>JAJEJO010001951.1:107340-234248 GCA_020662805.1 Glaucomys volans
AGGCCAGTATCTCACCCTTTTTTTTTTTTTTTTTTGGTACTGGGGATTGAACCTAGAGGCGCTCCACCCACTGAGCCACATCCCCAGCCCTATTTTGTATCTTCTTTAGAGACAGGGTCTCACTGAGTTGCTTAGGGCCTTGCTAAGTTGCTGACGCTGCCTTTGAACTCACCATCCTCCTGCCTCAGCCTCCCAAGTGCTGGGATTATAGGCGTGTGCCATCCGCCTGGCTAGTACCTCACCCTTATCCTTCAGGATTTGTTTTCTTCTGTCCCCACAGACAGTGGACAGGGGAAAAGTGGATTGATATTTTTCTGGGGGTCTCATATGCCACGTGGTCTATTTATATCATTTTCTTTATTTGTAATAACAACTCTGCGAGGCAGACATTATCACCCCATTCTAAAGAAGTAGAAATAGAGACATTAGGCAAGTTCAAAGAGCTCAGGTAGTAAAATTGGGTTGATTCTAGAGTTAGTGTGGGTTCCCTGCTTGCATTACCATGGGAGTCAGGAGCACTTTAACTGAAAGTAGGGTCTTGAACTGAGGAGACTTAGCCAGCCTTTCAGTAGAGTTTGGGACAGCAATCCAATACCACTTTTGAGGAATCTCTCAGGCAAAAATTATGGTCAAAAGTAGTGATTTGGTGGATAATCTTTCCAGGTGGTACTGTACAAGAACTAGTCTTACATTACATAAAGGGGAAAGAGATTCTTTCCAGAAAACACAAGATTGGTGCATTTCACACAAACCACAGCTCTTCCAGTCAGGGATGACCTACAGTTAAGGACACCTTCCTCCAGGCAATTGATCATTGTCCATGACAGAAATATCAACAAGACTCATGTTAGTGAATTTGTTAATAGATGATTTCTGTTGATTCACTAACGTCACAGTCATTGACGTCAGTCTTTGAATGTTTGACCTTTTGAGTGATATGACAGAGATCCTGCCAAATGGGCACCAAACCTTGGCATTACCTTAATTGGGGGTGACTGGAGAATTCCTTTTAATTCCTGTAATGTTTGCTAATGGAGAACTCACTCAAATCCCATTGCTTCATTACCCTTCTATGCAAAAATCAGTACCACTCAGGGTCTATTTTTACAAAAATAGTCCCTTGCCTACTGTATACTTCCAGTCAGGTATCTCACAGTCAGAAATTCCAGAGCCAAACTAATTTACTCCCTTCGAAATAAGCTCTTTCTCCCAAACAGTCCATCTGTTGGAAATTCCACAGGGTTGACCATTCTTGCTTCAGAATTTTTTTCTGACCTATCTCCTCTTCGTCTTCGTTTTTCTTGTGGTGCTGAGATTTGAACCCAGGGCCTCACACATGCTAGGCGAGTGTTGTACCACTGAGTTAACATCCCCACTCCCTACCTCTTCTTTATTCCTTTGCAAGTTTGATCATTGTTTTTTCTTCCTCATCTAGATTTCCATGGACATTCCTCTGAACTTTCAGCGGTTCGCTTGGAGCCCAGTTCCTCTGCACCTGCAGATTGTTTCTACTTTCAAGTTCTGGGATTCATCCTATTTCTAGATAAGAGAAAATAAGAGAACACTGGCTCAGTTGTTTTCCTCCCCCTCAGGAACAAGCACCATAGTTTTAATCATGCATTAAAATTTTTAAATTAATATTTTATTAATTAATATGTGAATATTCTCCATGTAAAAATTACTTTTAAGGCAAAAGTCCCTATTGATTCTCTGTACCTGCCCCCAGTGAATTCTCACTTTGTTTATACCTTAAATCTTTTCTAAGCCTTAACATGCATATGTGTATTCATAGAAAATGTATAGTATTGTTTCCTTTTTTAAATAAAAATGATCACAAATGAAAATATCACATGGTGCATATTCTGTTAAAAGCTTTACTTACCTTCCATTTATTTAACACATACTTATTGGGTGGGTGCAAGTTGCCAAGTACCATTCCAAAGCACTGAGAATACACTGGATAACCAACAGAAAAAAGAATCAAAGTCCCCCAATATGTGAAGTGTACACGGATGACCCATTAATGTTACCAGGAGATGTGCACTTCACACTTGTCAATAACCACGCTGTATTCCATAGCTTGGTTATGTTGGGATTTATTTGCCCATTTCTATGTTGATGGACGCTCGGATCGCGTCCAATGTTTTGCTAAAACAAACAATACTGCCATGAGCACCTTGGGCACACGTGTGTCTCTCTAGGATGGTGCCAAGGGGCGGAACTGCTGAAACAAGTACCTGCCAAGGTTCCCACACTTCCAACAGCATGGGTAGGAACTCTCACTTCTGCACATCTTTGCCGGTGTTTGGTATGTCCACATTTAAGCATTTTACTCAGCTTATGAATGAAGAATGGAATCTTTCTATTCTTTAATGCCTATCCAATTTTATAAACTGCCCATCTATATCCTGAAGTGGGTGAGATGTATGGATTGGGTGAAATCACTACAACTCATCATCATTATTATTATTAGCATTGTTATTATTTGTTCAACTCACCCAGTATTTATTGAACTGTGAACCTCTGCAAATGTGTGGCAATCTGAGAGGCTGCCTCATTCACGCATCTGCTCTTTCTAGACTTCCCTCGAGAAGGAAGCCCATGGCAAGGCCTATGGCAAATGGACAAGTAGACAGGGAGGCATGAGGGAATGCAAGGAGAGATGGTGAAGAGCGAGGGACAGGAGCGGAGGAGGGCTGTTTGCAAAGCTCAATTCCTGGGATGCACACACACACACACACACACACACACACACTTGCACCAACCCACTCACACACAGGCAAAGACCAAGGGCGTCAATCTGTGCCTACTCCCTGGCAGCTGTGAGAACATCAGGGAAAGACCCGGCACGTATCCAAGAGACATTTCTGTGCTTTCTGTCATGAAGCATCTGCTGAGGGGACTGAGCCAAGGTCCATGGACTCTGCCCTGAGCCAAGGTGGCTTTGATGTTGGCCACCAAGTTTGGAACTTGCTCTCCCTGTCCACAAAGCCATCACCCCTCTTCTTGGAGTGAACCAACTACCATAAATACGGCCATCAGTTCAAAGAACATGGTGGCCTGGGGAACCCTCTTGCTGCAGATATCCAGGCATCCAGGGAACTCATCTCTTAATTTCTTCTTGAGCTGAAAATACGTACTTGAACTTTTAGCCTCAAGCACCGTGACAGATGACTTGAGTCCTGAGAGATAGGATTGGGATCACAACATCCCTCCAGCAGATACCAGACCAGACCTTGGATGTGCTCCTGCACCTATGTGAACCTGGGGAACTCCTTATTTTTTTATAATTTTGCCACATCAAACATGGGTGGAGACAAATTTGAAGGCCAGTGCAGGTGGAAAACCGATACCTGATGATCACATGAAATAAAGTAGCTGACTGGGTGCAGTGGTGCAGGCCTGTAATCCCAACAACTCAGGAGACTGAAACAGGAGATCACAAGTTCAAGGTCGGCGTCAGAAACTTAGCGAGGCCCTAAGCAACTTAGTGAGACTCTGTCTCAACATTGAGAGAGAGAGAGAGAGAGAGAGAGAGAGAAGGGCTGGGGATGTGACTCAGTGGTTAAGTGTCCCTGGGTTCAATCTCTAATACAAAAAAAAAAAAAAAAAGACAAAAAAAGTAGCCACTTTTGATCTAGTTAACAACACAGTAATTGGAAATGTTCAGAGTGCAAGGAATAAGTGACAAGAGGAACAGATTAGCCATTGAGAGCTCGCTGGGAGTGGAAGGCAAGGAAGGAGTGAGAAGGTTATTAAAACATCACAGAGGATGCTTTTAAAGAAGCAGCTCCACTTTTATGGTTCCACACCGAGTTAAATGGCCATTATAAATCACCTAGCATTCACCCATAAGTCGCTGGAGCTTACTGTGGGCCTTTTCTTGTGTAGCTACATGAGTAGGTCTGGATGTCTGAATTTGCCTTTACACAGACTGGGCAGTTGCTGATGGTGAATGTACTGGGATCCCAAAGCTGGTTCTCACTTGGTTGGAGATCTTTATCAACTGGCAGTTTCCCACCCAAGACTGTACCCTGGAGCTTGTCAGGGGCACTGTGGAGACAGATTCCTGGATTTCAAATCCTGCTTCAACCTCTATAGGAAGGGAATAATGGTAGCTATTCTTACCTTTTGTGGTTGGGTGGGAATGAAGGGATCTAGGAGGGGTCTTTCCTGCTGGCACTTAGGACAGTTCCTTCCGGCCAATCACTGCATCCCTTTGCTTAGTCTGTCCTCGTCTCCCTCTTTTCCCCTAATTGAATGGTCAGTGCTTGTGCGACCTTTGTATTTGGAGGAATCATTTCCAAAATGAATTTCCCAGGAGCATCTTGAGAATCTTGCTGTAGGTTATAAGACAGTTGGCAACCTGGGTTTTCTTTCCATTTATCCAGAATAGTCAGATGGAGCTTGGATTAGAAAAGAGCCTGTGAGGATGCTCATGACCTTGTACCTGGCTGGGCATGGGCTTTCAACAGAGATCCCTGAGTGGCCCAGCTGTGGCTCTTGTTTCACTGAGATGTGGGGTGCTGTGTCTCCTTCATGAACTGGATGTCCCTGCAGTCATCAGCCCACCTCTTCCTAGGGAGCCTGTGACTCCTTTTAGAAAGACCCATTAGGAAGAAAGTTGAGCTCTCAGGAGTGAGCTGTAATGTGCACACTGGCACATGGAAAGACATTGCTCACTGCAGAAAGGTGGGTTGCCTTTGAGACAAAAGAAGTATTCAGATTTTTTTTTTTTTTGGTGGGGGGCAGTGGTTGAAGTTCTTCTCTGAATTCTTCTTCTCAGCACTTTTTTAAATTCTCATACAAGAGCCCATTTCTTTTCTTTCTTTCTTCTTTTCCCCCCAAAGATACAGGCTAACCATGTCTATAAACTTATTGAACTTCATTGTTTTAATTCATTTCCAGGAATTATTGACCCAGTAGAACTTAATGACACTTCAGAGTTGAACCCCGTTGTGTAAATCCTTCGTTCTTGCAGATTAATAGCCAGATGGGATCTGGAAAGACTCCAAAGTCCAAATGCTAAAATCTATACCAGACTTTCAGCTGAAAGTTACTGCTTTACTCTTCCTGCATAACAACTTTTATTTTTAAATTAGAACAGCAATAATGACAACAAAAATTCAATTGATGACCCTTTCCTTTCTTAAAATGAAAGTTTTTGTCTTTTAGAGCTATCAGACTCTGATCAAGTGGCTGAAAATCAGGAACATAACATAAACTCACCATTTCCTCACAAATGTTCTTCGTAGATGGCCTATAAAATCTGATTTCTAACAACATCAGATTGACTAAGTGTATCTAGAGCAGCCATATCCCCAGTTACTAAAGGAAGATTTTATTTTAACATAATTCATGGAAAATTGAGAACAATGTACTCCTAGGTTCTGTATAAAAAAGTCATCCCTTTATTGCTAGATTCTGAAGTAAAATTTTTATTTACATATTTTAGTAGAGATGCTCCCGCCCTCCACAAAGGGACCATGATATGAAGCACTTGATTGACTTCAATCAGGTTCTGAAAGTCCAAGGAAGATCAGAAGAGGGGAGGAAAGGGAACAGCAGGAGGTAGGAGGGGAGGCCAAGGAGGAAATACTGGAGAATAATATTGGCCAAATTATATAGTTATGTTGTGTGCCTATAAGAACAATGAATGTTGTGCAGTGAACAACATTTTGAATAACAATGAATCCCAACATTTTGTAAAACTAAAATGCACCAAAAATATATAGGAAAATAAATAAATAACAATCTCACATAACAACAGCAAAAAAGAGTAATACAAAAAGACTGAAGATCTTGCCTTGAAAGCCCAGTGTCTACCCCTAATGAGTATTTTACTTATCTTAATTTACTGAACATACCAAACCAGGAAGGTGTAAAGATACAGCTAGGCTTGTTATAAAGTTTTTGTACCATTAAAAAAAATCAGGTTCTGATAACACATGAGAAAGTAACTTCAGGGCCTGGCTCCTGGATGTCAAGAAGGCACTGGGAGATGGAGGCAGGGGTGTAGTCCTACTGTGGGAGCTCAGACCTCATTAAAATGAACCCAAGCACACAGCCCAAGACCTGTCTGACAAGCACAGCCTGGGCTGGGGCCCTGATTACCCAGTCGAGGCATCTGCCCATTTCTAATCCTTCAATGCAGAAGAGACAATTCTACCACCCTACATAATATGTACCAGCTGAGCAGATCCCAATTTATCAGGAGAACTATAAATTGCAGAACACCAGGCTGCAACTAAAGTAATAAACCCTGTGATCTCTGTACCATACATTTTCAGCTGTTATTTAAGGTCTCCAAGGAGATCGGCGCCATAAAAACCATTTCTCAGGAATTCTGCCAGCTATAGAAGCTCACTGCTCATGCTAATATATTACAACTTGTTTATCACACTCCAGAAGCAGCAGCAGCAGTGGCGGCGTTACCAAGGGAGGGGAAATGATGCACACACCCTCCCAGTAGGCCGCCAGATTGTTGTTTCCTATGTATACATACAGAAGCAAGCTTTTCTTTTTATGGTTCTCTGTCTAGTCTGTACCCTGTCCCCAGAAATAGCTCCCTAGTGCAAAGGGGCTGAACAGGGCTTCTCTTGATCTTCGGATCTCCTCCTAGCATCAGTACAAAGACAACATGTAACTGTTGGGAAAAGACTGTGCAAATTTGGGGGGAATGGTATGAGCTTGAGGGCCATGTAGCTCTGGACACAAATTCCACAAAGCATCTGTGTGGCTCTGCTGGGTTATCTAACTGCTTTGAGCCTTAGTTTCCTCATCTGTGATTTCGCTTGCTTTTTTAAGGAAAGACAATGCCTCTTGTGAGAGTTAAATGAGATAACAGATGCAAACTGCTCAGTACAGCATCTGGTATAGAGTAGGGACTCAAAAGATGCTAGTTTCTTTCACCTAATTAGTTAGTGAAATGGACAAAATACACAATTTTGATTTGGTGCTTTTATAAGAGACCTAGATATATTTGGAAAAAATCTTATTCCATGAATTCTGGCCATTTACCTATTAGGTCTTTTATGCAATTCCTGGGGGTGCTGAAAAAGATAGCCCCCTGTTTTAGTTTGTGAGGACTGCCATAACAAAGCACCATGCACTTGGTGGCTTATAGAAAAGACGTTTACTTTCTCATAGTTAGAGAGACTGCAAGTCCAAGATCAAGGTGTTGCAGGGTTGCTTTACTCTGAGGCCTTTCATTTTAACTGCACAGGGTCATTTTCTCCACGGGCCCTCCATGGTCTTCTTTCTCTGTGAGTCAATGTCCTACTCACCTCTTCTGCTATAGTTTTGATCTTAACTGTTCCCCAAAGGCCTGGGTGTTAAAGGCTTGGTTGTCATCCTGGAGCCATTGCAAAGTGGTGGAAACCTTATGGAGATAGAGCCTACTGGGAGGTTTTAGGTCACTGGGGATGTGGCCTGGAATGGGGACAGCAGGTTCCTGTCCCTTCTTTCCTTTTTACTTCCTGCCACCATGAGGTGAGCAGCTTTGCTTTGCCATGCACTCCCTGCCCTGACGTGCTGTCTTACTACAGACCCAACAGCAGTGGGACCCATCAATCATGGACTGCAACCTCCAAAACTGAACCAAAATAAACTTTTTTTAATAAGCTGATTATCTCATGTATTTTGCCACAGCAATGAAAAGCTGACTATCACATCATCCAGTGACACCAAATACAGTGAATTAGGACCCATCTTGACAACCTCATTTTAACTTCATTACCTTTGGAAAATCCCGTTGTCCAAATACAGTTGTATTCTAAAGTATTGGGCTTAGAATTTCAGCAAATGAATTTTGGGGGGCACACAATTCAGCCCAGAATACCCCCTGAACCTACAGCCCCTGTTCTTGCAATGGAAGGGGAAGAAAAAGAGCCTGATTCCACTTGAGGAGCCATTATTATGTGCTCATTATCATCTTTTATTAAAAAACATGAAGCAAATTCAGAAACCTCATCCTTTATATATTGTTTAACATAGGAAACAAATTCTAGCAGACATAGGAATTACAATAAAAATATTATTATCTGATGATATCCTCTGCCTAATTGGCTACCCAGTGAAGAATTTAAGGAAAAGCATCAAGCCTTCCCAGTAATGGATTAGTAATCTGACGACTGTGAAATCCTTTAGGTTGCCAAAAAGTCATTTCCCAGCCTAATAGAGCTAGTAGTTATCTAGCACACTGTCATGGTTGGTTTGGTCTGTGATGGATAATGGCTGGGTTGCAGAGTTGGACAGCTGTGCTGTGGAAAAGCTCTGCACATCAGGATAGGGACTTGCTTCTTAGCTCTAGGGACTCAGTCTTGACAGCCCAGGGGACTTCTTGTCTCCATGTGACCAGTGGAGCAAGCCCAGACAGGGGGAACCCAGCAGCTGAGCCATGGGGTCTGGTTCTGGAGAGGTGTGTTCATTTCCAATTGCTGCTGTAACAAAATACCATATGCATAATGGCTTAAAACAATGCACATTTTTTATATTTCTAGAATTTGGAAGTGTCAAATGAGTCTTGTGGGGCTGAAACCAAGCTGTCAGCAGGGCCAGGGGGCAGTCTGTTTCCTTGCATTTTCCAGTGTCTATAGGCCTCCTGCATTCTTCTTCATCTTCAAAGCCAGCAGCATAGCATCTTCCAATCTCTTTTCAATTCTTAGCTTCCATAATCACAGCTCTCTCTCACTCTGACTCTCTTGATCTCAATGTTTACTTCAGAGGACCCTTATATTGACGTTGGTCCTACCTGGATAATCTGGGACGATCATATCTCAAAATTATTTACTTAAGCACATCTTCAACGTCCCTTTTGTGTAAGATGACGTATTCATGGGTTCTGAAGATTGGGATGTGGACATCCCTGGATGGGCCATCATTCTGCATTCCACAGGAAGAGGCCTGCCTGGTGGGCCCTAGGGGCTTGTCAGCAGCTCCAAATTCCAAGCCAAGGGTAAGCATGTGTGTGGGCAGGGTGGTGTGGGGTGTCCAAATAAGGGATTCAGGAGACCCATGAATTCTCTCACATTCATTCATTCAGTCCTTTGAAAGTGTCCCTCTCCTAATATACACAAAGGTGGCTTCTCCTCTACCTGAGCTTCAGGCCTGGTAGAGGAGAAAAAGCTACTGAGCCCCATGAAATCCAGAGCTCCCTGGGAGGCCATGAGTTGCTGACTCTGCTCATCTGGAGTTCTACCTCTTCCTCCTCTTCCTTTTCTTTTTGCTTCTGGCTAACATTTATTTAGTACTTACCATGAGGAGATAGAGTGCTTCATGCTTTATCTGTTATTTATCTTATAATCTTTATTGCATTTGTGTGCTGAAGCCTCCTGCTATGACAAAGAAACCACACAATTTCAGTGGTTGGATCTATAGGGGCTTAGTTTTTTGTTCACGTAACCTTTTAATATGGAGCTCAGGTCCCAGGGTAGCTTTCCACAACAGGCTCTGTCCATGGTGCTGTTCCACCAGCTCTTGGGGCCTCGGAGACCTGTGAAATCCTCTGTATGCAGCTAGCTTGTTGAGAAAAAGTAAGTTGAAAAGTCAACTTACTTTCATCTGCTCCCTTAAAAATTCCAACTGGAAGGCAGATAGGTCATTTCTGCTCATGTTCTATCCAAAACATGGCCATACCTGGCCACTAGAGGGCTAGAGAAAGCAGTGTCTGGATGGGCTGTTTCCCTCTTCGTGGAATTCATCCTATGCAAGTTTGGGGGCAGTGTGAGATTTTGGTAGACAGCTGCCATCTATGAATAAGTTCATCTAGTAAGATTATATCATCTACTTATTGATGAGTAGATCAGGACCTGGAATAGTCAAATATATGACTTGGCTAATATGTGGTATAAACAGAATCCTGAAGTCTTATCTGCAATCTCTCTGACTGTGGATCCTGTCTTTGTAACCAGTACCCCATCCCCACATTTATCCAGATGCAATGCCTATCAACTTTCTTTCCACCTGAAAGTCCTCAGCCACCCCACAAAATCAAAGGTTATCAGATTTGCTCACCCTGTTTTGGGGGCAGCCCAGCTCTGGCAGCTCTGGCTGTTCTTTCCTGCTTTCTGCCTTTCTCTAGTCAAATTTCCTGGCCCCCTTATGCTTTCTCCAAGCTTCACGATCCAACTCTCTTCTAATGTCCCATCTCTCTCTGTCAAAGAGTATGAAGTCATGGCAGTCTGCTTTCTCAAGCCTGTTCCAAAGATGTTCTAGCCCCAGATATCAGGCATCCCTCATCCATTCATTTATCCACTCTCTGACAGTGTTCTGTGCCAGGCACTGTGCAATCTACTTGGCAGAAAGATAACTCAGGACTTAGGCTTAAGGTGCTCAAATTCCAATTTCAGGCCCAACAGTGCCAGTTTATCTTCCTCTGTTCCCCTGTTTAATGTTCCAGTTCTTGCCCCAGTCCTCTTGGAATACTCAGTCATTTCTTACAGGATTTATCTTTAGCTTATTTGCTTCCATACTTTGATGTCAGGTTAGTCTTTAAGAAGCAGAGTCCTGATTTCTTCAATTTCTTGCTCTAAACCTTCTACAGCTCCCTCTCGACTGTAGATAAGGTCTGAACTCTCTAGGATAACAGACAAACCCTCCTGCAATCTGACCTCTCTTGATCTTTCCAGTTTTATAACCCTTTCTCCCTTTCGTGCTTTTCATCCTTACTGAACTGCTTATACTCCTCAACTGCTCAGCTGAACATGCATCCCATGCACAACATCCTGCTCTCTCTCACCTTTTAAAGTTTCTGTACGAGTGAGTCCATTTCTACTCCATAAATACATGTTCATGAGAGGCTGGGTCCCAGTCTGAAATAGCCTCCTTCACTTTAGCACATCTCAATCCCAAACATAATACTTTGTACCTATTTCATGGCAATTTTTTTTTGTACATTATATTATGTTTTGTTTAATGTATGCATCTTATTGCTCCTATGAGACGGTGCTCAGGGCTGTACATGATTTACCTTATCCACTGCATGCGAGACCATCCTTCAGCTGCTCAGCAGCTGAGCACGATGTTCTGCTCATAGTGCAAAAAAATGTGTGTATATTTATGGTAGTCACTTTTTTTCTCCTTGCTGTGACAAATTCATGAGAAAAACTACTTAAAAGAGGAAAGATTTATTTTGGCTCACAGGTTCAGAGATTTTAGTCCATGGCCTGCCCATTCCATTGCCTTGGGCCCAAGGTGAGGCAGAGCATCACGGAGGAAGAGCATGGAAGAAGACAACTGCTCAGCTCATGACAGCTGGGAAGCAGACAGACGGGTGGGGTTGGGTGGAAAGGGTTGGAGACAAGATGTACTCTTCCAGGGCGTGTACCTAGTCACCTGTTTCCTCCAACTAGGCTCTACTACCTGGTTTCTCTCTGCTTCCAGTAAGGCCATCAAATACTGTCCATCAGTGGATTAATCCACTGATGACGTCAGAGCTCTTGTGATCCAATCATTTCCCAAAGCCCCACCTCTGAACCGGGCTGGGTGAGGATCATCCTTCAACACATAAGTCTTTGGGGGATAGTCTAGATCCTAACCAAAACAGTGTGTGTGTGTGTGTGTGTGTGTGTGTGTGTATGTGTGTTTGTGTGTGTATAATGAGTGGTTAGATCCTGTTAGAATGTTTTGAGGATTCTAGAATCTAAATAAGACACCTAGAACACAACTATTGGCACACAATAGGATCTCATCTGGAAACATGCTATTATGGTTTGGACATGAAGTGTACCCCACGCAGGCTTAGTCCCAAATACATCAGTGTTCAGAGGTGGGACTCTTATAAGGTGATTGGATCATGAGGACTCTGACCCTATTGGTGGATTAATCCACTGATAGCTGAATGGACTACTGGAAGGTGGTGGAAGTGGTAGGAAGATGAGACATGATTGGAAGAAGTAGGTCAGGGGAGGGGTGTCCTTGGGGACTATATCTTGTCCCCAATACTTTTCTTTTTCTTTCTTTCTCTCTGCTTCCTGGCTGCCAGGAGATGGTCAGTTTTCCTCTGACATAACCTTCTTCCAGGATGTTCTGCCTCACCTCAGGCTGAAGGCTAACCATGGAATGAAATTCCTTTCCTTTTTTTAAATTGTAGATGGACACAATGCCTTCATTTTATTTATTTATTTTTATGTGGTGCTGAGGATCGAACATAGTGCCTCACATGTGCTAGGCAAGTGCTCTACCATGGAGTCACAACCCCAGCCCCAGAATGAAATTTCTGATACTATGAACCAAAATAAACTTTTCCTCTTTTTACTTAAGTTTATGTCAGATATTTTGACCATAGTGATGAACACATATGTTGTGTTAGATATTAAGGGCTGATAACTACTGAGTCATTTATAAAGGGGAATTTAATAAAGAACCTAAAGCAATGAGTCTATACTCTTAGAATTCTGGGGTTCACACTCCGGAAAGCAGTACGAAGATTCCTTAGAAAACTTGGAATGGAACCACCATTTGACCCAGTTAACCCACTCCTAGGTTTATACCCAAAGGACTTAAAATCAGCATACTACAGTGATGCAGCCATATCAATGTATATAGCAACTTAATTCACAACAGCCAAGCTATGGAGCCAACCTAGATGCCCTTCAACAGATGAATGGATAAAGAAAATGTGGTATGTATACATAATGGAATATTACTCAGCTTAAAGAAGAATGAACTTATGGTATTTGCTGGTAAATGGGTAGAACTGGAGAATACCATGCTAAGTGAAATAAGCCAGTTCCCCAAAACCAAAGGTAGAACTTTCTCTCTGATATGTGAATGCTAACTCACAACAACGGAGAGGAAGATTAGAAGTTCAATTGACTAGACAAAGAGGAATGAAGGGAAGGGAGGGGGGACAGTAGAATGAATCAGACATATCCTTCCTATCCTCATATATAAATACATGGCAACCACATCATGTACAATCACAATATTGAGATTCTAATTGGAATAAGTTGTACTTATTCTATGTATGTATAACATTTCAAAGTAGACCCTACTGTCATTTAATAATAATAATAATAATAATAATAATAATAATAATAATAATAAAAGAATTCTGGGGTTCAAAGACCAACTGGGAAAGTATTTGGGGCCAGGGTTTCTCTTATCACCCCATATAGCCCAAATAGGCGATAGTGATTTTAGTACAGGGGCAACCTGTGTGGCTACTCCCAAAGTAACCATGCCTCTTGGAATTAGAGTGTAGAGTGAGGTGTTCTGGCTGCTAGTGCAGTCTGGGATACTGGAGTGGGAATGACTGAGTCACCCATTCAACACAGGGTTGGGATGAATATTGGTTGAGTGAATAAATGAAGGTATCAGATCTGGGTTGTAACTCAAAACTCTAGTGTAGGGCTCTTTGCAGTAGTTGCCTCTCTGGGCGCTTCTTTGTGAAAGGGGAGGGCAGACCCTTTCATTTAGTGAGCAGACAGCTCTCTAACTGTGCCCTCTGATAGCCACAAGTATTTCTGTCCTCTTCATTTGGTGCCAGTCCTGGGGAGCACAGACACAGGCTGGGGTTGTGTCTTTATTAGAGACATTAGCCACCAAGGGAGCCTGCTCAGGGTTTCCCATGGTTTGCTGCTGAGCAGAAGGCCAGCAGAGTCACCAGGCTCCACATGATTTAATTAGAGACAAGATTTCAAGCTTTGTTTGTGTTCCCAGGATTTGGCATGATGGTACAGCTGGGACTACGGTATCTTGGCTTCCTCTGTTTAGGTAATTGGTACAGCAGGGAGGGCTTTATTAGACTAATGGTAAGTTTTCTCCACCAAAGGTTTCCAATACCCAACATACATTTCACTGATTTCAAGTAAATCTCTGGATATAATCCAGCCAAGGAAAGCACAGATCTTGGAAACTTTGGCTACAGTTCTTCCTTAAGACTTGGGAAAGACGGGCTTTGAAATGGGACATCCAACTCTTAGAGACAGAAAGCTAACTCTTTTTTCTTTTTGTCAGTCTTTTCTCCAGATTATCATCTTTGGTACATTTCAGAATGTTGTCAGTCCAAATAAGACAAACGTATACATGTATGATTACATGAATGGAATGAATCTACACTGTGTACAACCATAGAAACGAAAATATGTACCTCGTTGGTGTACAATGAGTCAAAATGCAGTCTGTAAAAATAAAATAATTTTTTTAGAAAAAGAAGCACAAGACTCCATTATCTCACCAAGGCCTTTGCCATTGTGTTTTTCTTTCTGTTCTCTGGTATAACTCTTTCTCACTGCTGCTCAGTGTCCCACAACCAGATAACACAGTGTTGCTCCAAGTGGACAAGACATCTGTGGTCTCCTTGGCCCTATCTGTACACCTGTGGCAGACAGTACTAATTGATCCCAGAACACTTTCTCTATGAGCTGGCTCTTGTACGTGAGGTTCTACTCAGGAGAGACCAGGCAGTCACCAATGATTGGTGAGTTTAAACTTGTGAGATAAAACCTATTTTGCCAATTAGGCTATTTCTATGAACTCCTAGAAATAAAAAGTGAAGATTTAGCTCACTTATAAAATCCCTTATTTTACTCTTTCTTCTCTCAACATGTTTTTTTTTAAGTGATATCTCTGGAACTTCAGAGAGTCAAATTCATCATTTCCCTTCAATCAAGTTTTAGCAGTATTTCTTGATTTCTCACATTGTAAGAGAAGAGTGTTGGTTTTCTTGGTTTCTCCTCTTGCATTTTTCATTCCTTGTCCTATAGCTTTCCTCCTGCCACGATGCTAACATGGACATCCTTCTCTTCATATAGTGGGTCCTAATCCCTCTTGATGAGATGGTTACTCCTGCCAATCTATCCTATTTATCCTGCTTTATTTTCCTTTATACCATTTTTCACTACTTGAAATATTACATATTTATTCATTATTTCTCCTCGACTAGAATTTAAACTCCATGAAAGGGGACATTGTGTGTGTTTTGTTTAGTGTTATATCCCTAGTATTCTAGCGGGCATAGAAGTGAAGTAGTTAATAAATACCTCCTTAGGTACTAAATGAATTGCAGCCACGCTTCAGATCCAGGCTAACTTTTATTGGCAGAACCAGCCCTTTGTGTGTGAGGGAGTATCTGCCCTTGTGATACAAAAGGACCATTTCACCTTTGGTCCACCAGAGTATTGAGAACTTCCATTGAAGGCATTCTCCAAAGTAAGATCTTATTAAAAGAAATTTGCTTAAATGGTTACCTAGTTTAACCTTATAAAGCATATTAACCTACTATGGAGTGGAACCCAGAACAGGCAAATTTTGATAAGAAGAAGTTCAAATGAGAGAGAGGTTTGGAACATGAGGTTTCTTAGGGAGGTCAAAGTTTGGGAGATGTGGGAGATGCAGCTCAGAAAAGAGAGAAAAGGAACATCACTACCTAAATTATTTTCTATCAGACTGAATAACAATTACTTGTGTAGCAGCAGTGTGCCGAAGAGACTTGTCCTTTGACACAGAGAGATCTGGGTTCCAGATCTTCTCTGCTGTTTCTTGGCTCCTGATATTGGATGAGTCACTCAACCTCTCTGAACATTAATTGGTGTTATTCATAAAACAAAACTCAGGTTGAATAACATCTGTGTACACCTGCTCAACTACTCAGGCACAAAATGGCAAGAGCCCCTTGGGGAAGACAAGAAGACACTTCAGATCACTTCAGGGTTAGCTCAGTAGCTCAACAGCGTTAGTGAGCAAGGTCAGAGCCCATTTTGACTTTTTCCTCAAGATTTAAGATGGCTGTGGCGAGATATCCTCACACAACAGCGATGGAGAGTGGGAAAGGGTTTTCCTCTTTCTTTAATCAGGGAAGAAATTCCTTTCCAGAAATCTCCATATAGCAAACTTCAAGCATACTTAGCAGCAAGGGATCATGGGAAATAAGTCCATGGTATTTCCAACCACCATCCAGAAAGCAAGCACCACAGGGGCACAGGGAATCACAATTAAACAATGCTTACCTCAGAGACCAAATGGCAAAAGGACTCTGTTATCAATGTGGATAATTTCATTCTTCTGCAATATATAGGGTTGACCAGGTGACAGGGGACAATCCTAAAAGAACGTCTTTTTGTAAATCTGGAGTGAATTCTTAATCCAGGTTACCATTTTCTACTATGTACTAGACACATTACAAATGTAAACAACTTTATATTTTTCTAAGATTTCATAAAGTAGGTAGTATTTTTCTCCTTTCACAGGTATCTAGAAATGCATAGGAAGTTGCCCAAAGTCTCCCAGCTAATAAGCATTCCAGCTAGGAACTGAAGCTAGGTTTTTCCAATTCTTGTTCTTAGGCTCTTCCCCAATTGACCACCTGGTCCACCCAGGAAAAGTTGTCTTCTCAGAGGCAGTAAAATGGTCTAATAACTGCTTCTGAGGTCTTATCCAGCATAGTTGTGTGTGAAGTGAGCTTTAAGATCATTGAGTTATTTTTTTCTACCTATTGATGTAAAACCATTTATATATATGCGGTCTACGTGCTTAGGTGTGATCCAGTGTGATCCAGTGATTCTGAATACTACTTTCCCCCCCTTCCATGTTTAATTTTTCACTCTGACTGCTCCACTCTTGTTTGCAGCTCCCGTGGTTGGATAAAGCCTGGGCAATTTTTGGAATGTCAATCATTTTGAAGGGCGACTTTCTTGCATGACTTGGTAAGATCTGAAAGGAGGATAACCACAATAGAGAGGCTATGGTGAGGCGTCCCCAGGCAGCTGGCAGTCTCGAGCATCCAAATGTAATTGCTCTATTTTATTCACCACAGCCTGCCCGCTGTGCTCATCAGACTGCCCAGTGGAACAGAAGGTAATCAGGGCTGAGATGGCCTCAGAAAGTCAGGCACTCACAACCAAAGTTAAAAATATGTAAAAAATGACTCGGATGTGATTTGCTCTCATATAACTCAATTTCTGGAGAAGAACAAGAGGAAACAGTGCAAAACTGGGGCACTCAAATTCATTTTGACCAAAGAAAATGCAGGGCGAGCTGTAAGCATTTAATAACTTTAGTATCTGACTGCCCATAGTAAGTGCTTGCTTAATGCATAGACAAGACAGGGAGATTCGGAGAGCAAGTGAAGGCATTTCCATTTTATTTAAGGAACTCTTTGATCTGTTTTGAAATTGAGGATTCTGCTTTTGACTTTGCTAGATAAAGTTGGAGTAGAAATGAATTATTCATATGAAATATTGCCTCAATAACACCGCATCAAATAAACATAATGAAAAGCTGCCCATGTTATATAAGGGAAGCTAAGTCACAACTCTTTTGAATTGCAAAGTTAAGCACTTGGGGCTAGACTCTTCCCCAGCATTACTCTATGGAAGATTCTGCTTAGGAGGATGTAACACTCAGATCCTTTTTATTCCTGTCCAGACATGCATTTGTGGTTTATGAGTTTAAACTACAGTTGTAACCATGGTATTATTAAATCTCACAGTCCTCAGCCTGATTCCATCCAAGTCATTGGAGGCCAGAGAACATTTTCCATGACATTGTATCCAATATCACTCCAGCATTATAAGTTCGCCATGGAAATATGGTAACCAATATTCTCCCCGCCCCCAATGAATTGTGCACAGTATGATATTTTCAGCAAACGTTAAAGCATACCCAAGTCCATGTCCATGCTATGGAGGGGAATTTAAAGATAAATAACACCCTCATTATCAGTGGTGTGTGTGTGTGTGTGTGTGTGTGTGTGTGTGTTTATGTTTAACAATGTTTTGGCTAATAGATTAAAAGAGAAAGAAGAGTAAACTGAACTTAAATAAACAGTGTAGGCCAGGGGAATTGAGTGCTCCTGAAATTCAATAGATAACACTTGAATTCTTGCTGACAATTCAACTTTAAAGAACTGTAGTTCAATAAAGGTGCAGGAGGTAGCTGAGTCAGCCCAGGGGATGAGGAAGGCAGAGTTTATCTTCAGCATTGCCTTTGTCCCTGTCCTCTGTCCTTTGGACCCTTGGGGTCCTACAGGAGCAGACCCATCTGTGTGCAGTGGGTGTTATGTGATTCCTAGTCCCTGACTCAAGGTCACCTGGGAGCTTTGTGGAATGGGATTCCAGGGGCACACCATAGACTGCAACTGGAGTGAGTCTCTGTGAGTTGAGGAGCTTCCGATGGCTGCTTAAGGAACTGCCGCTGAGCTGGCTATGGGACCCACTATGAGGTGGGGGGTCGAGAGCATGAGCTCTGCCATTGCCTGCAAGGCAGCCTTGGGAGAGCCATTGCTGTAGGCTGAATGTCCCTGTCTCCCCAGATTCACATGTTGATGCTGTAATGCCCTACCGGATATTAGAAGGATACCGGATATTAGAAGGATTACTGGATATTAGAAGGTGGGGCCTTTGGAGGTACTTAGGTTAAGACTGGGTCCTGGGAGTTGGGCCTTCTGATGGGTTAAGTGCCTTTATAAGAGAAGGAAGAGAAAGGAGAACTCTTCTTTTCTCCAAGCTCAGGCACTGAGGAAAGGCCACATGACTACATCTTGAGAGAGTGGCTGTGTACAAGCCAGGAAGTGGGTTCTCACTAGACACTGAATCCTCTGGAACCTTGAACCTGGACTCCTCAGCACCCAGAACTGTGATAACTAATGGGCTGTGGCTTAAGATAACCAGTGTATGGCAGTCAGAGCTAAGTCAGTCACGTTCTGTCTCAGTTTATACATCTCAAAAATGGTTGTGAGATTTTACTGAGAGATTTACCCAGATTTCTACAGCTGTGAAATGACTTGGAAAGGAAGACCTTCCTGGAAAGGAATACAGGTTTAACAGTGCTAATCTTAGGCCACTCAAATTCAGGTCTAGGTTTCTTTACTTATGAGATTAAAAGTAATAATAATTGCTTGTTATGTTTCAAAAAATTCTCCTGAGAAGTGAATGAGACCATGTAAGTAATTCAAATTATGCTTTTGTATTTGTTAAAAAGCAATAAATAAAAATGGAGGCCATGGTTTTGATACCCCAGCCCACTACCCATAGCCATGAAGCAAAAACTCAAGTCAACCTGATTTCCCCTAAACACCAGCCTGGATCATAAGCAAAACATGAAACGTAAGCTCTTCATCCTTGTCAGTAGGATTCAGTGGAATTAAACCAATTGGCTATTGATGAGTTGCCTTAGAAAGCTTTGCTTGACTTAAAAAGAATGTTAATGTATAACAACTGTTTTAGTCAGCTTTTTTTTGCCAGCGTGACCAGAAGACCTGACAAGAACAATTTTAGAGGAGAAAAAGTTTATCTGGGGCTCATAGTTTCAGGCATCTCAGTTCATAGACAGCTGACTTGGTTGCTCTGGGCCCAAGGGGAGGAAGAACATCATGGCGGAAGAGTGTGGAGGAGGAAAGTGGCTCAGGACAGGACAATAAGGAAAGAGAGAGAGAGAGAGAGAGAGAGAGAGAGAGACAGACAAAGCTCTGCTCATCAGGGGTGAAACATAAACCCCCAAGGCATGCCCCCCCCCCGTGACCCACCTCCTCCAGCCACACCCTACCTGCCTGCAGGCACCACTCAGTTAATCCCTATCAGAGGATTGATACCCTGATTAGGCTAAGGCTCTCTTAACCCAATCATTTCACCTCTAAGCCTTCTTGCATTGTCTCGCATATGAGATTTTGGGGATGTCTCATATTTAAACCATAATAACAATCAATAAAGAAAAAGGTCAAAATATATCCTCCTCTATGCTTCATAAACTCTGATGTAACTGTCAGGAGCAGGACTTTTGATAGCATTGGATAGCATCTGAAAACTTCCAACCTTTGAACTGTATACATGATAAACTTAAAAATTTTTTTTAACTTGATCTGATTTTATTTTTGACATATTAAATAAGTAAATGAGGTGGTGAGGCGAGGCAAGGCGAGGCGAAGCAAGAAGAATGACAGCTGCAGAACACCGTGGAGCGTTAGGGGCTTTGAGGGCCTGAAAAGGCAGGTGGAGGTCCCAAAGCTCAGCAAGGCTTTAGACACGGACCACACAGATCAGGGCCATGGGTGACCGTTCTGGATGGTTCAGTGACACCTCATTTCGCCCTGACAAGGCAAAGGCCTTCACTATTCTGGAAGATTTTCTATAATGAGCAGGAATGTTTTATACCCAAGGAGAAGTTATTGAAAAAAACATGAAGAAACAGAGATCATGGGATCTGCCTGATCTTCATTTCCTATATAATCAAGAAAGCCTGGACAGAGAATTATTAGGGGTAATTTGCTTGGAAGAGTAAGACAGAATCAACCCTCACCCCAAGATGGCAGCACCCTGTGAGGAAAGAGGCTGTGGCACCCTCCGGCGAAAGTGATGGCAGGGGCAAGGGTTTTGGATCATGGCTGGATGGATGGTTGGAGGTGCTGGGAGTGGACCAAGTCATTTATGGTGCCTATATCCTTGGTGTCCTGCAGGAGGAGGAGGAAGAAGAGAAGCTGGACGCTCTGCAGGTGTCCTGTCTGCTTTTCTGGAAGAAGATTCTCTTCTTGATATCTGTAAAGAGATTGTGGAACCATGGTCTGAAACTCAGAATGTTGTCACCAAAGTAAAAAAAGATGAGGTCCAGGCCATTGCCATCCTCATTGAGAAGCAAGCACAGATTGTAGTGAAGCCCAGGATAGTGTCAAAAGAGGAAAATCAGAGAAAAGCTTCCCTGCTGGCCCATTATGCTTGATGTGACAGATGAAAAGGATGAAGCAGATGAGAAGTATGATTTAGGTGCCACCATGATGAACATTAGACCGACAAATCTCTGTTTTGAAACACCAATGTAGGAGATGTTCTCAAAGCTTGGAAACTGGAGCAAGGCTCACTTCTAGATGAGTCCCAAAGGAAGAAGGAACAGGACAAGCTGCAGAAGGAGAGAAACAGACCAGCCAAGCAGGAATGCAAGGAAAAGAAAACGACACAGAGAGGGGCATGCAAGCGCTAACCCTGACCTGTTGAATTCTTCTCCCACTTCAAGAATTTGATCAAAGGGAAAGCTCGTTGTGCATTTTGTGTATTTAAGAGAAATGATTTCCCAAGGCATTTCCCCTTTTGTTTGCATGGTCAAAAGGAAAATCACAATCACTTCTAATTGCAACATGTGCCATGTTTTGGTGGTGTGGGTGACCACAGTATTATAACCGATGCAATGGGGGCAATCTTTATATTTTAATAAAGAAGTTTTGCTCTAAAAGAAAAAACACAAGTAAATGAATAAATATTACATAATAATATACAACATTAACATAAATTTTATAATTTAAATTTTTATAAGTGTTACATATGTAGGGAAATGATATGTAAATATAATACATAAATTTTAAAAAATGAGGATAGACTCCAAATTCTAAATTTACATAACAGGCTCTCTATTGGTATTTTAAGTTTGTGACTAGGCTTCTCAAAAGAAAGCGCCTGTTGTTTATTGAGGCGTCTTGCTGGCTGGACACTGTGAAGTGCTCTTCAGCACAAAATGCCAACCCCCACAAAGCTCTCACTCTGGAGCAGGCGCACTTCCAGTGCTTTGCTTGGATGCATTATGTCCATCACACAATTGCTGGGAACCTCTTCTGATTATTGCCATTTTACAGATGACAAAAGTGAAACCTAGAAAGGCAAACATGTAACATGCCCAATGTCACATGTTAAATGCTAGATTACGATTTGAACCTAGATATTCAGGCTGTGGAGTCAGCTCTAAAGCACAACTCTTAACTGTATTTATACAGTAAAATATTTTTATAATATTCTGCCTGATAAATACACGTCCAGTGAATGGCTAAAGCTTCCTTGGAATGCCGAGTCTTCTGGGACAGCGCCACCAAACCCAGAATGTATCTGCTTAGCTTCACCTTCTCATATTTCCTAGCAGATTCCACCTGGTGTGCTCTGCTGAGCCCTGGGTGATGTTTTAAATGGCATATGCCATTTTCCTATGTTTCCAATCGCTTCCTTCTTCTTTCCCTTCTTTTGCATTCAAAAGTATTTATTAAGCACATGCTATGTGCCAGTTCTCCTGTGAAACTTCAAGAGTTCAGCAGTAACCAGAGTGACCTGGGCTTTGCCCTCAGAGAGTTAATGTTCTAGAGAGGAAGAGGCAATATAATAGGGACATTGTTCCCTTGTATCTTGGTGTCTCTGGGGATTGGTTCCAGGTTACCCTGCCGATACCAAGATTCACAAGTTCTCAAGTCAGTCTGTTCGAGAAATAGTGTTGTAACCTTTGCATAAACCATGAGCATCCTCCTGTATACTTTAAATCCTCTCTAGGTTCCTTGGAACACCTAAGACAATGTAAATGCTATGTAAATAGTTGTTATCCCATATTGTTTAGGGAACAGTGACAAGGAAAAACAATTAAAAATACTTTGATTGGCAGTTGGTTGAGTCTGTGGAAGCAAATCTGTGGATACCCAAGACTGACTGTAATTTCCAAATATCTGCCATGAGCACTGGCCTGGGGAAACTGAGGGTAGATGGGGAGAGTTCATGGCTGCTCCTCCTTGGGGTCAGGGTAGGTGTCCCTGAGGATGTGCTCTCTAAGCCAACCCTTGAAGCCCATGTTAGCCAGTGATGCTATGGGTGAAGACTTGGGAGAGTGTCTTAGGCACAGGGTGCAGCTTAGGCAAAGGCCTGGAAGCAAGAGAGTGTGGCTTGGGGTAGAAATTCAAAATGGCGTTCTAAGGTTGGAGCTAGTATTTCCATGGGGAAGACTGGAGAGAGATGAGAAAGGAGAGAGATCAGATGCTTAAGAGTTTAGGGTGGAGGTAAGGAAGGGTTGAGCTTCACACTCAGAACTGTGGGAGCTGTTGGGGGCTTTCCGCAGGGATGTGGCACCCCGATGAGGCTACTACCTTCAGAGGACAGCCCTGGGAACAGTCTACAGGGAGCAAGGACACAGGGACGAGCATGGAGAAGCTGCTGTGGCAGCCATGTGGTTGACAGTCGCCTGTACCAGGGCAGGGCTCCGGGATGAAGAGAGATTTAGGAGGTGCCATCAGCAGGACTCTGTGACCGATTGGATGTGAGCGGTGACCAAGACACCCTAGGGCTCTCTCTTACGCTGAGAGAACTGGGCACGTTTCGCTAGCACGTTTACTGGAGAGGAAGGGCGAAGAGGAGGCAGGAGAGGTGTTTTCGAATATTTAGAAGAGCAGAACTTTTAAAATGTTTTAATTTTATTATCTCCCTCTAGAAGAGTGACCAGCTAAGAGTACATCTATTAAAATGTTGACACAACAAAATAAGCTAAGTGGGTGCAGAGGGTGCTGGGACTCCGGAGCGCAGGATTCGGATATTAGCCAAGTCCTGTGAAGAATTTTCTGACAATTGCTGCTGTTCCAATGGGGTGAGCTCCCCATTCCTGGATGGACTCAAGCAGGTCTGGCCCTAATCTGCCACGCAGGGCTTTCCTGTTGAGGGGACACCCTGTTGACAGGGCCCCTGATGACTGTCAGTAAATATGGTGTGTAAATGACATTCCCTTCTCAAGGGTGTCTCCGCCTCTCAGGGCTCCACCATCTCAAGTCAGGAGGGGGAGCACACGCTTATCCTCCTAGGACAATCTTTCCAAAGAGCATCATTGCTGTCATTCCAGAACTTGCCATCTTACAGCTGATTTACACTTGTCTCCAGATAGTGTGGTAGCTTCTGTACAGAGAATGGAATAAAAATTCACATTTTATCAAGTGAAAGCTACCTCACCAAGTTCTTCCTCAGAGAATTTTGCTTTATAATTTAATGCATGATTTTAACACTGGAAAAGGAAATAAGAATCCAGAGGAAAATATTGCATTGACTCTGCCTCTAGTTTGACTACCTGACAATGGAGGCAGAGAATCGACTGGATGATAGGGATCAAAGTGCGCATGAATTACATGCATTGGTCCTGGATCCTTTCGAGAGTCCTTGTGTGCTCTTTATAATAAGAACAAATGGCCACCCAGGACCCTCCCAAAGCTGACACATTCATTGCACTTGTGTCCAAGTTTTTACTGAGGTTTGCTAAGTAAATAGAAGCCTGTTACCCCACGTGTCCCCTCTCTTCCTCAGGGTTATGCTTTTAAAAGCATTCTCAACAGGAAATACGTTTCATTAGTGCCTGAAAAATAAATTGGTGATGTGACAGATTCTGTGATTTGATGGAAGCTCAATTATAATTGTATAACATAATATAGCAAGCGCAGACGAAATCCTATTAGGGTCTGGAAATCCAATATCTCATCTCTATGACTTTTAATTGATCTTTACACATATTGTCATTGCAGTCAAATATTCAAGCTGATTCCAGTACACATAAACGAATGTAAGCACATTAGCTCTGTTAATAATTTTAACAAGTAATCTGTATTTCCCATTAGACCGTCTCCAGTTTTGCCTTGGCATAATTAAAGATCTCATCAGCGATAAGCCTGATGCGTTATTTAAAGGGTGCGTGTTTTGAAGTCTTGCTTTTATCATTAACTGCATTGTGATGTAATGTGCACGGCCGCCATTAAAAAATTAGACCTTCTCTTTTTCTGAAGCAAATGCAAATGGTGGTGGGGAGAAGGTGGCCCCAGGGGTGGTGTGGAAACCACAGGCAGAGAAGAAAGGCTGAACTCTAATCTTGATTTTGCCACTCAGTCCTGTGTAATCTTTAGCCTTGCTGACCCTACGTCACCACCTCCAGTAGTGCCCCCATTCTGACTTCTGTGAGGCAGACGCTCACATCCTAATTCCCTAATAATTGACTGTCAGATATAAAAATTGTTGCATTTGGATTCATTTTTGCTCAGTTTCATGCAGCTGGACAATGCAGGCTCCAGCGTATGCATGGAGAAAGCATTCAGGGAATGTGTTTCTTTTGCTCATTATTTCTGCAACATCAAGCTAAGTGACTGACATGGGCTGTATTTATTGAATGAATGAGTGAATGAATGAATGAATGGCTGTATTAGAATCATTTGGCTTTCACATGGAGACTGAGGAGATTGGCTGAGCTCTCCATCATCCCTCCTGTTGTTATCTTTAGGCTAGGTGAAAACATCCTTAAGACACCTCTGAAAGGGCACCTCTAATGATGTGACACGAAGTGCGTTCTCCCATCCTAATGAAATGGAAGTGAGTCAGAGCACACACCACAGCTTCCAGGACCCTTCCCCCATGCTAGCCCATTAGGTAGAGCACAGAGTGGAGAAGCTCCTGTCACTCAAAGGCACAGAGACCCAATTTGTTCGTTTTAGCCTCCTTATTTGCGTGCCCTACAGATAAAACATTTGAGAATGTTCTCTGAGTACTCAGATATCATTAAAGTCTAAACCGTGCGGTAAACAAAAACAACTTTTAATACCAGCTAGACTAATCCAGTGGTTTTGTTCATTAGGTAGAGCAAACATTCTGATTTACAATCAAATATCTAATATTACCATGAAAGGCTGAGAAAAATCTTCTCTTGCGTGAGATCTTATCTTAGCACACAGAACTGATGAGATTCATTCCTTGATAGACAATCTCCATGCACAGGTGATCTTGGCAAACAGTCATTTTGGAGTGACTTTTAGCAAATGGGTGGCTTCTTCTGGGGTTTATCTGTTTAAATTCATCACTTTTTGAAATCGTCTTTGCATATATTAGCATATACTGAGTTTATTTTCATTTCACCGACTCTTTGTTTCTTTGGATGGGGGACACTCTGCTCCTCATTTCATCTGATTTGCTTTTGAAGTGATGAGTCCTTTTCTTTTTTAGGTGTTTGTCCTTTGAAAATAAATCGAATTTCCTGTACATTAAAGAAACCAGACGAACTTAGAGAGCCTGCCCTCGTGAAGGGGAAGAGTCCCATGGAAAATGGCTGGTGCTCGTTTTCCTTTATTACAAATGCCTAGAAAGAAGCTACATGAGGGACTTGGGATTCCTGAAGTGAGCAACATCCCTTCAAGGTGACACTGTCGCCTCCCGGATTAGTGACCTTTTGCTTGCTTTTTCTTGTTTGCACAAGCAGAAACTTTCGATGCGTTCCCCAAGACCCTTAATTCCTCTCTATTTGGCACGTTACCAGCAACATAAAAAAGAGAGAAAGAGAGGCGGTCTTATTTTATCTTCGAGCTCCTTAAATATTTATGTTCTAATTTGTTATTGACTTCATGTGAAGTTTTATCAAAATATAGATGGAAAAGTTTAAAGATTGCTCCTGGGAGAGCACTTAATCCATTTAAAAATAAATTTCTAATGGCCAGATTTTCTGGGCTTAAAACATGAAGCAATGAAAGAAAGCAAAACCAAACAGGCCCCGTTGATGTGCTGACATTTGTAGAAGAGGATGAAGAAAATTTGGTAATGAAAATGCTAATCAAATATCATTGTGAATACTCATTTTTTTCCATCTTTAAAAAATATTTGATGGAAGACTTTACTAGATTTCTATTTTAATTGCTTTTCATTGGCAAAAAATGAAACTTAATTAAAAAAACACCCCAGGGTAAACCCACGGGGATGGGTCTTAGTTACATTTCACCTTCCATTTTGATCTCACTGTTGGTATAGTCATGCTTTCTTAGCTATTTAATATAGTACTTCTTCCAGAAATAGTTGACATCTTAAATGCAAGGGGTAGGCAGTATGGATAGCAAAGGACTGAATGTCTAAGACTGAAATTTCAGAGAACAAAAGGAAAGATAAATTGAGGCAGAGCACATGCAGATAAATTTTTTCCAATCCAGCCTTCTGGGCAACAACACTTCCTGGATCTCTATGCTTGAAGGTGCATCTAGCTTCTCTGTTATGCACCCCCATCACAGCTGCCTTCATGACCCTCCTTCTCCTTGGTGAGCTGCTGCCAACTCAATGTTTTTGACCAGAGTTCTTATAGCAACGAACAATCCATTGCAAAGAAAGAGCCTTGTCCTGCCAAGGAGATGCAGACCAGCTACTGAGAAATTCTAACCCTGGGGAAGTGCACAGATTTTAATGTTTTTTTAAAAGATGAGATACTGCACTGTGTTCTGACAGAGTTTTTTCTCATCTGTTAGTGGTTTCTCCTTGTTTGCTTAGATGATAGTTTCTCCTATTTTAGGCCTCGGATGAAGCCCAGTTCATGCAGAAAAATTTGGGGGTTCTTAAAAACAAATTTGAAAGAAAAGAAAGAGAGAAGAAGGGAGAGAAGGAAGGCTACTCTGTGTGCCCCCAGATTCCCATCTTGCCTCACAGAAGCACATACAACTTCCTGGGAAATGAGCAACATCCTGGCAAAGAGACAGGGGCAGGAAATAAATTGTTTTTTAAAAAATAAAACCAACAAAACCTAAATAGATTAAACCCGTCTTACTCCAATAGGGAAAGTTTGTTTGTTTGTTTGTTTGTTTATTTATTTATTTATGGGTATGGGGAATTAAAACCCAGTGGTGCTTAACCACCAAATAATATCCCTAGCCCTTTTTATTTATTTCATTTTATTTTTTAAAGTTTTAAGACAAGGTCTCGCTAAGTTGCTTAGAGCCTAGCTAAGATGCTGAGGCTGGTCTTGAACTTGTGATCCTCCTGCCTCAGCCTCCTGAGTTGCTGGGATTACAGACCCACTCCTTCTTATTCTCTAGGCCCTGAAGCAGAGCAAGATCTGCTTCAGTCAAAAAGATAGGCAGGCCACTGTCCTTGAAGATGTTCCACATTCTGACACAACCTTTCTACAAGTTCTACCTTTCTGAGCTGCCTACAGGTGGCAGAGTTTGCAACAGAGAACGTGGGATGGCTTCCAGCCTGGGGCTGTCCTATGAGCAGAGCTTCTAGAATCCCCCCACCTGTCTAACACTCATGAGTCCATGGTGTGACGGTGAGGACTGTTGCCTCTTGTGACTCAAGGCCACTGGGTATTGGAAAGTCCTGAGAAGGGACTTCCTGAACCTCTGGTATCACCGGATTTCACCCAGATGCAGTACCCAAGTTCTGGCACAATTTCTTACTATAGTACCAGGGCCATGTTTGCCACTCAGGCATGACACACAGAAAATACATTAGGATTCTCCAGAGAAGCAGAACAAGAGTTAAGAATATATCAATATATGTTCTTTTTTTTTTTTTTCTTTGAGGAGGTACCTGGGATTGAACTCAGGGCCCCATGCATGCTAGGCAAGTACTCCACCATTCAGTTCTGAGTATACAAATATATGCATCATAAAGATTGGATCATGCAATTATGAAGGCTGAGAGGTCCCACCACCCACCATCTGCAAGCTGGAGATCCAGGAAGGCTGTCTGGTGTGAAGGCCTGAGAGCTAGAGAGCCAATGGCGTCGATTGCAGCCCAAGTCAGAAGGCCTGAGGATCAGGAGTGCCCAGCACAGGAGGAGGTCGATGTACCAGCTCAAGCTGTCAGGCAGAGGGGAGATGGGAGTGACAGAGGAGAGAGAGGGAGGGGCGGGGGAGAGAAAGAGAAAGGGAAGGAATGAATCCAACCTGCCTCTACCTTTTTGTTATTAGGCTCTCAGTGGACTGGATAATGCCCACCCAGACTGGGGAGGGTCATCTGTGTTACTCAGTACACCAGATCAAATCTCTTTTGGAAAACATCCTCACAGACACAGCCAGAAGTCATGTTGAACCAGCTACCTGGCCATCCTGTGCCCCGTCAAATTGACACATAGAATTAACCATCATGTGCAGCCACTGTGAAGCTGCTGTGGTCCTGGAGAGGCCAACATGGCAGGTCAGGCTCAGGTCACTGCGGCTCTCTGGGGTCCCACAGTCCAGGGGGAGGACCGGCAGCCATGTTGCACAGCTCTGGGATGCGCTGGAGTGAAGGGCGACTCCTGGAGGCAGACAGAGCTCAGTTTGCACAGCCACATGCAGGAACTGGTGAGGTCAGAATCATGCTTTGGGAAGATCATGATGGGCACAGCATGGTGGCATGCACCTGTAATCCCAGCTACGGGGTTGGGGGTGGGGGTGAGGTGGGAGAATTTCAAGTTCATGGCCAACCTGGCCGATGTAGGTAAGGCCTTGCCCCAAATTGATAAAAAACCAAAGGCTGGGGCTATAACTCAGTTCAGGGGTACAGCAACCCGGGATTCAATCCCCAGTGCCTAAAAGAAAAGCCAAACCTAAACAACAAAAAGCAAAAAACAGGAAAGGTTCTAATAGAAACAGGAAACTGTAAATGGACACATCAGGAAAGGATGCTGGAAATGCATTACTTAGCAATCCAGAGAGAAATGCCTTCTAGAAATCCCTAACAGAGTGAGGTTGCTTCTAGGGAGTGGGACTGAGATGGGGAGGCACATGGAGGGAGGGGGATGCCTGTCTGTCAATGTAGACCTTTGGCTCCTATTTCATGTTTAAAACTCAGGCATATGTGTCTATGTATGCAGTATTACAGATCTAGGTATGCGTATGTGTATATGAATATACAGGCATGTGTGCCTGTACGTTTGTACATGTATGTGTGTGTGTGCAGGTCTATGCATACACGTATTTTTTGAAAAATGAGGAAAAGATGACTTTGGGAACAGTGGTTCATCACTGGAGAAAGAAGACCAGTTCTTAGGTGACCTCTGCAGGGACTACCAGAAAAGCTTGCCTGCAATGGCCCGTCCTCCTACTGTCCTTCTCTCGGCCTCTCTCCCCTTCAGTAGGGGGAGGCTGAGTTGGAACTGGGAGGAAAGGGAGCGAGGTGCATGGTGGATGCTGTGTGGGAGCACCAAGATCCCCAGTCCATGCTGCTGGACAAGGAACCTCTCTCTCCTGTAGGTGGGTGCAGTGTCTTCCACACCCTGGAGGAGAGACCTGCAATTCATAGTTATCTTCACCATATCTGTTCTGAACCCTTTTCCCAAGTATGCACAGGTTTGGGTAGATATGTTGGCTCTCCTTAACATTCCTCCACTTTTCTTTTATATTCTTCTTCTTTTTTACTGGGGGTTGAACTCAGGAGTACTCGACTACTGAGCCACATCTCCAGTCCTATTTTGTATTTTATTTGGAGACAGGGTCTCACTGAGTTGCTCAGGGCTTCACTTTTGCTGAGGCTGGCTTTGAACCCATGATCCTCCTGCCTCAGCCTTCTGAGCCACTGGGACGACAGGCATGTGCCACTCGCCAGGCTCTTCCATATTCTTAATGTGATGTGTAGTTGTGTGTATGTGTGTGTGAGTGTGTATTTGAGGAGGTGAGGTGGGCAGGGAAGGATGAATAGTTTCAGGAGGATGAACTTAACAACAGAAAAGATTTTGCTCCATTAATAAAAACTAAAATATTATACACGTATACAGATTCCTCCCCTCCTTCTGTCCTTGCTTTTTCCTGCCATCCACCCATCTAAGTTTTCTGTCATGACGGTGTCTATCAACTGACTTGCCATGTAGTTCTTTGGGGAGAACCTTAATTTCAGTCTGACAAAGGCACTTCTAGACGTCCTAAACTCTGACCCTTTACCAGTTTCCAGTGGGCTAAGACTCAACTCTGATGACTTCATTTATCCATCAAATGTTATCAAGAGTTTGTGAGCCAGATATTTGGTCACTTGTCTCAGTGTTCATTTCAACTTCTTTTCCCTTGCTTCATTTCATAGAAGATACAAAGCTTACGTTTTCAGATACCTAGAAGCCATAGATAATCATGTAACTATTGTGACTAAGGAAACATGAATAGGAAGTCTCATGAGAGTCATGAGAAGACTTTCATTTTCTTTGATACAATGAGCAACACTTTCTGCCTTTGTTCTGTACCAGTTCTTCCTTCATTTTGCCTGAAATAAAGATATGATGGCTGGAGTTTTGGCAGCCATGACACCTTCATGAAGCAAGACCAGGAGAATTAGGGACCACTATCCTAATAAATTTTACCTGACGAATCAGCACTGGCAACTACCTCTCAGATTTCATGTTTAGGCCTTGAACATGAAAGACTCACAACTGAATGGAGTGTTTTTTTTATGTTTTTATTTTTGTAGTGCTGGGAATTGAACCTAGGGCCTTGTGCTTCTGAGGTGAGCACTCTATCAACTGAGCTATATCCCCAGCCCTGAATGCCTGATATAGGCAGTCATTGGGAAAAGAGTAGCAAAGGATAGGACAGAACCTCTGACCCATGTGTTGTGGACTGAGGAACTCCGCAGGAGGTGAGGACTTCAGGCTGTGTCCTCCACAGACGTGCCTTAGGTGTTCAATGCCTGAGGACCTGAGAGGACACAGGCTTCGGAAATATGTCCCTGGCTATGAATGCAGAGTCAGTGGCAACTCTAGTGTTAATCCTGCAGGCTGGAGATAAAGTATGCTCCGACTCCACCAGACCGAAGCTTTACTAAAACAGCATTAATACCTATTTATATTTTCTATCAATATTTCATAAATTTGAAGAGAAGCAGCTTGAAAGAATTCAGATGGTTTTCTCTGTGTGTGCCTTCAGAAGCATCAATTATTGCTGTGGGGGCACCTTCAGCACTGCCTAAAGCTACAATAAATTCCCTAGTTTTAACTTTGAAGATTTTAGAAATGCTAATCCTGGGATGTGTATGAGTTATGACTCCTGCTCTAACACAGTGATGTTCCCCTGAAGAGTAAACAAAAACCTCATGCAGTTCCAGGATGGACGATAACTTTTTCTGGCTTGGGTTGGTGAGGACGTGAATGGGAGATGGAAGGGCATGGGTGGACTTCTTAATTGTTTTAGATTCCATTTCTCACCAAGTGCAGTGTATGGATAGGTAAAAGAAGAACTTTAGTAGGTCTTATATTTTTTCTAAATATTTTACATTCTCTAACATATCTGATACTTATAAAAATATTATTCAGCATGTGGCTTAATTAAAATTATTTCCAATTTGTAGACATGGAAACCAAGGCATAAACATGGCTCTGGATGGGTTTGAGGGTGGCTTCTGAGCATTCCAGGAAGATGAAATTCATCACTAATTGGTGTAAATATGGAAATGCTCTGGTCATGCCTGCTCCCTTGCTGTCTTTTCAATTTAACAATTAAAAAAAAAATAAGTAGATCAACTTCCCTTCATTTTGGTTTTAAAAGCAACAACCATGTTAGCTACCAAAATATAGAAATACTTGTGGACTGATTTGTAGTTTATTCAGATAGAATCTGGAGAGGGAAGAAAGAAAATGGAGGAAGAAAGGAGGGAGATGGGACGTAGGGGGCATTGGGTAGCTGCAGCATACCTCAGCCCAGCAACTCTGAAAGAACTTTGTGAGGAACATTATTCACACCTTACAGGTGCAGAGAGAGGGTCAGAGAGATGAGATCACTTGCCCAGGGCTGTATAGCTGGGTATCACAGAAGAGAGCTCACACCGGGGGCTGTGTTTTCAGGACCCACGATCTTGCCAGCACACTGTGGCTTCAAGAAGAGTTTGGCCTAAGGGATGATGGAGAAGGGATGGGAATTGGACTTGTGTGAACAATCAAGTTCCTGCCTTCCTGGAAGCTACCAGAAGATTTGGACTATAATCAGGTTCTGCTCTACCTGTGACAACAGCAGAGGGTGACGTGATTGGAAAATGTGAATTATGTCTTTGTACTTGAATTTTTAAATCAACCTATTTCCATGTTATCTTATTGTGATTATTCATGTAATCTTGCAAACAACTCAATTGTTTGTAGAAAGATGAGAGAATAAATATTTTATAAACACACAAAGTAGATTCTTTGATAATAAATGAGTCCACTTGTGGGGGACATGTAGAATTGCTATCTACATCTTATTAAAACAGTTCCTGTCACTAGTTGCTTGGTGGTAGAGGAAACCCTGATGAGTGAGTCTCTGGTGTTAATATACTGTTGATCATTGTGAAGAAATCTGGAAACCCTCAGTTACTTCTGCCTCCTCCCTAATAGGATCCAGATTCAATTCTCACATTTTCCTTGTTTGCTGATTCTTTTTTGTGTCTCATGTTTCTCTAACATTTAATTTTATGTCATGACTTTAATATCTGTAATTAAATTATTGAAGAGCTTCACTCTGTCTGAGCGTAAACACAAAATGGCATTTTTTTCTCAATTATAACCCCAAATGTGCTATATTCAAACTAGTTTTCTAGTTTCTTGAAAATCAATATTGATTGAACTAGCCTAATTAATTTTCCCCTGTTATTAGTGCTTCATAATCACATAACTTTACAATATGGATATTCTTATCAACTTCATCTGATCAAGAAAGACAATGAGGCACAAAGAGGTTTCTCCACCAGTGAGAGGAGAAACTGGATATACCCAGAGGATGCTATCCGTATGAGTCAGGTTTCTGTTGCTGTGACAAAATGTGTGAGAAAATCAACTTAAAAGGAGGAAAGGTTTATTTTCCTCATGGCTTTAGAGATTTTAGTCCACAGTTACTTGCCTAGGTTGCTTTGGGCCTGTGGGGGCACAGAACATCATGGTGGGAGTGAATGGCACAGGAGGCCTGTTCACCTTATGGCAGTCAGAAAGCAAAAAGAGAGGAAGTGACCAGGATTCCAATATCCTTTCCAGGACACACCCTCTGTGAACTAACTTCCTCCCACTAGACTCCACCTACTAAGGGTTCCACCACCTCCCCATAGCTCCACCTGCTGGTGACCCTACTTCAACACATGGGCCTTTGCATTTTTTCCAAATCCAAACTATAGTACTATGCTATAATTCCTTTAATTGCTGTAACAATGTTTTCAGATTTTTTTTTATCATCATTTTCAGGGCATTTTCAGCTGTTAAAAGCATGGTTTGGTTTAAAACTTCATTCTTGCAGTTGATTTAAAAACATTTTTAAAAGAGATTTATTAAGGTCTATTGCACACGCATACAACTCAGCTATTCAAAATATACACACTTCCAGTGTTTTAAACTATATTTATTTTTAGCATATTATTATTGAAGCAGTTACCCTGACTCGTTGCTTGACTGGAGGAAACTTGTGTGAGTGAGTCTCTGATGTTAATGAATTTTTCCATGGGAAAAAAATCAGGAAACCCTCAGCTACATCTGTCTCCTCCCTAACATGGTCCATATTGAGGTTTTCTAACATTTTTCCAACACTGTGTCATTATCTTTTCTCTAACATCATGTCAAACTGGTTTTGGAATATTCATTACCCAGAAAGAAATCCTGTCTCCATAGCAGTTCTTATTCCACCTTTTATTGCAGTTTAAAAAAATGGCCTATCATATGACCTATGACAGAAAAAGATTCATAGGTGCTAGAGAAGAATGTGTATTGTTTGGTTAGGTGCAGTGTTAGGTCTAGCTGTTTTTATAATGTCATTTACATGTTCCAGGTCCGTTGACTTCCTGTCTAGTTGGTCTCCATGTTTCTGAAAGTGAGTTCTGGAGGTTCCAATCATGACTATTGGATTATCTATTTTTCCCTTCAATCTGCCAGTTTTTGCTTTATGTATTTTGGGGGCTCTTTTGTTAGGTACATATATGTTTCAATGTATTATTTTTTCCTGGTGGATTGGCTCCAGGAATAATCCTTTATTAATCTTCCTAGAATAATCCTTTCTAGCTCTATGAACACATTTTTGTTTTAAAGCATATTTTGTGTGATATGAGTTCGATTCTTCTAGCTTTCTTACTATTTCTTTGCATAATACCATTTTTTCACATTTTTTATTTTGAACCTTTTTGGATCTTTGAATCTAAAGTGTGTCTCCTATAGACAGCTTGAAGTGAGGTATTTTGTTGTTGCTGTTGTTGGGGTGGATATTGTGGAGTGAACCCAGGCCTTGTGGCCTTGTGGCCTTGTGCATGCCAGGTAAGTGCTCTAACACCAAGCTACATTCCCAGACCCTTGATCTTATTTTTAAAAATTTTATCTATTGCTCTGTTTGTTCATTGGATTATTTAATTTATTCACATTTAATTTTGTTATCAACCCTTTTACTTTTTTTGTCTTCCATTTTACTTTTCAATTTCTATGAACCCCATGTCTTTTCATGCTCTGTTCCTCCTTTACTGTTTTCTTTTGCATTAAATATTTTCCAGTGAATAATAAAAGAAATTCAAATAATTTCTTTCATGATTTTTAAAGTATGTATCTCCTATATCCAAGGATTCAATTTAACTGAGGCATCCATTTTGGTGGGGTCCCACTATTAGTTGGTTGAAAGGGTTTCCAACAGTTTTAAAAAGAGTTTAGATTCAGTTTGGAACAAGAGTGTATAAGGTTTTAGTAGTAAAGAATGAAAGCAAATATAATTCTTAAAATCAATAACAGAAAGTATATTTTCATAAAATGAATTATAACTTTAGGATCAAATTCAACAAATAAAGAGAACTATATGCCAAATATTAAAGTGTTGCTTAACCATTGAAGCATAACTCTCGAGTTTACTGTTCTTTATAAATCCTCAATTATCATGGAAGGAAAAACAGTGAGCAAATCTTTCATTTATTAAGAATTTATCACAAAATGTCATCATAAGGCAAATGTTCTCTATACCAATTTAGTTAACTTGTACAATGTTATGGACTGCCTTGTATCCCTCCCAAAATTTATGTATTGATATCATAAGCTCTGGTTCCTCAGAAGGTGACTGTGTATTTAGAGGTGGGTCTTCCCAGGGTTTTTGGGAGTATACCTGAGTCCAAGTTGGCCAACATCTTTGTAAGAAGAGAGGATTAGAGCAGAGGTAGATGCAGAAGAAAAGATCACATAAAGACACAGAGAGAAGGCAGTGTTTTGCAAGGTAAGAGAGAGAACCAAGGAGAAACGAGCCTGTCAAAACTTTGGTCTCAGGCTTCCAGTTCCCAGAATTGTGAGAGAATAAATTTCTGTTGCTTAAGTCACTCAGTCTATGGTACTTTGTTAGGGAACCCGAATGAGTGAAGGTGGAGAACTTTTCAAGAACACTTGCACTGGGCAAAGTAGACTGTAGACCGTTCTTCCCTCCCTCCCTTACTCCTTCTTGTCCATCTTCTTGACTGGACCTGCCCACAGCAGACCGTCCACTGCTCTAAACTGGTTGTGGAATGAGGAAGTAGGTCATGGCTCAAATGCCCCTGAGTTTCACAGTTCTTAGGAAGATTTAGTAGATTTTCTTCAATGGTTCTCCTTCTCCTGGACACCATTCCATTAGGACTCTTTCCAGAGATTAAAAATTTTTAAATCCATTGGATAAAATGGAATCCATGCCCCCCTTTAAAATCCTTTCTTTCCTTCCTTCTTGCCTAAAATCCTCATTCCCTCCCTTCCTTCTTTCCTCCAATACATGTTTATTAGGGCCCAAGGCCTACCACAGTCACATTAAGAGGAAAATAATTTACCCAACAATTTTTTATTTATCAAACTTTCTGGGGAAACATTTTGCAAAGTTGGAAGATCCAGGAACTTTGAATGTGGAAACCAGATGCAAGCCTTTGGCCCTAGGAAATATATGAAATATAATGGAATAGCTAACTCAAAAATCTGTATTCTATGCCTTAGAGGAGTATAGCTTAGTGGAAATTATGCATTTATTGGTTTCAGTGTTCCACATTCTGGATTTGGCCCCATTTTTAACTCATTTAAATTAATAAATGTGACACACATTATTGTCTTTTCTTTTAATTAATTTAAATATTGGTCCAATGCAGTAGCCAAATGACCATATTTATTGACTTTCACCAAGAGTGGGCTTTTGTTATTTGGTCATAACTTTATTGAACATTTTTTATAGCGAGATATAGCAAAATTACATTTATAGGTATTATGCATTGCACATATTAAAGTAGCAATTCATTTACATTTTTCTTCCAAATTATTAGCGTTGCTGTATCAGGAAATTGAATAATGATTTTGTAATTTTCTTTATTAAAAATAGCTGGAGCAGTTGTTTTGAAACTAGTGGGAGATGAACCATCTCTAATTCAGCATGTTAATCATGGGTGCTTTGGGGGAATATTTGATAATAAAAGTATTTGGAAAATTATTCTCTCCTCCAATAAAAAGTATTCATTTTTATGTGCACATATTTCTCTTTTTTTATTGTTTTTTTTTTTGGAACTGGGGATTGAACTCAGGGGCACTCTGTCACTGAGCCACATCCCCAGCCCTATTTTTGTATTTTATTTAGAGACAGGGTCTCACTGAGTTGCTTAGGGCCTCACTAAGTTGCTGAGGCTGGCTTTGAACACAGGATCCTCCTGCCTCAGCCTCCTAAACTCAAGGGAGATTAAGCACTCCCTATGTCTAAGACTCCATGCCAGGAACACAAAGTTCCCCTAAGGAGCTTTCAGTCTCCTTAGAGGATGGGTGACTTGTAACCAAGATAGTAGTCTAAGAAACTACCTTCGGAGAGGCTGAAGTAAGTAGCAGAGAAGGGAGTAAATGCAATTTCTCTGAGGTTCCAGGAAGCACACAGGGAGGTGATGTTGAGATTAATAGTATATATTCTTTGATTAGGAATTGATAGCTTCTGTTTTCATGGTTTTGTACCTTCATTATGTTATTTTTTCCAGCCTCAGCATACTGCATTATTTTTATTAGCTCATTTGACTAGTTTTAAAGCTTCTTGAGGACAGGGACCTTGTTACAATCATATTTGCTCCAAATATCTCTTACTTCTTTGTATCCTTTGTACTTAATATCCATAATAGTTACTAGATAAATGCTTGCTTAATTCAATTTAGCACTATTTTGAAGAGATAATTATGCAGGAATTCAGAGGACTGATCTATGTGGGTCCAAATATTTTTAATAAGATTTAAGATTAGCAGATAAATGCTGTTGAAACAGCATTTTTCTCTAAAAGGAAACAGGGCACAGAGGAGATAGGTTCAGAAGCAATGAAAATGTTTTTATTCCCTCTTGGGAAAACATATTTTTAGATGAACAAACATTGAATATATTCAAAATATACAATGTGATGATTTGATATACATTGTGTGATCACCATAATCAAATTAACTAATTCATGCTTTGCTTTAGATCCTTAGAATTTGTTCCTCTTTCAACTGAAATTTGTATCCTTTGATCAATATCTTTCCATCTCCCTGCTCCCAACTCCTGGTAACTGCCCTTCTATTTTCTCTGCTTCTATGAGATTCCACAGCATGGAAAATAATATAGTATTTGTGTTTCTGTGTCTGACTTATGAAAATATTTTTTAAAAAATGTTTTTAGTTGTAGATGGACACAATATCTTTATTTTGTTAATTTATTTTTATGTGGTGCTGAGTATAGAGCTCAGTGCCTCACATGTGATAGGTAAGTGCTGTACCACTGAGCCACAACCCCAGCCCTGACAATATTTTTGAGTAGAAAGATGTTATGGAAGAATATTCCAGTTCAGAGATATACAGAGGGAAAAAAGTAAGTTGCACATGTTAATAATTAAGTAGCAACTGGATTATTTAACCCTAACCCATGGGTATAGGTTCCTTTTAACTTTTGTTAAGGTTTACATACATTGTTGACCTCTGCAACCTGGGTTACAAAGCATGAATGATGCAAGACGACTTTGTTCCTGTCCTCAGGGATCTTTTCAAAATAAGTTCACATCAAAAACATCAGCATGGTTTCTCTTACTCTGCCTTCCCAATTTCTCATTACTACACCTGTTTGTTCTCCTTACCCAACATGAGCTATGTCCTGATTCTGAAGCTAATCTTGAGTGAGGAAGAAATACAGGCTCACTTTCCCTGTTCACAGGACTTGAAAGACATAGAGTCCAGCATGGGGCGGGAGCACATAGCTTCCTTGGATCTTCTCCTGAACAGTTAACCTTGGGTTGGGCACAGTTCTGTCCAGTGGCTATTGGTTATCTTTTATCTTGCCTGGCATCTTTCTTCTTCTGCTGGGCTTCTGCCTTGGTCCCCACTCTTCTGTCAGCCATATTTCTCTGCCCATTTCCTTTGGCTCTCTGGCCCCAAGCATCAGCCTGTTCAGATCTTTGCAATCCCTTTCCCCGAGGGCTGGAGTATCATCCTGCCACTCAGGCTGCAGGCCCTGGCTCCATAGGGAATATAGAGATCTCCCTGGGCCACCATTACTGTCTTTCCATATCTTGAGAGTTTCCTAGTTTTTGACTTTTCTGTTGCTGTGTGCAGTATCTGTTCAGCTCAATTTCCCTGGGAGTAATGATTTTCCTGAATAGTTTCAAGTTTGCTTTACCCCTTGGATTCTTTCTAAGTCTTAAACTACTTAATTGCCTTCCCATGGACCAGCCTCTGTGGATATGCCAGATTCTGGGTTACCCACACCTCCATTCTTACCCTGCCTGGCTTTTCTCTTCTTCCCTCCAGCTCCATGTTCTAAGGTACTGCATACTTTAAACTCAGATGCAACTGAGCATTGCCAAGTTGTATTTAATGAAATTTCTGATGTAGCTAGAAATTAATTTGATTGTTTTCTTAGCAAAAATGGATTTCTCCCCCATACCATATATAGCTCCATCCTCAAATCCATCTTTTAAAAAAAATTAACTTTGTGTCCAAGAGTAAGAATTTCTTTCCATCCACCCATGCATCCATGCATCCATCCAACAGATAGTTAGCAAGAAACTTCTAAATTTAAGCTATAAAATTCAGGCTTAAATGTTGATTGGAAAATTCAAGCCATTCAAGTACTCCATACAAATGCATGCTGAAAGCTTCAGAGTTTCTAAGGAGATAACATGAATTCTTTGATCTTTTTTTGTTGCTATAAAATTATGAGTTATAAATTCTAGATCATGAGTGTAACTTTAAGGTTAAGCATATTTTAAGTTCAAGTAATAAAAATATAATCTCAACTCTATTAAACAGGGTTTTAAAGCTAGCTGTTATATGTCAGGCACTTTACATACTTTATGAGATAGACTTTATCATCAACTACAATTTAAGATATGAAAATTAAAAAAAATATAGTCTTAGGGAAATTAAGTAACTCATCCAAAGTCAATCGTCCGAGAGCAGAGGACAGAGATCATAGCTTAGATATTTCTAGGTCTAAAGTCTGGACACTTAAATCTTACCATAAAATATTTCTAAATATTTAATAAAAACTAAGAGACATTTGAATTTTGACAGTCTGATCATATTTAAAATATTATATTATTATTTTCTTTTAAAAAGTTTGCTCACTTATTTACCCTTAAAATATTCTATCATCACAAGGTAATAGGTAGTCACACCCTCCAACTCCCAAATCCCTACAGCATCACCCACAGCATTTGTCTAAGATCTCAATCATCAAAATCACAGCTGAAGAAAAGGGTTCTGGCCAGGCAAAAGAAAAGACCTGACTTCCCCTGGTGCAGGCACTATATTTGGGTTGCAGTATCCCAGTCCCTCACTCAATGCCAATAACTTTGAATTTTGACCAAATTCTAATGATGTGGTTCCCAGACCATGGCAGACATGGGTAAGGATGATGGAGAGAGGTAACTGCCAGAAATAGCAGCTGCTGTGCTTTGATGAGAGAAAGGTTGAGAAAACTATAAAAGCAGGCAAAGGCACAAAGAAAACAGTGATGAAGAAATCCCTTACCGTCAGACGCCACATGTCCCTGCCTCCAGAAGGCTTTGTCCTGTGCTAATTGCCTCGTTACAACCCCTTTGAAAGGAGCCAGGGTACAGGGCCATATATAATGATGACTTTGGGGACCAAGTAAAAACTGAAAATATTTTCCAGTCTTTTCCTTTAGAAGGCAGGTAGGTGTACGCTACCTTTAAGGACTGCTGAAATCCGAAATGGTTGTAGAATTTCAAGGAAAAACTCGTATTTTCTGAAAAATACATGTGGAATCTGCATTCCAGTGGTTCCTCTTTCCAGGTTATTGACCTTGGGAAAGTTTTCTAATTTCTCTGAAACTGTTCTCTTTTCTGTAGAATGAGACTAACAATAATGAAGAAATGTTGTTTGGGAGGATTAGACTAGATCAGCTCATGGGAAGTACTGAAGAAAGAGTTTGCGATTGTTTTTCAGGTTCTACCCATTTGCATCCTGCCCATGTTTATACTTGGATCTGTGGATGGAAGTTTTTGCATTTTGTAGATTAAGAAATTTCATCTCTGGAGATGTGTTTATTAGGGAGTGTGCTTGCAGTGTCTTGAGACCCAACCTTGCCTGAATTCCTCATTACTTCTTGCAACTACATGAAACTCAGCTGCATTTCTCATTCCTTTTTCTTGTTCAATTGCTCTGTAGGAGCCATAAGGCCACCAGTCTCGGGAGTCCCCAGTTATCATTTTGTGTGCCAGTAACTCACTGTGCAAACTTGGGTAAGTTTTTTAACTTCTCTGGGTTGTAGTCTGAGTTCCTCCTTAATATTTCTACCACCTGCTTTTTACAGCATTTTCTATCATTCTTTGGAACCTTTTAAATGCTTTTGTTTGGATAGATTTAAATGTATATTTCGTGTAGTGTTTAAGCGTATGGACTCTGGAGTCAGATTGACGAGTTTCAACACTTACCAGCTGTGTGAAGGTAGACAAACTGCCTACCTTGCCATTACTTGGTCTACTAATTTGTGCAACAGGGGTAAAAGTACTTACTCCCTGGAGTTGTGAAGATTAAAAAAATTACTAACACACCTGCATCATTTGAAATCATGCCTGAAACAAAGTACAAGTCTCACAAGGGACACAGAGATGAATATATTTTTAAAGAGCTGGCAACTTAGTGGGGTAGATGAAAATATATATCCACAACAAAGTGGAGTGCTATACATTTTCAGTAGAGGGGACATTGTAAAGCCAGGTGGAACCTGGAGGAAGGAGTACTTAATTTTAATGGAAAGAACCAGAAAAGGTCTCATGAACTAGGTCCACTGTGGCCTGGACATTGAGACATGAGCTGGTATTAAGGGAAAAGGTTCTTGACAGAAGGAAAGGTGTCAGGGTGGGAAAATGGGAGGTCCCCAACTCGGCAGCTCTCCTCTGCTAAAAAGCTGAGAGTAAGCGAGGATGTGTGGGAGTCAAGGTTGGGAGAGTGGCCTGCGATGGAGTCGGGAGGAATTTCAGTGTTTTGCTAAGGGGTATTTCTCTAACAGAAATGGAAGCATTGAAGGTTGTTGGGTTGATATGATTCCATTCGTGAGTTGGGACAAATGATACCTGGCTAGTGATTCTGTAGAGAAGAAATTAAAGAAGAGAGAAATGAGTTGGGGAGACTAGTTAGGGGGCCTTGGATAGTCTGGGTAAGGGCTTTAAATTGGAGAAGTGATTGCCCAGATCCAGAGAAGGGCTCAGAATTGAGAACTGGGAAAATAGTTCTTCTCATGTTCTATGACCTGTCCAGTGCAGCTTGTCTCCCTGCTGTGGTCCCTTCTGTCGACCTGCTGTGTTCCATGGGGTTCCCTCTGTGACCATCCTCCTGTACTCTAGATAACGCATTCCTAGCTAAGCATGGAGGGGTTAAATGGCAAGCTGTCAGCAAAGCCAGCAGCTTTCATTCCCATTTGTTTAAGGTGGGGGACATTTTTAGAGGCAGAAAACAATCACACAACAAATAGCTTTTGTTTGATGAAGGAAAAGCTTCCAAGTAATAATTAATCTGAAAGCTTCTTTTTATCACAGGAAACAAACAGATTGGGAGGTGCATTCAACCTCTTCATTATACAGCTACAATAGGCATTGTGGGGAAGGGATTTTGCACGGGGCATTTTGTAATGTGCCTTCTGTGGTGCAGGGAGCATCCTCTTTCATCATAGTCTGGGTTCGAACAGCATCAAATAGGAAATGGATCATCCAGATCAATACAGATAGCCATTACAGACACCATCTATGTATTTCAAGGCAGAAATTCTCTTTACCTGAAAGGGTGCATTTGAAGCAATTGCAGGCCAAGAAGATTCTGTTTAATTAATTATACCCAGTATGACAAAAGAAGGCGAAGTTCATGAATTCATGTGAAATACAACTTAGAAATTGATCAGAGAAGACTGATGCAACAAGGTAACCAATGGAGACCAGAATTAGGTAGAAACACAAAGTTGGCAAGTTTAGAGTGACAGTGGTATCCTGATGAGAAGAGATTGTTAGTGAAGCCCAGGACCACACTGTAGCAAATACTCCTAATCGATTGTAGATCAATAAGGATCTGTATATCCTTCCATACACATATGCATACATGAATGTATCTAATATATTAATATGTGTCAGTGAAGAAGAAGTCATTCACCAAGTGTTTATTGAACACTTAGTATGTGTCAGACACTATCCTAAGTGTTGAGGATAAAATAATGAACAAAAATAGACCTGTTCCTAAAGGGCTCTCGAAGGACACACAGTCAGTAAATGTCTGTCAAATCAGGTGATGACAGGGGCTCTCTGTTAAGAGGACAGAGAATGAGAGCAGGAGGGAACTTGACAGGAGGGGTCGCTCTAGTCAGGTAATGCTTGAGCTAAGACTTGAGGGAAGGCTTCCAGAGATCTGGAAGGAAAAATAGCCCTATTGGAAGGAATGGGAGGTGTACACTGAGGTTCTGAGGTGTTATTCGGGGAGAGCAGTGAGGCAGGGTACAGAGAGAGGGAGAGGGGTGATAGGAGGCAGACTCAGAGGGACTTCAAGGTCTTGCAGGGCCTCAGAGTGTGGTAAGAACTTGATTGTATGCTGATGAAAAACTTTTAGAAGCCTATTACTAATATGTCTATGTGAACCGCACGAAGTTAATTTTGTAACTTGTACCTAGTTTTTCATGATCTCATTTTTGCATTTATAAAATTGTCCCACTCCTACCCCCTTCTGTTTCCTTTGTCTTCTCTGTCTCAATACACAGCAAAGGCAGATTTATATTTTGTTCTTGGCGCCAGTACTGTGTCCTTTGAGAGTTTCAGTAAAGCACTCTTCTTACTCAGTTCCCTCACCAAACAGTGGGTGTACCTCACCAAACTCACTTTGTAAATAATTTAGTAAGAAAAAGAAAATAAGAAAAAAATCCACAACAATTTCCAAATGCATGGTATTATTAAGTCCCCTGTCTTTACAGAATTGCCATGGGGCTTAGTATGTGGTAGGTACTCAGTGAAGACTTATGGAATTAAATTAGAAAGGTGAAATGGTGGTGATGTCTAAAACATTCTCCAAGTTTCGTTAGGAACAACGCAATTTTAATCAGTTCAACAGGTTTTCTTGCTGGGGAACATTACCCTTGTTAACTAGAAAGTGAGATTTTGTCTTCATAATGCTTTCAAAAAAAGTTCACCTTTTTTATACACTACCTAATACTTTAAAAATGAGTTTATTTATTTTATTTTTTTAAATTAGAGAATGAAATGGTTCATTCTGCTTGTATTTATACATTTTCTGATGCTACAGATATTATACATTTAATTATTCCTTTCACAAAATTTTGAAAACAGTCTTAGAAAATACCTTCTCATAAAGTTCGAAGAATGTTCTATGATACATTTTGCATACTTTGAGTCTAGCTTTCATGGATGATTGTTTGCAAATGTGGTCAGAAATTCTTCCTCTTCCCGTGGGCATGCTGTTTTTTGAGGGGACTTTTTAGCAACTCCCATTAGGAAATGGTAGCTAGCTGGGTGGGTGTGATGGCACATGCCTGTAATCCTAGTGACTTGGGAGGCTGAGGCAGGAGAATTGCAAGTTCAAAACCAGCCTCAGCAACTTAGCAAGGCCCTCAACAACTTACTGAGACCCTGTCTCAAAATAAAAAAGGATTGGCGATGCAGCTCAATGGTACAGCATCCCTGAGATAATCCTAGTACCAAGAGAGAAGAGGTGGGAGGGGTCATCTTTTCCTTTATTCCCTAATTTGAGCATGGCCATGTGACTTGTTTTGGTCAATTGGACATTAGCACATGGGAGGCAAATAGAGCTTTGACAAGCACTGCTGCTCAGAACCTTGCTGGCCCTTACTGCATTTGGTGCCCTGTGACTACCACCATGTGATCAGCTGGCTCCCCTGATGAATGGTGAGCAACATAGGGTCAGGTCCTGTTTCCCTTGCCAAAAGCCAGCTGCCACCAGACACAGAGTGAGACATTGTCAGCCAGCTGACAAGTGCAGGATTGAGCCCAGCCAACATCGCACAGTCCAGAGAAGAGCCAGCCCAGCTGAGCCTACCCAAAATATTCATCTACAGAATGTTTTAAGTCCTAAGTTTAGGATGGCAAAACCTAACTAATGCAGCTCATATGACCATTAATCGTTTATATGTTTTGAAGTCTGAAGTGTTTTTTCTTTTTACCTTCTTTTTCCAAAACACACTGTGAAAGAGACACCTAGTTCTTCTGAGAGGGAGCAGGTAAATCTGAGTGGTGGGGATATGGAAAATGAGAGGTTAATTCTACAGACTGTTTTTTAAGATGCTACTTACACACCCTCATCCTGGTTCTTCTCTGCTCTTTCCAAATCTCAGGCCTCTTCCTGAATGTTTCCTGTTGTCCTCACTTGCCACCCTCTCTCAGCAGCATGCTTTGGTAATTAGGATTTCAATATAATGCCCATAGCTCCTCCTACTTTTCAACCTCCAGCCTATGTGACTGTAAAGGATTTAAGACAAATGGTCTCTGGCCCTGTCCCTGCTCTGCCTCTATGAGCAAGATGCACTCTGAGTTTTCTTTTGCTGTATGATTTGACCATAATATTCTTTGGGGGACAGAAACATGGACCTGAAGATGACAGTGTCAGTTATAACCCTGTTATCCAGTTAGAGCTCATTTGTAAATAGGAAGGTAAGTAGACAAAAGTTCCTTATGTTCAGACTTCCTTTTTCTTAAGGGATTCAAAAGAGTATACTCTAAATCTGGGGTATTCAGTGCCTTGCTAATAATATTGAGACAAGGATCCCTGGAATTATGGGATCTCTGAAAGTGTGTGTTGCCTCTCTGTCTTCTTCTCCAGTTACCCTTTCCCCTAACTTTACTCCCCTTTGGGAGGTAAACTGAGGCACCAACCTTAGTAAGTCTACCTAAGCGCTTCTTTCTGCTTTCTTCTTTGGCTATGACTTACTACACGTAAGCTCCTGTACTTCAATTGCAGAGTTAACATAAAGGCTTTGAGATCTCTATTTTTTCCTCTCTTTTTTGTCCTTCTGCTTTTATTAAGACATTTTTGTTATTCAAGGTTACTTGGAAGTAGGTTATTTTAGTCAATTCTCGCTGGAATGTAGACATCTATGAATTAACTCTAAGACTTGAGACTGAGACCAAAGGGGAAAAAGTGTCTATAAAATCAAAGTCACTATAAGACTTAAACAGGTGATCTTAATTTGTTTCACTTTAAAATAAAATATAACTGGATCTCTTTCTTTTTTTTCTCCCTTGGGCAAAGGTTTTACTCTTCCTTTTAAAAATACATTGGTTTTTAAAAGAACTAAAGGCAAGATACCTTCTCCCTCCATTTCCATAGTCCCAAACTTTTTAGCCTCTGCTATGACTCAGAATTCTGAGACCAAGTTTCTGGGGCCTCTTCCTTCAACCCCTTCCTTCCCTCGTTTCTGTGAGAAGTGCAGTCTCATGTTTTGTGCTCAGTTGATCCAGTCCATCTTCGCAGCAACTGCACTTGCAGTGAGAAAGGTCCCTCTCCGAGCTTCACTCTGCTCAGTAATAATGATTCTCACATTTACTCTCATGTTCTCTGTGCACAGTATTTGGGGAAAGAAGTCATTCAAACTTTGACCAGTTTTTTTTTATACATCCTGTAGAGTCTCAGAAGAAAACGTCCTCTCTGTTCAACCTCCTATTACAGATGTCCTCCTCACTGGCATCATCTGACAGGACAGCAGCCCCACTTTGGGAATAGCCATTGCCAAACTTAGACCTGTGGTATTTCACATTAAACCCCACCATGAAGAAATGAGACTGCCGTGGGAAATCTACCCTGCTTGGTCATGGGATAAAGACATCAGCCTTAAATAACTATGTCTGTCTGGTATCTCAGTTTTCATAAGGAATCTAGAAATAACTGTTATTAGGCAAATATAAATGGGCTAAAAGTTTACAAATGTACATCATAGAGGTGAAATATTAGAGTCCTAACTAAATATAAATGCAAGTATAAAATTCTAATTAATATGTTAATTCCATGCAGAGGGAGCAAAAATAAATTAAGCTGTGTTTTGATGGGAAAAATGAGTAAATATAGATTATTTTATATCATCAAGGAAAAGAGTAATTTATCTAAATTCTGAAACTTTGTAAGAATTGTTTCAAAATGGTAAATTCAAGGAAGGAAGGTAAAAAGGAACCAGCAAGTAGCAATGAGAGGGAGGTCAAGAAAGTTATAAGCACTGGGATATATTTTTGGTAAGGAAGAAGAGAAAAGGGTATTTGGGGATAAGAAAGGATTTTGTGTGGCAAAAATCAGATTTTGTTCTAGAGTCAAATGATTGGATTGTCCCAAAATGGAAAAGAAAAAGGGTGAAGTCAAAAGATAAAGTAAGTTTCAGAGGGTGTGAGCAAATTGCATCAGGTTGTGTAAGACGGAACTTATGGAAAGATCTTGTGTGTGTGATCCAGTTGGCTGGCTACCATTAAGAAAAAATATTTAAAGGATCTTCTAAACATCAAAATTTAATGCAGATATGAAACAAAGTCTAATTTTCTATGTTTAAAATAATTAGGTTCTCTTACAATATTGATCTGCTCTTGGTAAAGTTTATAGAAACTGGCCCAGAAAGCAAAAGAAATTTTGCATTGTATCAAGATGATTTCTTGGGTTTTCTGCTCTCTTTATTACTTTTTTGATCACTTAGGAAAACTGAATCTTAAATCATCTATGAAATTCTACCTAACCTTGTCCCACTCAAGAATACCCCTGAATCAATTTAAAAATTCACTACAAAGTCTTTATGTCCTCTTTACCGAAACAAAACAAAACAAACAAAACCCAAGCCAAACAAACAAACAGAAAAAAACTTCAAGCACTCAAGCACACCCACATTGAGATCTCTGGGATATTGTTTTCCTTAGGGGTTCAGCCTCAGCCTTTGTGTACATACTGTAGAAAGAAGGATGCAGGAAGGCTTACACACATCCAATGCCTTGAGACACCCAAGAGGTTTCCAAGAAACTTCTAAACTTAAAGATAAGGTAGAGATGCTGGGGATGGAATCTGAACAGGCATGCTATACCACATTCTTGTGCTTTTCTGGGGAATACCTTGGGGTTCACCAGGACACAAAGACTCAGAAGCTAAGACCATGAAGGAAGGGCTGCCTTCCCATGATCAAGGTAATCAGTGGGCAGGAAGGAAAGGTGGTAGGTTATGGCTCCCTATTTGTCTTCCTCTTGCACATGAGAAATCAATAGTTTATCCCATCAGATTTCCCCTTGGAATATATCCTGAAAAATTGGAACTAAAAGCAACTGATACTCAGTGTGTTTCCATTTCTCCAAAGAACCCAAAATCTTATTCCCATAAATTATGGTATCTGATCAAATTAGAGACAATACTGAGGGTTTCAACCTCTCATCAAAACTCTAACCACGGGGCTGGGGTCATGGCTCAGCAATAGAGCACAACATGTTGGTTTTTCTTTGACCAAATTGATATGACTGTAAAAGAAAATTGTTTCTTTGTTAAAAACTACTCTAGGAACTGGATTTATTTTTGTTTTGCTCTTGTTAGTTTTGTTTTTTTCCTTTTAAAGCTTTGTGACTCTTACCTCCCCAAATTCTGCAGAAGTACCCTACCTAACAAAATGATCTGGTCCAAGCCGGGTAGAGTAGTGCATGCCTGTAATCCCAGTGGCTCAGAAAGCTGAGACAGAGAATTGCGAGTTCAAAGCCAGCCTCAGCGATTTAGAGATGTCCTAAGCAGCTCAGTGAGACCCTGTCTCAAAATAAAATAAAATAAGGGCTGGGGATGTGGATGTGGCTCAGTGGTTAAGTGCACCTGCGTTCAATCCCTGGTACCAAAAAAAAAAAAAAAAAAAAATCAGATCTGGTCCAATGTTTGGAGATGCTAGTTCTCACCTCTGAAACAGATAAGATTGAAACTACCAATGAACTTCAGGTAAGCTTGCCTTAGGAGCCATTCCTTCTAAATCTCTTTGGTGCTAAAATGTAGCTAAAAAGGTTTTTGATATTGACTCCCAATCATCAATCACTTGCCTCTTAACATGGGACCAAATAAGACCAGCAATTGGGACAGATATGTCCCAGAAATGAGGGACAATGAAAACCCAACTAGAGTGATTGATCAGCAATGTCTTCAGGGAAACACTTTCACAAAGACAATGAGAAAATAAGAATAGAAGAGATGTCAAAATCAAGATGAAGTCACTCATGTCAAGCCTACCAAAAAGTAAATAAACTCAGGAGGTAATAAAGGAGGGTTCTTATGCCTGAGTGACTGATAATAACTACCACAAAAGATTGCCAAAACCAAAAGTTTATTCTGAGTCAAATTGAGCCTGATCTAACAGACCTGCTGATTTCTTGGTTCTTCAAAACATCTTGGTAAAAAAAAAAAAACAACAGTTACTAATCTTTCTAATAATAATTATTTGTGGAAACATCATACTTTTCTATCTTATATATTACTGTACAACTATGATCTCACCTCTTTATTTATTATGTTCCTCTCAATCAGACTCAGCTGTCAAAATTCAACTACTGCTCCAAGACCATTCTTCTACAGACACTCTTGACTTCTACCTGATTGTTCTGAAGCTAAATTCCTGCTCCCTAAACCTACAGCCTTTGCCAGCAAGAAGTTGTCAAAGAAAGACCATGATAATCATCTCCCTAAAAGACTTCAGGGCCTCCAGCTCTTGATGGGGGAATGATAGGAAACAGGTAGACATGAGCAATGGGAACATGGGAAATGAGGGTTTTATTCTACAGAATGAGCCTACGTGGAAAAACTCTTTAAGGTTTTTTTTTTTTGGGGTAGGAAAATTTTATTTATTTATTTATTTATTTATTTATTTATTTAATTTTTACAGACTTCACCTTGATTCATTGTACACAAATGGGGCACAACTTTTCATTTCTATGGTTGTGTATGATGTACATTCATACCATTCTTGTTAATCATACGAGTACATAGGGCAATGATGTCTGTATCATTCCACCATTTCTCATACCCCTGCCTCCTCACCCCTCTTATTTCCCTCTACATAATCTAAAGTTCTTCCATTATTCTCTCACCGCCTCCAATCTGATTATATATCATTATCCACTTATCAGGGAAAACATTCAGCCATTGGTTTTTTGGGCTTGACTTATTTCACTTAGCATGATAGTCTCCAATTCCATCCATTTATCTGCAAATACCATAATATTATTCTTCTTTATGGCTGAATAATATTCCATTGTGTATATATACCACAGTTTCTTTATCCTTCTGTTGAAGGCCATCTAGGTTGGTTCCATTTCCTTAATAAGTCTCCCAAAGCACAAGAAATCAAAGCAAGAATCAATAAATAGGATGGATTCAAACTAAAAAGCTTTTTCTCAGCAACGGATACAATCAACAATGTGAAAAGAGAACCTCCAGACTGGGAGAAAATCTTTTCCACACACACTTCAGATAGAGCACTAATCTCCAAAATTTATAAAGAACTCACAAGAATTTACACCAAAAACACAAAAAATGCAATCAATAAATGGGTGAAGGAACTGGGCAGACACTTTACAGAAGAAGATGTACAGGTGATTAATAAATATATGAAAGAGTGTTCAACATTTCTAATAATTAGAGAAATGCAAATTAAAACAACTCTAAGATTTCATCTTACTCCAATTAGAATGGCTATTATCAGAACACAAACAATAATAGATGTTGGTGTGCCTGTGGGGAAAAGGGCACAATTTACATTGCTGATGGAGTTGCAAGTTAGTACAGCCACTCTGGAAAGTGGTATGGAGATTCCTCAGAAATCTTGGAATGGACCCACCTTTTGACCCAGTTATCCCACTCCTCAGTTTATCCCCAAAGGACTTAAAATCAGCATACTACAGTGATGCAGCCACATCAATGTTTATAGCAGCTCAATTCACAATAGCTAGACTGTGGAACCAACCTAGATGCCCCTCATTACGTTTTTAAAGAAATGAACTTACACAAAGTCATCCCAGTCCTGCTCTGACTTAAGATAACAGCCCCATACCAACATATTATTCATAGAGCTGAAGAGTGTTTGCCCAAGATTCTGATAAAAAGAGGAAAGATTACTCCAACAGGAGACTGGAAAGCTCAGTGGCCTCGAGGTCTGGCAAAACAAGTTCTAGATGAAATCCACCTGCTTAAGACAGGATGACCAAAGTTGCCTTTAGGTCCTTGGCATATATTTTATCTTATTATAATTATAATTTTTCACCCCCATGGTCTTCACTTAGACACTCATGAGTAAGACATATGCAATAGGGATTTAGAAATCAATTACTATCCAACTGTCAATCAAGAGCTAGGTGGTAGTACTGAGGTAAGACCCTCTGGAAACTGTTCCTCAGCCCCAATAAAAACTGAGCTCATGAAGAAGTGAGTTGTCTATCTTCTCTTTGACATGACCTCCTCTCTCCCTTGAGAGCTCACTGGGAGACATCTTCTTTCTCTTCTAATAAACTTTGCTATGCTTTTAGAAAGCTTTGCTGTCTTGCTTAAGATCTCTTGCCAAGATATGAAAGCCAAGAACTCAGCACAAATTTACAACAATACTTCCCTACCCATTTTCTCTTCTTTTGTTTTATTAATAGACCCCCCCACCCCCGTTTGAGTTTTGTCTAGGCACATCTGGCTTTCCAACTTGAGATTAAATTTTCTAGCTTCTCTTGCAGGTAAGGTGTGGTCATTTGACACAATTTTGGCCACTAGAATATGAACAGAACAGAAAAAAAATGTGAGCTGAGAAATCTGCTTGTTCTCTGCTTTTTTCCCCTCCCCATTTGTCTGGCTGGGAAATGGAGCCACCTTAGATCCAATGATAGAAACTGTATGTTGAAGGTGGCAGAGATAACCCACCAGCTCTGATCACAGAATGACTTCGCAGATCAGATCACTTATCCACATTTGACCATCCATCTACCTTTGATCTGTTATGTGAGAGAAAAATAAACTTCCATCTTGAGTGTGCCCCTGTAGTCTCAGGTTTCTTTGTTATAGCAGCTTGACTTATGGTAACTCACACTTAACAAATACATAGCAGGCACAAATACATACACACACACCATCTCATACGGCACTTAGAACTCAGGAGTGCAGTAAATGTTAGATTTATGTACTTATTCAGTATCAGTTATTTTGTGTATTAGGCACAAAGTTGTGTAGATTATTATATTTCTTCTTTCTGTTTTTCCCAGGAAGCGATAAACTAGCAGGGAGTGATATAAAAAAGAAATAATAATATAAAAGGGAAATTATAGGATAAAAGCTTTTTAACAGACTCTGTCTGGGGTAGTCACCAGAGAAAATGAAAGGATTTGGACATCTCTTAAAAGTTTGCTGCAGCGGATGAAACAGGAATCATGGAATGAAGCATCCATTCAATGCACCTGTACAATTACTTTCACAGAATTTGGAGGTCTCCTTTCACTTGTTTCTGGGTCACTAACCTTGAGCTGAAGCAGGGTAGGGGGTGGCCACTGGCTTACTGTTTTCTCACTTCAGACTTTCAACACTAGCTTTTCAAAGGGTTTTGTGTGTTGGGGAGAGGGGTGGCAGAAGGGACAGGGGTTAGGTTTAGAAGGATTACTGACAATCCTGTAATAACTTTTGAAATAGCTTTTCAGATCAATTCCCATTCATTTCCCACTTTACAGAGAAGAGAGGAGCAGGGAAGGATCAGCAGTTCTGAGAAAAATCACGAGGAAAAAACTCCACTTGCTACACCTGGAAATGGAAGATCTCTCTTTGTTCTCTTGTCCTATTTTCTTTCCCCCACCGTCTCCTGGGGTTTGCTTGTGTTTTCTTCCTGTCACCCACCATGGGTTTTATTTTATATGCAGATCGCCTCTGAAGCTACTAAGTGAGAAATCATTGCACAAGTTCAAGAAGAGAACCTATAGACAACCCTCTGGTGTTAAGAGATGCTAAGCATAAAAAAGAGCCTTGTCAAATTGGGCTGTCCAGTGTGTTTCCTCTACTTTATACCAAATGTTCTATCATGCTCATTTACAGGATTGATACTTTCACCTTGAATTATCCGGCCTTGTTCGTTGTGAAGGTTTTTCCCCTCTGCACCCTACAACTTCAGAATCCTTTCATTTTAGGTGATAGGGTGTATCCCTTCCTACAAACCAATCATCCTCTGTAGGTCTCTGTGTCCTTATCTGGAAAATTCCTGGGTGACCCTGGAAATCTCTGTTGGGTCTTGGATTCCACAATTTGTCCTCCCTTATAAGCATATTGATTAAAGTATGGTGACAACTGGAGCTACAATAACAACAGAATGATGAAACTTATTAACATTAGTGTTAATGCAATAATCAGCTGTGTTTTGTTCCATATGGCAATTTATTTCAACAATTAAGCCCAGCTCCATCTGTTTTGGCATCAACAATATTCAGATGGATTCCTGCACCACATCTTTGGAAATTATTTTATGTTTTTCAAATATTGCTACTGTCGATAGATGACTGTGTGGAGTCCTTTCTGATTAAAGAAAAAAAAAAAAACACCAAAAAACCCTAGTAAGGTCAAAGCTCTTATTTGATAAAAGGATTGCTGTGCTACTTGACCTTATGGATATGTTGTGCAGTTTAATCGATAGTCCTGGGAAAGGAAAATAAATCTCGGTGTCCGCCTAGAGGAAACGGGTAAGGGGCACTGGTTTCTGGGGCAGGCAAAGCAAGCCTCAGTGCTGTTGGCAGAGGATTTTATTCTTCTGACCTGAGGATCGGGATGGGACAGAATGTGCTCCCGTCTGTGATGGAGACAAGACAAATGGTGCGCTGTGCACATCCGGCAGGGGTGTCTTTCTTTGGCTTGGGTTGAGCTGCATTGACAGAATAGCAATAGGGAACATTTGTCTTGATCTTTATAATACCTGACAAGAGGCATGATTACTGCTGTAAGGGTATCAAAATAAAGAAAAAATGGGCTGTCTGAGCGCCCTGTTATTTATCACATTCAGAAACGCTAACCCAGACTAGCGGGGTAGAAATTCCTTGTCAAATTGCCTCTAAAAATCGTTATTTTCCTCCCTGAGACAATATGCAGAGCCCACGGAGCTCACCTATGCTGTCTTTCTCCCCCCTGGCTTGTGAGCTGGGGGCAGCCTTCTCTTGAGACGGGGCTGTGCCTCCACACACTGAGAGTTGCCTCCGTGTGACCCTGCAGTGTGCCTGTCCGACAATACACACACCACTCTCTGCTTGTGCAGGAAATACAGAAAATCGCAAGCTGGCAGCTTATTAACAAATATTGAATGTATGCAGCAAAAATTCGATTTATTTTTCAGCAAGTGTTAGGATGTCTCCAGGCGAATTAGAGCTGGAGCGAACTTTGTTCAACCCCTTTGTTTATTTTCCCATTCCTTTTGTTCCTAATCAGGCAGGTTTTTCTTCTGGTTTCTAAACACCCTCTCTGCCTAAATCATCGCAGGTCTATTGAATCCTGAACAAAATTGGCTTATGCCATTCATATTAATACATATTAATACCATGCGAGAGAGGTCAAGCCACCTCTTTGCATATAGGGTCCAGATTTCTTAAGTGTCATACCAAATGCCTTTACGATAGAGAACACAGGTTCCTGTCCATGGGTGAGGCCTGTGCATGCTATGGACAAACGATTTTTCCCAAACAAATCATGAACAATAGATAGGTCTAAGTAATGTTTGCTTTGAAAGGCTACCTCCTTCAGTGTATGGCACCAAAGTAGGGTTTTTTTCCTTCTTCAAAGTGTTCTCTTTTAACAGGCCTTTGCAAAAGAGAGCACTTGCTCACAATTCCTCCTGAAGAGCAATTCAAGAATTAAATCAATGGCTATGTCCTAAAGCTTTTTCAGAATTCAACATTTTGTTTGGACTTGACATTCTCCTGTACGGTTTAGAGCAGTGGTTCTCAACCTTGGCTTTTCATTAGAATCATCTGGGGACCTTTCAAAGAGTATTGATGCCCAAGCCCCTTCCCAGACTAATTGAATCAGAATCTCCAGGGGTGGGACCGGAACACTGGAACTTAAAGAAAAAAAAAAAAAACAAAAAACTCTCTGAATGATTCCAAGGAGAAGGAAGGGCTGAAAGGCAGTGGTTTGTAGGGATTTCTCATCAGAATATATCCAAAGAACTCTTTTTTCATTTATTCATTCAGTATGTACTTCAGTGAATACTAGCTGTCAGGAAAGGGACCATGTAAAGGTATTTCTATATTCTCAAAGTAACCAGTAAGTTAATAGATGCTGTGAATCTTTCTTTTATCCATGCATGCTGACTGAGTCCTACTATGGTGAGCATTGATGAGTCAACCATGAGCAAGACAGACAGTGCTTATATTCAAGGAAACATATTAAAAAAAAAAAAGATACTGATGATGAGAACCATCAAGAAATAAAAACAAGAAATGTGACAGAGAGTGGCTATGACTGAGAAGGAGCTCTATCACACTTTTCTGTGCCTGATCTGAATGATTTGAAGAAAACAATCAAGTGAACTTCGACAGGGAGCAAGTCCTGGGTAGAAGAAGAATGAGCAACTGCCAAAGAAGTTTGGAAGTGAGAGTCAAGGTCAGAGAGGTAGGCAAGAAGTCAAAGTTTTGAAAGCCAGTGGTTAAACTAGCCTTATAAACAGACTATATCCAAATAACTCTTTAGTAACCGTAAGAGAGAGAAGAAAGCAGGCAAAATTTGGATATGCAGATTCATGTTTCTGAGCACATGAAGACATAAGAAGTTGCTTTGACAGGTGCATTTGGTTTTCATGTAAAAGTGACCTTGAATTGTTCTTTGGAGGACAGTAGCTGAGAAGCTGGAAGAAGGTGAAGATGATATGGTTTAGATATTAGGTATCCACCAAAAGTTCCTTTGTTAATGCAGGAATATTCAGAGGTAAAATGACTGGATTATGAGAGCTTTAATCTAACTAGTCTATCCTAGTTAGCATGGACTAAGTGGTAACTGTAGAGAAGTGTGGTGTGACTGCTGGAAGTGGGTCCTTGGGGGTCATGCTTGGAAGAGTTCACTTTTTCTGCAGCTTCTACCCCTTTCTGTTTGCTTCCTGACTACCCTGAATGGAGTAGCACTCTTTTACCATGCCCTTCTGCCATGATGTTCTGCCTCACCTTGGACCCAGAGCAATGGAATCAGCCCACAATGGACTAAATCTCTGAAACAGGGAGGCAAAATAAACTTTTCCTTTTTAAATTTGTTCTTGTGTAATATTTTGGTCACAGTGACAAAAAGCTGATTAACAGAAATTGGTATCGAGAATAGGGTCATTGGTGTGACTAACCTGACCATGTTGTTCTTAAGACTCTGTGACTGATTTGTGGGAGAATTTTAGAAAAGATTGGAAATGCAGGTGACAGAAGCCTTAAAATTTTGTAAGTAGAGCTTAATAGATTATTTTGGTGAGAGCTCAGAAGACAAGAATGTGGACAGTAAAGACTGTGCTCATGAGGTTTCAGAGGGAAATGAATGCCTGATTGGGAATAGGAACAAAGGTCATTCATATTAAATTCTGATAAAGAACTTGTCTACATTTTGTCCATGTCCTGACACTTTGTATGAGATTAAAATATAAAAGTATGGACTAATTAATCTGGTGGAAGAAATTTCAAGGTAGGACAATATTTGGTCAGTTGCATGGATTTTTATGGCAGGCTTTAGCCAGGTTTACCATGAAAATCAGTAGCAAAAATCAGAACTAAAGTATTTTACAAACTTTTAGTTTGGCTAGAAAAGTTTCTATAAAACTGGGGTCATGAAATTTCTTATCATTAAAAAGATTATAGTCACTAAAGAGATGCTATGTACTTTGCACAGAGACAATAGGAAAGATGCATTGAGGTTATCTCAAAAAATTGCAAGAGCACATTGTTATAGGCTCAAGGATGTAAAATTCTTAAGAGACCATGGGGGTGCCCTGCTCACACAGGAGTGCCTAGAAAGGTGTTTTTTTTTTTTTTTTGGCACTGATGATTGAATTCAGGGGTGCTTAACACTGAGGCACATTCCCCACCTTTGTCATTTTAAGTTTCAAGACAGGGTCTCACTAAGTTGCCTAGGGTCTTGCTAAATTGTTGAGGCTGGCTTTGAACTTGCGATTGCCCTGTCTCAGCCTCCTGAGCCATTGGGATTACAGGTGTATGCCACTGTGTCAGTTTATTAATCCATTTTGGAATGAGAACATCTACCCTGTTCCAATGTTTATTGGATATACTTATGTATGTATAAATAGAAAACTTATTTTTTATCTTTATATGAGCTCACAGTCAAGAGTTTGCCTTGAGTCTCAGATGAGACTTTGGACTTAGACTTTTTGACAATGTTAAAACTGTTAAGACTATAGAGAATTTTGAAGATTAAGTAAATGCATTTTGCATTATGTGATGGACATGAGACTTCAGGGCTATTGATAGAATGTTATGATTTGGACATAAAGTGTCTCCCAAAAGCTCCTATGTTATTGCAGGGATGTTCAGAGGTAGAATGATTTGAAGTATGAGAGCCATAACCTAATCAGTCCATCCTAGGTTGAATGGACCAACTGGGTGATAAAAGTAGGCACAAGAGGGATGGCTGTTAGAGATGGGTCACTGGGGGGTGTGCTCTGGAAGGGTTCATCTTTCTTGTGGCTCTGTTCCTTTTCTCTGCTTCCTGCTCACTATGAATGCAGCAGCACTACTCCACCATGCCTTCTGCCATGATGTTCTGCCTCACTTGGGCCCAGAGCCATGGAGTGAGCCCACCATAGACTAAGCCTCAGAGACAGTGAGTGAGAATGAACTTCCTGCTCTAAATTGTTATTGTAGGGTATTTTGGTCATGGAAACAAAAACTCACTAACATAGAAGGAAATTTAAATAGTGGGATTATTTTTTGCAGAAGTGCCCCCAGCCCTTAGAATAGTGCCCGACACCAAGAAGGTGCTCAATAATATTTGGTGAATCAATGGAAGTTCCATTTGAGGTATTAATAGCTATCAAGGAGGTTTGTGCAAGGTGCAGATGACTCCTGTCTTGATGGAGAGAGAAATTTTCTGGAAAATGTAGCCTTTTTTTTGGCTTTGAAGGATGTATAGTTCCTTTAGGAGGAGGGAGGACATTACAAGCTCAGAACCCAGCGAGAAGAGGACCTTACAGATGCAGGAGAACCAGGAGAATTCAGAGTCATGGAAGGTGAAAAGATGGATTGAGGACCAACAGCACAGGATGTTGATGAGAAGTGGAAGCAGCTGAGTGTGAGATGTAAGAGACATTGCTGTGTGTTGGGGCTGGTGGAAAATGGATGGAAGGATGAAGATGTATGTGAAGTGAGAGCATGGAGACCAACACGTACTACTCAAGACTTGAGCATATAATGGGTGGACAGAGATAAGTTGGCAACTTAAGAGAGGATGGTCTTAATTTATAATGAGGCCAGGTCACTGAAGCATGCTAGTAGGCAAACAAGAAGCAGCCAACAGAAGAGACAGGGATAGACATAGAAGAGGGTGCATTTGATGCAGTGTGGTTCTGGAAGAGGCAGAATTAAGAGGACAGAGAGAGGGAGTATTGGCCTGAGGAGAACTCATTCCTCTTCAGAAACTGGAGGTACTGGGAGAGAATGAGAATCTCACTAGTCATGTGGAACCCAGTGCTGACTGATTCATCACAAATACTGTCAGAGAAGATAGCATCTAGAAATGGAGTCTGCATTGGCAACTAAATTGAATCCTATCCCCTCATTTTTTGCTGGATAGCAGTTAGGAGAGGTGGCAGCCTGGTGCGGTGGCACACACCTGTAATCCCAGTGTCTTGGGAGGCTGATGCAGGAGGATCATCAGTTCAAAGCCAACGTCAGCAAGTTAGCAAAGCCCTGAGCAACTTAGTGAGACCCTGTCTCAAAATAAAAGAAAATAAAAAGGACTGGGGATGTGGCTCAGTGGTAAAGCACCCCTGGGTTCAATCCCTGGTATCAAAACAAACAAACACAAAATAACAACAACCAAAAAGAAAGGTGGCAACTGAGGGAGTCTTTAAAGAGGAATGTTTAGGAAAAAGCACAGGATGCTGTACTGGAATTTTCTGGCTAACTCAGAGCTTACCAAAAAACTGGTTATGGTTCCATCATTGTTAAAAGAGATTGCATTTTTTCCTGCTTTTTTTTTTATAAGAAAGATAAAATGCAAAAAAAAAAAAAAAAAAAAGAAAAAAGAAAGAAAGAAAAAAAGCTGTTTTGAAACTATTGAAATAACTCAGAAGTTTCCTCCAAATTTTAATTTTATTTTAGTTTGCAAAGATAGAGGATATGAAGGTTATGTACCTTTGGATGTCCCCAGGGACAGCATTTTTCCAAAAAAACAATCCCTCAAATCCAGTTGTAGCAAAAGTATTTAGTGAGTTGAAGACCCTGATGATTTAGCTTTTTTATTTTTTACTCTTTTATTATGTCTGAAAATTAACTTCCAGAAATGAGAAAATGGAAGATTATAATAATGAATGGATTTTGCAGATCAAACTTATGCTTATAAACTTTGTATTGGATGGGTAATCTTTCTATTCTGCCATGAGCCAAAGAAGTGGGTTGTCTCTGAATATAACTATTATATTATCAACCATAATAGTTTTTTCCTCAAGGGCAATTTCTCAAACACATGATTTCAAAATCAATAAACACCCCATAGCCTCCTGTTTCAGAATTTACTTATTCATGAGATGCTTATCTCTCTGCAAATTCCCAGGAAGAATTCTTATTGCTTAATCCCACCATATTGGATTGAATGCTTATCAGTTCAAAATTAGTTCTTATTAAATTTTCTTGGCAACTTTGTAACTGTCTCTGGGGCTTCTCCCCTAGAGAGTTATTTTTACTTTTAAATCTTAACATGAGTAGAAACTCATTTTAACATCCTAAAAAAATCATTAAATGTTGGCCGGCCCATTTGCAACGTGCCCAAGTTCAGTGTTCTTTGGGGCAAATGCCATATGCTTTTTTGAAAATACTATTTTGTGAGCCTGCATGTTTTCATTATTGGATGCTAACAGTTTCCATCGCTGACAGGTAATGACAAATTGAAAGCTGGTGGAGGCAAGGGTAGGTGCCTTCTCATTTGTCACCTTGAAGGTTCTTTCTGATGTGCTTTTGCTGGGTCACAGGATCATTAGTAGCTTCTTTCCCAATCTAGGGAGGTGATCTGGTGTCTACAGAATTATTTTTCACCTACACAACCAGGTAACTAAAGAATGGTGGTCTGTTCTTGCTCCCTGATTGTAAGAGGAGATCCTGCTGGAGATGGCCAGGACCCCAGCAATACTGTGGACTCATTTGAATATTCTCTCTACTCATTAAACACAGCTGCAAGGCAAGAGGCAGCAGAGTTCAAAAGGCAAGCCAAGGGAATATATTAGTAATAGAATTAGAGTTTAAGCCTTTAGGCGTATTTCCCCAATATTTTTGTACTTCGTTAATCACAATGAGAACACTTTTGTCACTTACTAAAAAAAAAAAAGTTAAAAAAGAAGTTAAAGGAGTATTTTGACTAAGAAATGTAAGTAAAAAAAAAAAATGTTAGGTACACTGCAATTAAATTTTAAGAAAAATTCTGGATGTTATCCAACAAGTCATTTCCTCATGGTACAATTTAAATCCCTGGTGAGCTGGGATTGGAACTGTTGGTGCAGCTTAGGTTTGTGGTTCATTCCACCCTTGGTTGGCATGTGGCTCCTCACACAGTCCACCCAGCTATTTGTGAAGGGGTGTGTGTGTGTATGCATGTGTGTGTGTATGCATGTGTGTGTGTGTGTGTGTGTGTGTGTGAGAGAGAGAGAGAGAGAGAGAGAGAGAGCGCTCTGTTGGATGCTTTCTAGTTTAAATCCCAGAATACATCTTGCTCACTCCCACTTAGAGCAACATATCTATTATAGGACTAGAAAATATTTAATGAGAGAGAAAACAGTTGAAGTAAAAGGTGTAAACCAAAAATCAAAACTCAAAGCTTCCTTTGGAAGCCCTCACTGACAGCACTTGTCCTCAGCAAAGTGCTTCTGAGGTTCAGGGCCACTGGGTTCCTCTGGTGTTGCAGATGCTACGGTCATGGTTTCCATCCCATCCATCTCCTCACTTAATCTTGCCCATCACACCATCCTGTGTGGATGACTCAGCAACATGACATTTTAAGATATTAAAATATATTTAAATTCTGAATATGGTTTAACTCTGAAGCCAATTCTATATCCTTTCTTGGGTCGTGGATTGAATTGAGTTGGGTTTTATTACCCCAGGGACTCCTGTTCTTTTCCAATACAGAAGCAAATGACATTCACTTGGTCACATGGTTTCTACAGGGAATTTAAGGATATTCTGAAGTCCAAGGTTGGAAAACTTCATTGTTTCTCTTCTTTTCAAACCCTGCCTGAATTGACAGAAAGTGAGGGTGGATGGATCATTGTTAGAGGTTGTAGAGGGATTCTAGTTCTCTTTTCAATCTCACTTTCATATTGAATCCTTCCTAAAGCCACATGCGAAATGCTGACTCAAATTAAATACTTTGAAATCCAACTACTGAAGATTTTTTTTTTTGGCTAATTCGTAAAGCATACATGAAGCATTGTATAAATAAAGAATTCCTCTCAGGTGAGTTTCCAAGATAACTGAGCTATTATACCACTTGGTGGCAAAGTTTGAAGAATAGAAGAGTAGTTTGTTCCTTAATTCTGGGTTTGATCTCCACTTTTATGTTTGTGAGTTTGTATGTACTGGATGATAGATAAGAAGTAGGATGAGAAATGACCTACCTGAGTAGGTCTTCAAAGGACCTTCAAATCCTAATCCCTAGAACCCATGAATGTTTCCTTATATGGAAAAAATGGTCATTGTGGATGTGACTAAGTTAAGACTCTTGGGGTGTGGACATTATCTTAGGTTATGCTTTAGACCCAAAGGATCCTTCTACAGATACAGAATCACTGGGAGATTTGACACACACACAACAGAGAAGATGATGTGAAAAGGAAAGGGAGACAGATTTCAAGATACTGGCCTTGAAGATTGAAGTGATGTGGGTACAAACCAAGGAATGCTGGCAGCCATCAAAAACTGAAAGAGGCAAGGAATGGATTCTCCCCTAGATCTCTGGGGAAAGTATGACCCTGATGGTATCTTTGTTGTGGCTGTAATACAGATTTTAGACTTCTGACTTCCAGAACATGAAGAATAACTTTTTGTGTTGGAAGCCACCAAGAATATGGTAATTTATTATAGTGGCAAAAAGAAATGAATACAGTAGGCTACTCTCATAATATCCAGCCACTGGGGCACATTAGCCAGGCAAATGAACCTACACAATATTTAAAAATTCTATTTATGCAAATGATCTTCTAAGCTAGTGGGAATATAACTCAGCTACCTGTTTCAATCTACCATTTATAAGCAAAAAAAAAAAAATTCTAAAGTTAGATAGAGGGGAATGAAGGGAAGGGAGAGGATTTGGGCGTAGGAAGAACAGTATAATGAATCAGGCATTATTACCCTATGTACATATATGACTGCACAACTGGTGGGGTTCCGCATCATGTACAGCCAGAAGAATGAGAAATTATACTCCATTTATGTATGATGTGTCAAAGTGCATTCTACTATCATGTATAACTAATTAGAACAAATTTTAAAAAGATATTATGTCTCAATAAAAAGATAAGTTCTGAAAAAATTTAACAAAAGAAAAGGAGATATTGATTTAAGGGATGTCGATCAAAAAGTTTATAGACACAACAATTATTAATTCCTCCCTCCATCTTACTTCTGACCTAAAGGGAAAAGTTTTACAATCTGGATGCTCTTTCCCGGGAAGGAAGTAGGCACTGGATTTGACAGGAAGGACTCCTATTGGACCAAGATTTGGCTGCTGTATTTCCCTTTTTCGTTACTTGCCAAGTTTTCATAGAGGAAGCCACAAATAATCTGGTGGGGTCTTAGGCCAGAGCAGTAAGATGCCCACCATACCATTCCTGTCCCTGACTGGGACCCTGATCTTTGAACTTCGATGCCCAGGAAGTAAAAGCAGCCCTGAAATCTTTTACCAAAAAAAAAATTTGTTAATTAGATAATTTCCCAGCTATCTTGTGGTATAATAAATTAAAAAATATGTGTATTAGATGTATACAACATAATGTTTTGAGATATGCCTAGTTTGAGAAATAATTATTATCAAGCTAATTAAAATATCAAGCACTGCACCAAAAAATTACCATATTTTTGTGTGTTGAGAACATTGAAGATTTATTCTTTTAGTATGTTCAGGTCTACAGTACAATCATTAACTAGCCATTCTGACCTACTTTATATCTCCAGAACTTACCTATCCTTCATAACTATGTACATTTTGAGCAAATTCTCCCTGCTTCTCCCAACCCCATATCCTGGCAGCCACCCTTCTCTGCTTGGCTTCTATGAGTTCCACTCTTTCAGATTTCACTAATAAATAAGATCGTGCATGTAGTATTTGTACTTTTATGCATGGCTTATTTCATCCAATAAAATATCCTCCAAGTTCATCTATGTTTTTGCCAGTGACAAGATTTCATTCTTTAAGGCTGAACCATGTTCTGTGGTGCATATATACCAAATTTTCTTTATCTAGTTGTTGGTTGATGGACACTTAAGTTGTTTCCATGTCTTGTGAATGATGCTGCAATAAAAAATGGGAGTGCTGACTTGTCTTCAAGATACTCATTTCATTTCCTTTGAACATATACCAGTAAGGGGTTGCTAGATCATACAGTAATTCTATTTTTAATTTTTTAAGGGAGCTTCCATACTGCTTTCCATAATGATTATATCAATTTACATTCCCACAAAAATTATACAGGGTCTCTTTTCTCCACATCCTATTGACACTTATTTTTTGCTTTTCTAACAAGGGTGAGGTGATGTATCATTGTGATTTTAATTTACATTTCCCTATGAAAATGTGTATTTAGGTCCTTTTCCCATTTTTTAAATTGGGGGGTTGTTTTCTTGCTGTTGAGTCTCTTACATGTTTTGGATATTAACCTTTTATCAGATGCATGATTTGCAAATATCTTCTCCCATTTCACAGATTCTATCTTCACTCTGTTGAGTGTTTCCTTTGCTATGTGGAAGCTTTGTATTTTGATAGAATCCCACTTGTTGATTTTTGCTTTCGTTACCTGTACTTTGGGGTCATCTCCAAAAGAGTCATTGCCCAGGCCCAATGTCAGGAAGCTTATACTCTATGTTTTCTTCTAGAAGTTTTACACTTCAGGGTTTTGCCTATAAGTTTAAATTTCTTTTAAGTAGATTTTTGTATAGGTTGTGAGATAAAAGTTCAATTAATTCTTCTGCATATGGATATCCAGTTTTGCAACTAACATTTATTGAAGAGACTCTTCTTTTCCGCGGTATGCTCCTGGCATTGTTGTTTACAATCAATTGACCATAAATGTCTGAATCTATCTCTGGACTCTCTGTTCTGTTCCATTGATATATGTGCTTATTTTCATGGTATTACCATGCAGTTTAGATTCTATAGTTTTGTAGTACATTTGAAATCAGGTAGTGCGATGACTCCAGATTGGTACATTTTACTCAACATTGCTTTGACTGTTTTGAGTCTTTTGTGATTTCATACAAATCTTAGAATTGTTTTACTACTTTGTGAAAAATGTCTTTGAAATTTTGATAGAGACTGCACTACATCTGTAGATTGAGTGGCATGGGCTTTTAACATTAGTTGCTCTAATATATAAACATGGGACATCTTTCCTTTTTTAATGTCTTCTTCAATTTCTTCATGTACAAATCATTTACTTTCTGGGTTAAATTTATCCTTAAGTGTTTTGTGTATGTTGATGGTGAATCCTGAAACTTAACTGAATGAGTTTATTTCTAAAAGTGTGTGTGTGTGTGTGTGTGTGTGTGTGTGAAGGCTTTAGGTTTTGCTATGCATAAGTTCATGTCATCTATAAACAAAGATAGTTTCACTTCTTTCTTTCTGATTTGGATTTGTTTTATCTTTTTTTTCCCCCCCTAATTGCTCTGGTTAGGAACATAGGATATTTTGTTGGATAGCCTTACAGCAGGGACAAGACCTGTTTTATTTCTTCATGTGGAGATCAGAAACAGAACTTTAAGACATATTCCAGGTATCTTTAAACCAAAGTACTACATGGGCGGCATAGAAATGAGAGAGTAAGCTATGAATGACTGTTGGTTAGTGGATCAAAGCCAATTAAATAAATTTAAACATTCTTTCACACTGGACCCCAAAGATAAACTCGTTTAACACGCAAGGGTTTATTATGCCCTTTCAGTGGTCTAATTTAAAAAACCTAGTGTAACCCTCATGAAGAGGTCGTTTATTTTAAGAGCCTGTGGTTCCATACAGCTACTGATTTTAGAGTAGTTTCTCTCACCAGTGAAATCCTAAAAAGGTTTTTTGGGAACGTATTATTTTGACCTTCAGTCATTGAGAAACACCATGTTTGGGAATTAAAATCTCTGTCCTCCCGTTTAGAACTGGGCTTATTATTAGCTCGTTTCTACAGGCATCCTGATTATTCTCCTCCTTTTCATCTTCAACCCAATACAGTTTTTCTGCTTTTTCCCTGGCTCCATCAGAATTATTCTTGGACAAAGGAGCAGTGAGGTAGTTGTTAAGCCCACTGGACTCTTTCCGTCCTTTTTGTATTGACTTCTTGGAAGAAGTGTGTGACTGGTCTCTGCAGTGAACCCAGGGGCGCAGCAGGCCATCTGCCCTCAGAAGAACTCTCCTGGACTGGAACAACTCAGGCCCCAATGCCACAATCACCCTGCCCATTGCCTCATGCTGCCAACTTCCTGGTCCCCTCTCAGTAGCAGGCCTGGTGCTGCTGGATGAGAATAAAACAGTGAGAACAATCTAAGCTCTGGTCTCAGGGAAACCCAGCTAAATTCTAATCTCAAGGCTACCTCAGATGTCACCAGGAGAAGTTCACAGTTCCCTTCCAGGTCCTCTGGCGGAAGGGCAAAAAGCACCCCCCCCAAAAAAAAAACTACTTTATTCCATCGATTCTGGAGTTCATTTTTCTCATAGCCGAGCTTCTTTTACAATTCATGATGTTTCAAATCACTGTTAGCCTGGATTGACACAAACTCCTTCCCTGAAAGATTTAAGCTTCCTCCTTTCTGCAGATTGCTTGAGCCTCCTAACCCAAAACCACTTGAAAATAAATTCTCTGCTTGAGGTTTCTCAAGGCCACCTGACGGTGTGAATTCAGACCAAAGCTGGGATTGTGGCTTATGTACCTCAGAAGAAACTTTCTAGTTTCTTCCTCATCTAGAGCCAAAGTAGAGGCACCTATTCCTGTCCCTTTCAGTGTTGTGGGTTTGTGTCTCATGTACCCTAAGGCAGAGGGTCTTTGGCCTCCCCCTTCATGTAGGGGTGCTTTCTTCTATGAATAGAACTTTGAAGAAGGGCTCATGATTTTTTCAAAGACAAGAGAACAACAGGTTAGTGCTGCATCTACCAGTTCTCCAGCAACTAGGCTCAATTTAATTCTATTAGAGCTTCAATTCTGTCCCTAATAATGGCACCTCTTGTGTCTGAAGCATGCAGCCCTCTCCTCCCTATCTCCAGATCTCCCCAGACTTTCCTTTAAGGTAGAATGAGCTTGACCAAAAGTGGCTCCTTGTCCATGTCTGCTTTTCATAATAACATCAGCATGGGGTGGAGTTTCCCCGCACCATGACTAGACCAATTAGCGTGAGTTTGGTCTTTTGTAAAGTTAATTAAAGCATATGGTTTAGTTGCTTTAATAAAAAATAAAATAAAATACCATTTAGTTGCTTTAATTGGAATTAACCTTAACCCCATGTGATTGAAGTACCACTGTGTTCTTGGCTCACTTCACTGCTGGGCCAGTGAGAACCCAGCGAGCCGTTCACACCATCACCTTCATCTTCATCCTGTTTTATCTGTCTCTCCTCAGGGGCTGGCATATTTACTCCAAATGTACTAATTTAACTTTTTCACCTCCACTAGCTAGCATGGAAACGTGTCTACTATACATCACTGTGAATTTCCTCTCCCACCATCACGTCTCACATCACTCATGCCAAGGCTGCCCACATCTTAGAGGGGTTCTTTTCTTGCCTAGTCTCTTCAGGCTGTTAAGAACAAAATACCATAAACCAAGTGGTTTATGAACAACAGAAATTTACTTCTGATAGTTCTTAAGGATGGGAAGTCCAAGATCAGGGCAGAAGCAGATTCAATACCTGGGGAGGGCCCACTTTTTCATAGAAGCTTCCTCTCACTGTGTTCTCACAAGCTGAAAGGGGCATCATAGCTCTCTGGGACATCTCCTGTAAGTACACTGATTCCATGCATGGGGCTCCACTCTGGTGATTTGATCGCCTCCCACAGACCCTATCTCCTAATACCATTGCCATGGGGATGAATGAGGATTTCAACCTATGAATTTTTTTTTTTTGAAAAATTAGTGGTTTCTACTTTAGTGTTGCTGCCTGAAAATATTCAAAATGGATCTTTATCAATTGTGACGGTTTTTGAAACTTGATCTTTCATATATTACCTGTTTATAAATGGATTTGGAAATCTTATTAATACATTTTTGCAGTAGTTATTTATAGCTACCTTGTCACCAATATTAGAATTAATATCAGCTATTTGAATATGTGTATATGTATGTATAGTCACAGTTGTTTAATTCCAGATGTAAATGAATAATATCCATCCCTAAACTCAAGATCACCAATGGCCTCTTTATTGCTAAACATTCTCTTCATCTAAATAATTTCATTGTTCTATTTGAAATGGACCTCTCTTTCTTGACTCACTACTATTTGCCTGTTTTTTAAAAAATTTTTGTTTGTTCTATTTAGTTATACATGACAGTAGAATGCATTTTGACAAATCATACATATATGGAGTATAATTTCTCATTCTTCTGCTTGTACATGGTGTAGAATCACACCAGTTGTGTAGTCACATATGCATAAAAGGTAATAATGTCCAATTCATTTTGCTAACCTTTTTATCCCCATACCCTCTCTCCTCCTTTCACACCCCTCTACCTAATTCAAAGTGCCTCTATTCTTCCCTAGCTCCCTTGTCCTTTATTGTGAATTAGCATCCACATATCAGAAAAAACATTCAGCCTTTGGTTTTTGGGGATTGGCTTATTTTGCTTAGCATGATATTCTTCAGCTCCATCCATTTACCTGCAAATGCCATAATTTCATTCTCATTTAAGGCTGAGTAATATTCTATTGTGTATATATGCCACATTTTATTTATCCATTCATCTGTTAAAGGGCATATAGGTTGGTTCTATAGTTTAACTATTGTGATTTGAGCTGCTCTAAACATTGACGTGGTTGTGTTGCTGTAGTATGCTGAATTTAAGTCGTTTGGGTATAAACCAAGGAGTGGGATAGCTGGATCAAATGGTGGTTCCATTCTAAGTTTTCTGAGGAACTTCCATACTGCTTTCCATAATGGTTGCACCAATTTGCAGTCCCACCAGCAATGTATGAGTGTAGCTTTTCCCCCCACATCCTCACCAACACTTATTGTTGCTTGTATTCTTGATAATTGCCATTCCAACTGGAGTGAGATGAAATCTTAGAGTAATCTTGATTTGCATGTCTCTAATTGCTAGAGATGTTGAACATTTTTTTCATGTATTTGTTGATCGATTGTATTTCTTCTTCTGTGAAGTATCTGTTCAGTTCCTTGGCCCACTTATTTATTGGGATATTTTCAACATAGGAATTTTGAGGACAAACGTTGAGACCATAGCTTTCTTCCCATGCATTCCCACCCACAAGTCATGTCCTTTTCATATCCCAAATGAATTCATACCATTCCAATAGACCTCAAATTTTAATTTGTTTTAGCATTAACTTAAAAGTCTAAATTCCAGAGTCTCATATCAATATCATCTATATCAGATATGGCTGAGTCTCAAGGTATGATACATTCTTAGGAAAGTTGTTCTTTAGCTGTGAACCTATGAAATCAAGCAAGGTATGTGCTTCTAAAATACAATAGTGGGACAGGTTAAGGATAGACATTCCTATTCCAAAAGGGAGAAACAGGAAAGAAAAGGGAATGACAGTTTGCAAGCAAATCCAACACCCAACATGGCAAACAAAACATAATCCTAAGTCTCTGGAATGATATTATTTTGACTTGATATCCTATCCACTGTACACACTGGGGTGGAGTTTGGACTCCCAAGACCCTGGGTGACTCTACTCCCATAGCTTGGCTGGGCGCAGTCCCCTCTACAGCTCTCATAGGTTGGAGTTTGGTGTTTGTGGTTCCCCTAGGTTGGAAAAACAGGCTTTGGTGTTTGTGGTTCCCCTAGGTTGGAAAAACAGGCTGGTAACTCTGCTGATATGAGGTCAGAGGGGTGGTCCCACTCCCATGGATGTACTAGGTATTGCTCTAGAGATGACCGTCTGGTGAGTCTTCCATTTCAGTAACCCTCCACCTGGGTTGTATTCCCAAGGTTCTGGGTGTCTCCATCCTTTGCAACCTAGGTGGAAGTAGCCGTATCCCATGGTTTGTGCATTCTTCAGGACAGTGGAGATGGCACTGCACGGTTGCCACAATATTTAACATTTATTCCTTTAAAAGGGACCACCATCTTAGTGCATGCTGTACCTGGACCAGCTGCCACGCTTCACTATGCCAGGGTGGGTGGAGTGGAGCCTTGAAATCATTTTGCTTCCAAGGACCTGGCACTCTGTGCTTGTGATGGAATTGGGCAATCCCTAAAGCCTCTGAAGTACTTTCAGGGTCATTCTTCCATTGTTTTGATGAATACCATCTGGCTTCTACCCATCCATATTAATCCCCCTATCAGAAGGTCGCTTGACTACTTCCTTCATTTTTTTTTCTCCCAAACACATCTTTTCATTCCTTATAATATAGAAGGGATGAGACTTTTCTAAATCGTTGAGTTCTGCTTCTTTTTGATTAAAAATCCCATCCTTGAATTCTCTCTTTTCTTGTATTACTGTAAGCATTCACGAGAAGCCAAGCTTCTCCTTCAACACTTTGCTTAGGTATTTCCTTAAATATGCAATTTCATTGCTCATAACTTCCATCTTCCACAAAACACTAGGACATGAACACAATTCAGTCGAGTTCTTTGGCATTTCACAGTGTAGATTGCCTTTTCTCCAGTTTCCAATACTGTTCCTCACTTCTGTTTGAGACCTCATCAGAATGACCTTCCATCTCCCTATTTCCATCATCCTCTTGAGCACTACCACTGAGGCAGTCTCTAGCAAGGCTGAAGCTCCCTCTGCAGCTCTTTACTTCTGAGCCCTCTCTAGGATTGTCATTTAACAGCCTGCTTATGGCAAGGTAAACTTTCCCAGCGTGCAAATCAAAACTCATCCAACCCATGGGCCAGTTCTAAGCCTACTGCCACATTTTTAGGTATGTGCACAGCAGCACTTGCACTTCTCAGTCCATTTGGGCTGCTGTAACAAAGCATCATACACGGGGTGACTTACAAACATCAGACACTTATTTCTAATGGCTCTTGAGGATGCAAAGTCTGAGATCAAAGCACCTGTATATTCAGCGTCTGGTAAGTTCCTCTTTCTCATAGACGGTGATTCTTTACTGTGTTCTCACATGCTGCAATGGGCATGGTAACTCTCTGACATCTCTTTTATAAGAGTATCGATCCCATTCATGAGGAACACACCTTCATGATCCAGTTACTTCCTAAAGGCTTTATCTCCTGATCCCATCCCTTTGAGGGTTAGAATGTCAACACAGAATTTTAGGGGAATGCAGACATTTGGATAAATGGCACTTCCCTTCTTGAACACCACATTCTCCCGTTCTTCTCCTCCTTCTCTGATCCTTCAGTGCTGGTTTCTCAGGATTCTTCCCTGGGTCCTCTCTGGCCTTACTCTGTGGACCATTTCTATGCTATCTAATCTTTGCTCTCAGAGCTTCAATGATGACTGTTAGGCTAATGACTCCTTAGCCCTCATCTTCAGACAATTCCTCTTGCTGAGAGCTCGACCTGTCTTTTCAGTTATCCAGAGACATCGGAGACTCTGTAAGTCTAAAAAGGAGCTCAGCACCTTTCCCACAGATGTGTACCCATTTCCCACAGATGTGTATCCATATCTCCATTTTTGGGGCATCGTGGTGCAGCTTCTGGGCCTTCCTCCAAACTTGAATATCTTCCTAACAGGCATTACTAGCTTTATAGGCTAATTCCTTTTCTCTCTAAATCTTATTTTCCTAACTTATAAAATAAGAATCATAATGCCTGTTTCACAGGCTTCTGAGGACTTTACATTTATGTATGTAGTAGTTAACATAGTAGTGACATAATAAGCAATGATACAATACATAATAAAAATCAATGTTATTTTTGTTGCACTTTATTCCTTTCTTTCCAGTAAGCCCATGCTAGTACTCACTTGATCACCAAATCTTCTTTTTTCTCTCTCTCTCTCTCTCTCTTTGCAAGCAAGCAGGAATTTTATTAAAAAGGAGGATGAGAGAAAGACTCAGAACTCCTGGTTCAGTGTGTTTGGGAGGGGCAAGAGTGCCATTTAAGTCTTAGAGCATTCCTTCTTCTAAAGACACTTAAGGAGATAAGCTCCTCTTGATTGGTTCTTTTTTTTTTAAATGTAATATATTTATTAATTCATTTAAATAAAAATAATAGACTCATATGTTAACACAAATAAAATATCTTAATAAAAATATCTTTTCAAGAGAAAAATACTTTAATAAAAAACTACATATTCAAAAGAATAGTGAAAACAGCATTGTCTTATAATTTTACAGATCTTCAGTGTCTTGAATATGACAGCTGGATTCTCATGTCTTCTCCACATTCAATCTGTTGTGAAATTATTTTTCAGCTTTATTTTCAATTGACACACAATAATTATACATGTTTGGGGGGGTACAGAGTGATGTTTTCATACATGTATATAGCATGCAATGATCAAATCAGGGTAAGTCACGTATCTATCACTTTCAACATTTATCACTTCTATAATGGAATACTATTTAGCCACAAAAAGTGAAAGTCATTTGAGACAACCTGGATGAGCCTAGAGGACGTTATGCTAGACGAAATAAGCCAGGCAAGGAAAGATGAATAGATTCCACTCCTAAGTGGAATCTTAAATAGTTGATGTCATAGAAGTAGAGAGTATAAAAATGGTGCCCAGAGGCTGGTGAGGGGTGGGACTCCATTTATGTATGATGTGTCAAAGTGCATTCTACTATCAGGTATAACTAATTAGAACAAAAACAGAAAAGAAAGGAAAGAGATCAGCAGTGATACTATATGGCAATAAAACATGATTTTTTGATGCTGTAAGGTAGAATGTGTAAGTATTTGGAAAATCTAACATATTTGAGTGGATCAATATTTTCCAAATAACTGTTGAACAATGTTAAAAAAAAATCCTACAGGGGTTAATTAAGAGTTGAAAATGCCAGGGAAGTTTTATTGATGATTTCATATGCCACACTTAGAAATTACTGTTTGTTAAATTTGGATGCAATTAAAAGAAGTACAATTATCTGAAAATGCTAAAAATGGTCTTCTCTTTTCCAACTACATATCCACGTGAGATCAGATTTTCAACATTGCATTTCAACTAAAACTTCATTCACCTGTTGACTGATTCTTTTTTTTAAAATTGTTATGTGTTTACTAAAGTATTTTTAGTTTTCATTTTTAGTGATGATATACACTTCTCTTTTCAGATAAAAAAATTCAAGTTCATGAGTGACAGCTGATTTAGAATAAAATACTAAGTAAATTAGCAGCGGTGACATAAAACTTATGGTAAATGTGAAGGTGGTTCCAAAAGACCCGAGGTCCAGGAAACGCTGACTTGAAAGTTCATTATTACTGGTGGTTGTTTATTTCATTGAATTATCACAGGTGGTAATTTTTTTTTCTTGAAGAAAATGTCTCATAGTCTCTAATAAAAAAAGAAAAAAAATGAGAAAATGGGAACCAAAAATTGACCCTGGCTCTGTGAGCCTCCTTTTATTTTTTATTTTTTATTTTTTTATTTTTTTTAATTTTTTATTCTTTTATTTACTTATTGATTCATTGAACACAAATGGAGTACAGCTTTTGTTTCACTGTTTGTACACAAGGTAGAGTCACACCATCTGTGCATTCATGCATGAACACAGGGCAATGGTATCTGTCACTCATTCTGTTATTAATTTTACCCCCCACCCACCCCCACCCCTCCCTTCCCTCTATGCTAGCTATCTTTCCTCCATTCTTGCCATCTTTCCCCCCCACATTATGCATCATCATTCATATATAAGAGAGACCATTCGGCTTTTGGATTTTTGGGATTGGCTGATCTCACTTAGCATAAGAGTTTCCAACATCATCCATTTACCTACAAATACCATAATTTTATTCTTCTTTATGGCTGAGTAATATTCCATTGTGTATATATACCACAGTTTCTTTATCCATTCATCTACTGAAGGGCATCTAGGTTGATTCCATAATCTAGCTATTGTGAATTGAGCAGCTATGAACATTGATGTGGCTGCATCACTGAGGCAATCTGATTTTAAGTCCTTTGGGTATAAGCCAAGGAGTGGGATAGCAGGGTCAAATGGTGGATCCATTCCAAGTTTTCTAAGGAATCTCCACACTGCTTTCCAGAGTGGCTGCACCAACTTGCACTCCCACCAGCAATGTATGAGTGTACCCTTTTCCCCACATCCTCGCCAACACCTGTTGTTGCCTGTGTTCTTGATGAAAGACATTCTAATTGGGGTAAGATGAAATCTTAAGGTGGTTTTGATTTGCATTTCTCTTATAACGAGTGATGTTGAACATTTTTTCATAAATCTGTTGATTGCTTGTAGATCTTCCTCTGTAAAGTGTCTGTTCATTTCCTTGGCCCATTTATTGATTGGGTTATTGGTGTTCGTGGTGTAAAGATTTTTGAGTACTTGGTAGATTCTGGAGATTAGTGCTCTGTCCGAAGTGTGTGTGGCAAAGATTTTCTCCCACTCTGAAGGCTCTCTCTTCACATTGCTGATTGTTTCCTTTGCTGAGAAGAAGCTTTTTAGTTTGACTCTATCCCAATCATTGATTCGTGCTTTTATTTCTTGCGCTTTGGGAGTCATGTTAAGGAAATCTGGTCCTAGGCCAACATGATGAAGATTTGGACCTATTTTCTCTTCTATTAGGTGCAGAGTCTCTGGTCTGATTTCTAGGTCCTTGATCCACTTTGAGTTGAGTTTTGTACAGGGTGAGAGATATGGGTTTAGTTTCATTTTGCTGCATATGGATTTCCAGTTAAAATGCATCCCAGAGTTTAATAAACATTTCCTTTTCATAAAATTGTTGTCCAAAAGGACAGTAATGGGGACTCACTTGAAGGGTCACCCAGAGTGGCTGATCCAGGGGCCAGTAGGTAAGGCAGTGTCCATCTCTTAACCCATGTGGACAACAAGCATCTTTCTAGTTTACCCATTTCTTACATCCCCATGATAAGATTTTAGTTCCTTTGGTGACCTCTTAGGCAAACTATTTCAATTTGCTTCCTTGTGTCCCACCTTATCAACTATCCATCCATTTCCCACTACTTACTCAGAATAGTCTTCCTGCATGAGACATCTGACCATGTAATACTTATGCCTAGAAACCTTTATACTTTTTCACGATCCTCAGTGTGGTACCTGCATGTCCTTAGAGGGTTGCTATGCTCTGGTTTCTGCTATTTTGTTCTGCCTTATCACCCTACGCCCTTCATTCTGAACACCAACAAGAAGGCACATGCCAATCTCTTTTTTCCCTTGTATTCTTTGCTTTTGTGTTTCCTCTTGGAATCCTTTCTTTCTTTCTCTTTTCTCAGTTAACTCTGATTCATCTTTCAGATGGTAGTTTCCAAGTGTGGGTTACCAGTTTCTCCTTATGCATTTCTTTTTCTCTCCCACTTTTATTGAGGTATAATTCATAAAGAAAAAGTACCCATATACAAGGTGTTCAATGTGATGATTTGATATACAGGATGCAATGACTGCCACAATCAAATCTATCAGTATATCTGTTACCACACAGTTATCATTTTGTGATGTGTGTGTATGTGTGTGTGTGTGTGGGGGGGAATGAAGACAGTGAAGGTCTGCTGTCTTAAATTCTGAATAAACAATATAGCATTATTAACTATAGTCACGATGCTGGATGTTAGATCTTCAGAGCGTATCCATCTTATAACTGAAAGTTGTTACCCTGTCTTAGTCTGTTTTCTGTTGCTACAAGGGAACACCTGAGGTTGAATGATTTATAAAGAAATTTATTCAGGGCCACAGCTCTGAAGGCTGGAATGTCCAAGGTCAGTTGTAACAACCTACTCCTGAGGTAATAAGAGTCCTATGAGAGTGAGAACTCACTCACTGGAGTGAGTGGCATTTATCCATTCATAAGAACTCTGCCCTAAGACCCGAACACTTCTCAATAGGCCCCACCTCCAAACACTGCCATACTGAGAAACTAAACCTCAACTTGAACTATGATGGGGAAAACACTATTCAAACCACAGCATACCTTTTGATCAACATCTTCTCATTTCCCCCACCTCCCAGTCTCTGACAACTACTGTTATAGTCTCTGCTTCTGTGAATTTGAGTTTTTGAGATTCCAGGTATAAATCTCACCATGCAGAATTCTCTTCCCCTGCCTGGCTTATTTCACTTAGTATAATGTTCTCCAGGTTCATTCATGGTGTTATAAATGGCAATTTTATCTTCTGAATGATGCCTGATTATACCACAGTTTGTTTATTGGTTCATCTATTGATGGACATTTAGGTTGTTTCCATATTTTAGCTATTGTGACTAATACAGCAATGATCATGTCTCTCTCTCTTTCTCTCCCCCCCAACACGCACACAAAGGTGACAAAGCCAAAACTAAACAAGTGAGTCTACATCAAACTAAAAAGCTCTGCACGGCAAAGGAAACAATCTAAGAAATGAAAAGACAGCACACAGAATGAAAGAAAATATGTACAAATCATACAGGTGATAAGGGAATAATATCCAAAATCTATAACACAACAACATAACAACAACTAAAACAAATCACCTGATTTAAAACTGGGCAAAGGACCTTAATAGGCATTTTTCCAAAGTGTATATACTAATGGTCAACAGTGAGGTGAAAATGTGCTCCAAAGGAAAACAACTAAAACGGCAGTGAGATGTCACCTCACACGGGTCATCAGGGTCCTCTCCAGTGAGGTCCAGGGTGTGGCCCAAAGGTATCCTGGCACCCTTTTGGGGTGTACCATGGTAAAGCCACTGTGGAAACTAGTATAGAGGCTACAATAAAAGATGTATATAGAGCAACTGTGTTTGGGATTCAGCCAATCCTGCTCCTGTGTACATGTCCTAGGGAACTGATTTCGTCAGTACCTTGGAGAGATGTCCTTATGCATGTCAGCTGTCAGAACCACACTTATTACTGCACATGATATGGAAATTGCTTTTTTACCTCTTTCTAGGGTGGCCAGATTCAATAAATGAAATTTGAATTTCAGGAAAATAAGGAATAATTTTCAGTTTAAGTATGTCCAGCTCCTTATCATTTCCTGTAAGACTGGGCTCCCTGGAGGGCAGGGATCACCATTCCTTCCCAACACCCCACACACCTTACTCATCCTTGAGTGAATGAACATACCATGTAACACTGGCCACATGTGTGTTCGGTACTTGCATGTTATGTGCTGACATGTTTCTGCTCTATCATTTGGATACTACTCTAACCAAGAAGTACTGTCAGTCTCTTGTGTGTGTTTTAAAGCAGAGATCTTAGACATTGACTGCCTCCTCCACCATTGACCCTTGCAAAAATGTCTCAAAATGCCCATGTTTGGAATCCCCACTGCGTCAGAACAGAGTGTAAATTCCAACCATAATTTTCACTGTAAAACAAAACAGAAGCAAGAATATAACTTCCACAACTTGACTTCCTTTTGGCCTTTTTTTGTTCAATTTGAAAAACTTCTGTTCTCTCAAATACAGATGTTTTCTGTTCTTGCTTAGCAAAGACATAATCTAGTCTCCAAGGTTTATTTGCCAAAAGAATCATTAGATGTGGATAAGATCCAGGGTTTGAATTTTTATTAATTTGGGATGCATGCTCATCTGAGAATAAAAGTGTAATCATCTCATAGGAAACTTCAAAATAAAAGTGCAACTAAAGGAGAGTTCATGGACATTTGCAATTCGTGAACCTATCAGCTTCCCTTGGCCAAATGAAGGGGTTTCCTTGTGCAGATTATGAATGGAAGAGAAAGAAATAGTTTTCAAAGGTAAATTCTTCATGCTGAACCAGTGAATGCTATCTGTCTGGAAGGAAAAGCAAAACCCTTAGTTATTTAAAAAACTGGAGAACAGGAACCTGCCATGGGGCCTGAGTGCTTCATGTTATACCACAATAGGTACTCTACTTTCTTTTTAAATTGTGCTTCTTCAGTGATCTGGTTTAATAAATACAATGCAGCATTGCTTTCCAAATTAGGACAAAGCTCCTTACTATGGATTTCAATATATTGTTCTCAAGGCAAGCACCATAGTGATTATGGCCTGGGATGTTTGGCAAATGAGATGAAGCAAAACTTTTCATTTCCTGTTTTGGTTATCAATAATGGGAACAGCTTTTAGCCTCTGGGTGGCTGTATGATGTACACAAGTCTGAGACCAAAAAAAAAAAAAAATCTACAAGACGGGTATGCGCCAACTATGTTTCCCAGGGGATTAAACACATTAAAATCAAGAGGCGCTCTCATTGTAGGATTTAATTGAACTATTTCTCAGTAGCTGGTATTTAGTTTGCTTTATTTATATTTAATGTAGCTGCAAGTAGGAAGACTGTGAACTGGGTCTCTGGGCTAATCATGCTGACGTGTTTGGGATGAAACTCTGGGGCTTTGCATAGCAGAGTTTCCGCCGTCAGGTCAGCACAGGGTTATTGAGTTTCTCGGGTTGAGGATGCGCCCTGTTAGCGTACACTCTTCCAGAACAGGAAGAGAAAATTGCACCTGGAGGCGACGGGAAGAGTCAAGAGTGATTTGCGGTGAGAGAGCAAAATGAAATCCTGCAGGAGGTCGAGATTGCTTTGGCCAGGAGGTGTCGCTGTTGTCAACGCGCATTACCCCAGAAAGAGGGACGCGGAGAGGTGGTGGCCGGCATCCTTTGACAGCAATTCACATCCCCTGTGCGTGTCACACGGAACAGGTGTGTGAAAACGTGATCACCGACATTGTAAGGTCAAGTTCAGTGGTGAAGAGTGGAGGGCGATTTGTATCGTTTTTTGGGGTCACCCCCCTACTTACACTTGAAAAAAGAAGGACTTCGTTTTATTCCCTTTTGGAAGTAATGGTTCCAAACTAATGAAATTTTAATGCCATGAAGTTGCAAGAAACTGACCCCCTTGCCTTTCTTTGTTCCTGCACAAGTCACGAAAATTCCCGAAGATTATACACAATAGGCAGAGCGGATGGACTCTGGGCTATTATATCGGTTTTAAAATCAACCCGGGAAACTTCCCAGTCATTCTTATTTTTCCTCCAAAGTCAGAAAGTGTGGTCCGAGATTTTGGCACTATATAATCCAGCTATGGAATCTTCTTTGGTAAGTTACTTATTGTGCCAAAATCTCAGTTTCTTCATAATAAGGTGAGGGTAATGATGCTACCTACTGTTATATCAAGAAGATTAAGTAAAAATAAATGAGATAGTATGTGCCAAGCACCCAAAACAATGCCTGGCAGACAGTTCAATAAGAGTTAATTTCACTACTGACTATTAGTATTCACTTCTGGACAGTAGAGGGGCCATAGTGGGATTTGAACGTCACCTTGTCCTTCAGCTTCCCTAACTTGCCCATCACTGTCCCTTAAGCCTTCATTTTTCTTTACATCCCCATATATCTGGTCTGTTCTCCATTTGAGTTGGTCTTTTGTAAAACATATTGATGATGCTTCCTGAGATATATTTCCTTGTTGGAAGATGTTTTAATTTTTTTTCTCTCTCTCCTCTCTACCAATCCAAATCCTTTACTTCCCTTAAGTTCCAGATCAACATCCAGCTCCCATCTATAACCTTCCTCATCTTTCTTTGGCACTCAGAGATTGGGTCCTACAAGCTTGATGACTGTTCTTACTGTTTCTTCCTCTCTAGTGGTATTAGGTATTGTAATCTCTACTTCCTCAAATACTTTTTTTTTGTTTCTTAAGGGTGAAAAGGACATTTGTATCTTCCTCCTATTCTCTGGAGTGCCCGGGTTAGTTCTGAGAATGTAGGAAGGATCCTGAGTGTTTTTGTTACTGGTTGATTTATTGAGAGTTCAGAATGTCAGGGAAACATGTTGAGACAAACACAAGCAAGTAATTTTGAAACTAAGTCAGAACGAAGGAATTCAGTGGGGACTTGGGGTGGAAGGTGGAGAAGGGAGACTTTGAGGGGAGTCAGAGGGACCAGATCTGACAATTTAAAACTGGGAGAAAAATGAGTACTGGGGCTGAGTTACAACTGATGGACAAAGGCGGCCGCCCTGCGTGAAAGAGGGAGCATGTTCTCTAGGAAATAGCGCTGGACCCAGGATTGAAGTCTTCGCCTTGTCAGTAACTGGTTGTGTGACCTTATGAGAACCACATCACCTCCCTCGACCCTGGTTTCTTTGATTGTGAAACAAGAAGCTTGGATTAGATGACATCTAATGCCACAACTGACTGTCAAACAGTGTGTTTCTAAGATGGGGATGGGGAGCAATTTTAGACCCGGAAGAGTTGGAGACCAAGTATTCCTTTCTTCTCCCCCAGAGTGCAAGGGAAGAGTATGGGGTGAAGCCCTGACCCTACCCTGTCATTGACTCACTGTGACTCATTCATTGGATCATCCAAGTGCTGGTGGAGCCCTGTGATGGGTCAGGCACTGGGCCGGTGCTGGCACTGACGTACATGCTAGGTGAAATGAACACATCCCTGCCTCTGAGAATTTGTAATCAAGTGGGGAAAACAGGCACAGAAATGTAATGCTGTGACTGGTGTCCAGGGCTAGGAAAGACACGGATTTGTGGGATGAGAGGGATCTGACTTGGGAAAACATGTGAGTGGAAATTATCCAGGTGAATGGCAAGCAGAGGGAGAGAATATATGTGCAAAGATTCTTGGGTGGGAGAGAAAATGACAAGTTTGAAAAATAGAACAGTGGAGCTGGAGTTGAAAGATGGAAGAAGAGAGTGATTTAGGTAATGTGGGCAGGAAGGGGTCAGATTATGGGGGATCTTGTAAGATGTGATCTTGTTTTTTAAATTTATTTATTTTTTTTATTTTAAGAACAGTAAGAAGCCCTGAGTGGTGCATGGGGGATCAGCATCAAGAGCAGCAAGGGGAACTGGAGTGGGTGCAAGTTGGCTAGCTGGGAGGAGCACGCAGGAATCCAGGTGAGTGGTGGAGCCGTAGCTTGGTCTACAGAAGCGATGGTGGAAACAGTAGGATTTCATGGTCTCAGTTTCCTCATCTGCAAAGAGACAGGCTAAACCAAATGTTACTGTCCATTTTGCAATTTCTGTGGTTTCATAGAACGGAAATACTTTCGGAGACAGTGTGTCACTGTGGGGGCATATGAGTGGCATTTACCAAGCCAGGGTGTGCAGATGGGACTCACATCTGGACTTTTAGGTGTGGGGTCTTTTTCTGGATTTGGGGGGTCTCTCAGATTCCTCTCACAGGACATTGATGACACTGCTGAGGCACAGCTCCAACACATCTACAGAGCTTTCCAGCAACTGCTCTTTAAAATTTGTACATTGACTCAAATTAGAACATACTGTGAGGAATTATTTAAATTTCCCTCTGGCAAAAAAACCATTGTGGCTCAGTGGTAGAGCACTTGTCTAGCATGTGTGAAGCACTGGGTTCGATCCTCAGCACCACATAAAAATAAATAAGTGAATAACATAAAGGTTCATCAACAACTAAAAAAATTAAAAATAAAAAAACCTGTTTGTTTGGTTTTGGTTTTGGTTTTATCTGTACAGGAAGCTCTAGACACAACAAAACAAACAGCTTCATCCACTCATTTCATTGCTGGCTCCCCTGGAAGAAACGATGAGAACACTTTGGAAACATTTTCCCTCAGGAAAAATAAATCCCATGAAAATCTCAAGAATTTTATATCAGAACTTAAGCTTCCTGATATAACAGAAGAAGGGCAATCTACTGTAAATTTTACTGCTTTTCCTCAACCATAAAAAGATAGGCTCATTGCAGAAAATTTGAAAAATGCAGAAAACTATAAAAAGAAAATTAAGATTACTCATAATCCCATTACTGAGAGATAAATAGGTGAACATTTTTGCTGATTTATGACTGATTCTTTTGTACCAATATAAATACGTGTGGAAGCATATTTGACAAAGAGATATATATCCCCTTCTTGTGCTGTGGGGGCATAATGGTTAGTATTCACTCTACAGTTGGACTGCAGGTTCAAATTTACTACCTTAGGGGTTGGGGATGTAGCTCAGTTGGCAGAGTGCTTGCCTGACATGCAAAAGGCTCAGAGTTTGATCCCAACACCAAAAAAAAAAAAAAAAAAAAATCTTGGGTTACTTTAAAGAAATTTCTACTGTTCCAAACCTCAGTTTTCTCACCTGTAAAATAGACATCCTATTAACCCTAACCTCTAGGACGCTGTCAGAACTACATGAGATCATATATGTAAAACTGTGAACAGCTCCTGGAACCAACACTTTAATTTGCAGTAATAAATGTAGATAATTTTTGTCATGCTATTTTGCTTTACAGTTCCTGTGGTCTTTCGTTTCCTTTTTCCCTTTCGTTCTGTCTCACTTTCAGTTCATCCTGTGATTTCGAAGGTACACATTCTCTTTTTAGTTGTGGTGGCCATCTTTGAGTTTTATTTTAAAGTTTTGCTTCGTCTCTATTGACTTAATCATTGAAGTCAAGCATGGTGTGTTGTGACCCTCTGCTGCTATGAAAGAAGTGAACTGTCTTTTCAGGGAAAGAATATCTAGATCCTGGGGTCTCTTCGGCATAGCTGGTCCACTACGTGAACACATTTTCAGAATTTTTGTACCAGGTAGATTATTCATCCTATTGCCAGATGAGGAAACAAGGCTCAGAGGTTCAGTAACTTACCCCCATCACTCTGTTTTCAGTGTAGGATTAGGGATCAAACCCGTTTCTTTCTAATTCCAAATCTTTTTATCCCTGGCTTGTTTCCTTACCTCAAGTGCTCTTTGAGGTCCTTTCTGAAAACTTCTGGGGTCTCTAGAGGACTCACCATTTTCTGTCTCTGTCCTTCCAGCTGTCTCCTCTGGGTTCTGCTCCCATTTCCTAGAAGACAACACTGAACAGTTCTGGAAAGTCAACCAGACACTTCCTGATTCTCCTCATGTGCGTGGATTCAAAGCAAGAGCCATGGGGGTAAAAAACATGATCTTTGCCCTTAAGTAGACTTTTGGTGAAGTAATATCAAAATATATCAAGTAATTAGAGAAGAATATGAGACTGTAAAGAATAAAGTGAAAATATATTAAGCAAATTATCAACTTATGAAAGTTCAACACAAGGGGAGAAAAGCACAGGGCACAATTTCCAGTGAAGCTTGATCCCTACCTCCATCTCTTACTCCATCTGAAATGATATAATTATAATTGAGAATTGGGGATTCAAAGGCATTATTAGAGCTAAATGGTAATGCAATAGCAAAAGAAACTTCTGCAGGGGTCCTTGGATGTTTGATGTAAATGTAAAACAGATTCCGCTAAAATAATAAATGTCAAATATAAAATCCATTGTTTCCAATTACTGCCACTTCACAGACTTTAACTACCTAATTTAGCCAAAGCATGAGGGGAAAATATTTTGCGCTTGAAAATGTAAATTAAAACATTTTCTAATGCAGCCACAATGCCGAATTACTGAGCCTGGCAGACCCCACTCCATCTCCTATGGTCCATTACCCTGGCCCAGCGCCCTGGAGCTTATCGGGGCTGCAAGACATTCTTTGCTTCAGACTCTGCTTCTTTGATAAGGGTTATCACTTTGCTAGATGTAGAAAGCTCAGATGTGCCAATTTGGGGCTTTCACCAGAAATTCATGACAAGGTAAGGGGCATGCTGATGGGTTTTTGCAGTCTTACATTTTTCTCTTTACTAAACAAATTGGAATATATGATCTCCATGAAGCCTTTGCAGACTTCCTGGGATTAAAAACACAGGTTTTTTTTTTTTTTTTGCTTGTTCAGGCTCCCTCTAGATTTTAGGTTCTTTATGCTGCATGGCTCATAGAACAGGCAGGTTGATCTCCCCTGCAGGGAGTTTGCAAGAGGAGCTTGGAGCAGGATCAACTTGAAGACGTGGTATGCTTTGGTCTCTCATGCATTAAGGGTTCTGTGGGACTCATGGTTTCCCTTCTGCTGTCCTTAGGGCTTCCCAGGCTTCCCAGGTCCTTAGCTTCTTCTTCCTCACAGGGGCCTGCCTGTGCTGTGGGTTTGCTTTATTCTGGGAGTTGTGTGATATGAGGCGAATTATGTGGTACCCAGAGGCCTCATGTGCCTGACTTGTGCTTGATGCATAGGTATCTTCTATCATGAATTATTATTATAATTCCTCTCTCTCATCACTGAGGTTTTTGGGAAAGCAGTTTTCAAAGTTATTTTCTAATTTTGAGCTGCTTTAGGCTAGTTTTTTCTTTCTTTCTTTTCCTCTTTGATTTTACTGCTCATTGATGTGATCTCCTGCATGGAGAGAGACTTGTTTTTAGGGCCAGATGCTGAAATGATCCATGAAAACAATGATGCCAAGTGTCCCCATAGGATCAGCACAGAACAACCCCTTGAGCACGTATGTAAATGAACCCTCACGCTTCCACACAAACATACAGTGGTTAGTGGACCTCTTGTGTTCCTTCCAGGATAGCTCTGTTCACCCATTACACTTCTAAGAGAAGTTCTTTTCCTCACCATAATCAAATGGTGTGGATGGAAACAGACATGCTTTCTTCATTCCTATAGACGTGACCCCCCATGATTGGTATAGGGTTAGGAGTCTGTGTTAGGTCCATGGTAGCATTTTCCAGACTCTTGAAACTTGGGGTGGGAGAAAGTGATATAAATGCCTGATCATGTTGGTGGCCATATTTCCTGACAGGTGGAGGAAGAATGACAGAATTCAGCATGTGCAGAAAGAAGCAGAGATAAGAGATGAAGAAGAAGGGGGTGGACACCTTTGCCATGCCTGATTCCACTCTCTCTGAAGCCAAGTGCACCCAGACCTTCTTGTGGTTAAACAGGTTCATAGGTACCACCTTGTAGAAAGCTAGTTCAAATAGGAGTTGTGTCACTTGGAGCCAGTATTGTTGCCTATTGTTATATAATAAATTATATAAACTTATAAAACTATAAAACATCTGGCCCTATAAAACTCACAAAACTTAGTGACTTAGGATGACAATGCACAATTATTATCTCTTAACTTCTTTGGGTCAGGAATTCAGGAGCCACTTGACTAGGTGACATTGACTTGGGATTTGTAATGATATTCATTATGATATGGGTTGGAGCTCCAGCCACCTGAAGGATTAGCCAGGGATGGAGGATCTGATTTCAAGGTGACTTGGACACATGGGAATGAGTTGGGACTGCCTAATGGTAAGGGTCTTCAGTGCTCGCCACCCCTGAGACCTTTTCTTAGAGTAGCTTGTGCCCTCTTGATATGATGGAGGACTTCCACTTAGGTTAAAGGGTCCAGGAGAACAAGGCAGAAGATGCAAATGTGTCTTATGATGCAGCCTTGAAAGTGACACACCATTGCATTTTTAGTATTCTATTGTTCTTACAGATCAACCCTGATTTAATGCTGGAGGCGCATACACAGGGTGTGAATGCCAGGTGGTGAAGACTCCCTGAGGCCATCTTGGAAGTTAGCCATAATGGAGCCAATGGAGCCCTGGCTGGTACACTGTGGTGACAGATTTATGTTCTTCAAGGTAGGCTTTACATCATACAGGTATTCCAATCACAAAGGTAATCAACATTTGTTCTCAAGCTAACTGGCATTATTTATCACTTATCTTTTTGGAGTTTATATTCACATATTCCTTTTTCTTTTTGCCATTGTATAATGTGAATTCATGAGTGGATAAGTTCACTTTTTTCCTAAATAATTTTCTTATTGGTCTAGGTTCTTTACTAATTAGGTACATGTAGAAAGGGGTAGGAGATGATGACATAAAGTAGCCAAAGATAAATTGTCAAAATAGTTTCTTCGACTCTCCAAGTTCTGGCTTCTCCTCAGTTCATAGGTTAATTTAGAAGAGAAGTAATGGAATTGAAATATCTGGCATTTAGATACAGATTGCTACATACTAATTGTGTGACGTCTGTCATGTCATTTAACCTTGAAGAGTCCCTGTCCTCATGTTTTGCAAAAAGGGTTCCACAATTTTATCTTACAGTGAGGATATGAGGACTCCATAGTGTAATGCTTTGTAAACCATAGGCAGTCCCTGATTAGGATAGTTCAGCTTAACAATTTTTTGATTTTATGATGGTTGTGAAAGCAATGCTTTTTTTTTTGATCTTTTCTTGGGCTGGTCAAATGATGTACTATGCCCTTGTGATGCTGGGAATCCACCATAAACCATAGCTCTCAGTGAGCCACCTGATCATAGAGCCAAACAACCCAAATTCTGTGGTGTTCCATGTTGCTGAACTATGACATTTGGTAGTCTGGGCATATTAAATGCATTCTTGATTTATGATATTTCCAACTTATGATGGCTTTGTTGGGATGTAATCCTACCATAAGACAAGGAGCACTTATGTAAGTCACTATTTGTTGTTTCAGAAAGGTATCATGGTATTGGCTTGAGAATCAGAAACTAGACTTGGGTCCTAGCTTTGGTCTCTGCAGTTTTATGCTTTTTTTTTAGTAGTTATTTATCCACTCTGGTTGGTTCAATAATAATTATTCAGAATTCATGTAGACATCTTTACTTTCTTAATGTATATGACTATGGTTATGATTTGTGTATTGTAGAGGGGTTGGTACCAAATTTATTGTATCCTATGTATCAAACTCAATATGACTAAGTAATTTATGTAATGAATGAACATTTATGGAGCTTAACAATATGTCTGTTATGAGCTGAGTGTTGTGGATGCAATGGCAAACAAGATGGACAATAGCCTTGCCTTCTTAGAGCTCATGGGGGAAATCAACAGACAAGGTAAGAAATTACAAAGCAGCGTGATAGTGTGGAGAGGCATGTAGGTGCCTTGGGAGCATCTAGGAATTGTTCTTAACCCAGACTTCAGGGTTATGGCAGGCTTTCATGAGGGACTAAGATCTTAAGTGAGACCTGAAAGTTGAGTTGGAATTATTTAGGTTAAGGGAGGTGGGAGAGAGTTTGGGGAAAGAGTTCCCCAGGTGGAAGAAGGGGTCTTGGTAAAGAATGGGAGGTAAGAGAACAATTAGGACAATCAGACAATTGTTCAGTGTGCCAAGAACCAAGAGGTAGAGGTGGAGTAGCCAGGTGTGAACTAGAGAGTTGAAGAGATTCTTGTAAGCAGGGTAAGGCTTTGCCTGAATCTTATCTTGAGGCCAATGGGGATTACTTGAAGGATTGTAAGGCAAGAGAGAGAGACAATCAGATTTGCATTTTGGAAAGACTGCCCACTCAGTATTCTCAGCAGGCTGCTATTGGCATTTTAGTTGGAACAGTTCTTTATTGAGGAGATTGATCCTTTTAGATATGTTAGGCCAAATATATGTGCCCCACCTCCGGCCCCTGCAAAGATGGCCCTGTCCTAAATTCCTGGCACCTGTAAACACTGCATGCTATGTGACAAAAGGGACTTTTCAGACAGAATCAAAGGTACTTACCTTATATTAGGGAGGTTGTTCTGGATTACCCTGATCCAGTATGCCCAATCTAATCATGTTGGGGAGAGGAAGACAGAAGTCAGAAAAAGAAGTGGAAGAAGAGAAGTCAGGAGACACAAGGCCTGAGAAGAATTCAGTCAGCCCTTAACTACCTCGAAGGTGAAGGGAGCCCTGAGCCAAGAAGCAAAAGAGGTCCCTAGAGGTCTGGAATGATCCCTGCTCACCGCCAGCAAGGGAACTGAAACCTCAGTTCTGCAGTTACACGGTGCCGGATTCTGCCAACAACCCGAATGTGCTTACAAAGGGCTTCTCTCCCTGGGACTCCGGTTAAGGAGTGCAGCCCTCTGAAACCTGGATTTTAGCCCAGTTAGAGCATTGTCAGACTTCCGACCTACAGAACGGGGATAGTAAGTGAGGTGGTTTTAAGCTCCGAAATTTGTGACACTTTGTAGGCACAGCAGCAGGAAATTAGTGCCCTAGGCACAACAATATCCCTGATTCCTTCCCCTTCATGCCAACACCCCCACTTGCACCCAGTTACTGTGACAACCCCCTCTGCCCTCTCACACATTTCCAAGTATCTGCTGGTGAGCAGAGGAAAGGTGCAGTTGAGACCGTGTGCTCCTGGTTGAACCACTGCTGTGGAGACTTCTGGAAAGGAAGGGCTCCAGGTAGAAGGAGGAGGAGCCAGTTAGGAGGTGAGGGATAACATGGCCTGGAGGAACACAGTGGCTGTGGGAATAGAGAAGGAGATGGACTTGAACGATAATTGGGAGGCAGAATCAGCAGCACATGCCAGTGGTACTGTATAGGGTAGGGGTCAGTGATCCCCTCTGTCACTTGGCTCCTGGGTTGCTCCCACCACCCCTCCACTCCCACCATCACTACACACATCCAAGGGCAGATGATGTTTTTGCAAGAATGGAAAAAAATTCTCCTTCAGTGAGCAAAAGCACTACGTTCTCAAAATCATTGACCATTTGTACCAGGATCAGCCAAAAACAGAAATGCTGGCAGAACTACTGCAAACCCCAAAGGACCTCGACTGATGACAGGAAATGAAGAACTTTTATGCTTCCTAACACAAGTAAGTCAGCAGATCCAAATGACTGGAATGAAGTTTGAACCAAGGTGTTTGGGCTCAGATTACCAAATTCCTGCATGCAGGTGGAGAGCATTTCACCCTAGAGAGTTTTACATACAATTATATATCACAGAACAACATTTCCATCAGTGATGGACCATGGACCACGTGTATATGGTGACAGTCCCATAATATTAGCGTGGAGCTGAAAAACTCCTCCCATCTAGTGACCTCACCATTGTAACATTGTTACACTACACATTACTCACAGGTTTGTGGTATGCAGGTTAAACAAACCTATGAGTTCCCAGTTATACAGCAGTTTAGCTCAGACAATCGTATACAGTGCATAATGCTTGAAAATAAATGACTGTTGCTGGTTTGGTATTTACTATACTCTGCTTTCTATTGTTAGAGTGCAGTCCTACTTATAAAAAACGTTTATTGTGAAACAGTACCTTGTTATAGCAGCAGCCTCATCCATCTTGAGTTTACTGTGTCTCCTGATTGCATCGAGAGGCCAGAGAGAGTGATTGACCTACACCGTCTGGGATTGTGTAAGGGCGCTCTACAATGTTCACACAAAGATGCACTCACCTAATGTCACATTTCCCAGAATGCATCTTATAGTTAAGAGACCACGGCTGTACTTTGTCCAAAAGGGCTTCTGTCCCTGTTTATGCTCATATAGCTAATTCCTTATACTAAATCCTTTCTGCATGAAATTCTCAGTGTGGTTCCCACATATGTTTATTGGACTGGACTCTAATGGAGGTAGGGCATACAACAGGCTGATTTCAAATTGCTCTTACTTGACATGCCACAACCCACTCACTTGCACCCCTAATTTGGCCCCTGCTGAGTTACCTTGCTTAGTAACTGGGAGGACCAACCATGCATAATTAGCCCAATGTCTTAAGACGAGTACAAAAACCAGTAAAATTACCCAAGACTCATCTGTGACAAGTGTTGTGGGAACATTTTAGAGTTGGTTCCAGGTGGGAAATTAAAATTCCCCTGGCATTTCCATTTTCCCTGTGTTCCTGAAAACAAGCCCCAGTGGCATGAAAGAGGCAGCAAGTCATGCAATAATGATTCAACATAATTTGTCGGTTGCTACAGGGATTCTGAGTTTTTTGTGCTATTTCTTGTGGGGATCGGTGGATCCTGCAGGTTTTCTTGGCTTTGGCGCTTTCAGGTGAAATGTTCAGTGTGTAATAGTAAAGCTAATTGGTGAACATGTAATTCGTGTGAAGGTGTCGTCTGTCTGAAGGTCACCACCCCTCTTGGCTGGCCATGGCTCAGGATCTAATCAAGCAAAGCTTTCCCCACTTCCTGTTCTTGATTAAAGCCCATTGAAGTGGAGTCAGTTCTGTTTCTTGCAGACTAGGGACCAGGACCAGTGTTTCTGGGTGTGCTCCCTACTTACCTATTTTCAGCTCCAGGAGACCCTCTCTATTCTCTGCCTAGGCACCAAGAAAAAGGCAAGGACATAAAAAACGGGCCTCACTGTCAAACTCTCCTGTTGTCATTTTTCTGATGCTGACTCTGTCTCAGGACTTGCCTGATTTTATAATTGTAGCTATTTATTTGATCTCGGATGGGCAAATCGGCTTGGGAGATGAGGACGTGCTATGTCAAGATGCTCTAACTTTGGTTGGCAATTATCTTCTGAACGTTTAGGAATGGTGACAGCCATCTCTCCATGTTTGAATATACTTCTGGCACTCAGAGCTTCCACCCCAGCAGAGGTGGGAGACGGGCCTTATAGAAGATGAGATAGCTAATAAAACTGTAGAGTTGGGATTTTTTTTTTTCCTACAAAAGAAAATCCATAAGTGACAAAATATCTCAGCAAGTCATTTTTCCTCCCCGATGTCTTGAGTGGTGCATGTGCTTGGCACATGCACAAATTAGGTTTACAGATTCTGCAGAGCAATTCATCCTGCCCTGAATCTAATGCCAGTAATTTTTCAAGGAAGTCAGCAAAATGTGGCCCGAGAAGGAAAATGCTGTCATTATCAAAAAAAAAAAAAAAAAAACCCTCTGTTGTTTTTTATTCAATCTGCTACTGAACTGTGACTAAATCATTTACTCTTTATATTTAATTTTTAATTTTTTCATATCTTTCCTTCAAAATGAAGTTGAGTTCTAAGTCCTTGTACCCTAACATCCTGCTGTACAGTCATATAAGGGGTTTGTTTCAGTAAAAATGATTACTGGTATCTGTAATAGAATTGTAATAACTCAATACTGTTTTATAAATTTTTGATTCACTCTGCATTTTTTATTTGACAGCTTGCCAAGTTCCAGTTTTTATCTGATCATCTTTGCATCAATAATACATGAGGCAGAGAGCTTCTGAAAAGCGGACACTTTTCTCCCCCCCTCACCCAATGCTTTGCTTTTGCCAGCAAAAATATTGATTTGGATTTAATAATCTGTAGTCCGTTTGGTTTGATCACACTTAGCAGGAAACCCTACAAAGAACCACGGCCACATATCCGCCAACATGGAATCAATTGTGCTTCTCTAATAAATGCAATCATTGAACACCTGATCCATACTATTGCTTGTTACGTGTAATTGATTAAAGGTTTGACACAGTTGAGATTCGAATGGCCCCAGGTTTCTCTATTCAGATCCTCTCAACCAAAAAATGATAATCAGAACCATGCTGTAGAAAGATGATGTTTCTGATTGTAATTTCTCATCACCTCCGTCAACATACATTACAGGATTGTAACAGTGCTGCTGATCTCAGTCTGTTCTTGCTTCCAGCTGTTCCTGTTAAAGATGACTGTGTGAGTAAGAGGCCCATCCTCTAACCTGCCTCCAGCATGGTTATAAATAATCAGCGTCAAGAAAATGAACTGACTGGAAACTGGGAAGGCCCTCCACCACCACATCTTCATCCACTGCCCTATTTTCCATCTGCGTGGAATGTAATCAATGACATCTTTTCACATTCAGTATTCCCACCTGAAACAAGTGGCAGAATGCTGGTAAGCAAGGGAATTGCTAACCCAACAATCGTGAAACAATGAAATCCAACTTTCTGGGCGTACGAGGTGCACATTGGTACATTTTCAAAATCTTCCCAGCTCGTTTCAGTGTAGCTCAGGTTGAGACTCAGGGCTCCACTGGAAAGCTTGCTGCTCTCAGCATCTCATGCAGCTGGCTGCCAGCCTCATGGGCTTGTTAGAAAGGCAGAAACTTCAGGACCCCTCCTTGGAAGTCTACTGAATTAGAATTTGCATTTTTGGCAACCTCCTCCCCAGATGATTTGTAGGCACATTAAAATTTGGGAAGCATCAGCTACCAACATATGAAACTCTCTCAAGTTGGGCAAACCAATCATTAACAGAATGGCAGCTTCCAGAGTTCCTAGAGGAAATGGGATGTCACAGTGGGCTTTGCTGTCAGGCAGTCCTGGGTTTGTACCCTGCTTGTCCCAGCTACTAGCTGTGGGACTGTGGGTACATCTTTCACTATTGCTTGACATTGTTTCCCTAAAGGTTCATGTATTGGGAGCTTGGTCCTCATGCGGCAGTGGGAGGTGAAGCACCCTTAGGTCACTGGGGCTATGCCCTTGAAGGGGGTTGTGGGAATCTAGCCTCTCTGGCTTCCAGTTTCATCATATGCTCTCTTCCTTATGCACAAACTCCCAAATTCTGGTGTGATGTAGCCAAGGGACCTCAGCAGTGCCAGTGCCATGCCCTTGAACCTCCAAAACTGTGAGCTCCATAATCCTCTTTTCTTAATAAAGTTATCCTGCCTCAAGTAGTTTGTTAGTAAAAAAATTTGACTGATATCTGTCACACATGCATGAATGCACAGATGGTGTGACTCTACTTTGTGTACAACCAGTGAAACAATAGCTGTACTCCATTTGTGTTCAATGAATCAATAAGTAAATAAAAGAAAAAAAAAATTTGACTGATAAGTACCTTTAAACTTTACTCACCTGTGCAATGATGCTAATAGCAATACCTTCCTATAACTATTGTGAAAATCAATCAAAAGATTGGGCATAAAGTGCTTAAGACAAATTCCAGATGTACTTCAAGCAACCAATATATTTTAGAGTTCATACTAATGTTAATATTAGAGTTGTTCTCTTTAGAGACCTCAGTGATTGCTCTCATGTTTAAATGCAGGCAATAATTCTTTTTTATTTATGTGTTTATCATTAAATCCAACTGAAGCTCCTATTGAAGTCAACCCTAATGTCTACCTCACACTTCAGTTCACACATGATCCCATTTATCACTTACAGGAGGGACAACACAAAGGTTAATGGATGCTTAGGGAAACAGCACAGTGTGGAGCTCAATCACAATGCTTTCCTAGCTCCCCAGCGTGGGTGACTTCAGCTTAATTTTCTTTGGAAGCCACTTGTCATTGTGTGTGTAAAAGGACTCACAAAGCTGGCTTCCATGTGGGGCTAACTCTGTTCACCTAATTTTGGCCCGATTTGGAAAGTGTTCTTGGCTTTTTCCCACCAAATCCAAACAGGGATGGAAGATTTTATTAAAATGACTTGGGCCCAGTCTGCTCTGTGCTCTGAACCATTGATAGGAGCCAGAAATGTCCCCTGGTGTCCATAGAAACATTGTTCTTATTTTTCAAAATTAATCTAGCTGAATTTGCAAGGCTGCATCATCTCCATCAGAGCTGCAGACAGCCAGGACAAAGAGCTGTTTTGATGTTCCCAGCTGGGAACCCTGCCCTCAGCAAATACAGTTGATATAAATAAATGGTCTCTTGCCTGCCTACATTCATGCCCATCTGTTTGGAGGGCATGGTGCCCAATCAAAAGTTGCCTAGACGCTCGCCACGGGCACCAGTGCCAAGGAACGACGATTCCATGGCAGGCTGCCTAAGGCTGTGAGTGCCATCTTTTCAGTCGTGGGTTCTCATTCTGGACCAGAATGGGAGCCCTGGCACTGCATGCTTCTTTGCTGTTGATCACACCTGTTGACAAGGCTGTGCCAAGCCAGAAGAAGAGGGAGAGAAAGGAAACTGCTGTGTAGGAGCGTCTTTGGGCTCCCAGGGCCTAATGAGCTCACTAAAACAGATTTCTAATTTAGGAGAGAAAACCTTGGCCCATGGATGTTCTGATGGGGCACAAGATCCGGGGGAGAGTCAGACTTACTTGACTTTATTGCAGGGGTGGAGGGCAAGCTGCTTCCAGCTGGCAACTCTGTCCAGTCTAATACAGGAGAGACAATAGATGTCTTTGATGACATCAGGAGCCAAATAAACCAAAGGGAATGAATCATGCTCAGCCCAATACAGTCTCCCCTGGCTCCCAATTTTCACCCACCTACTGACAACAATAAGGCCTGATGTTCACAAGTCACAGGATATAAAATCCAGGGTTGATTGTACTTTGTGTTGTCTGAGCTTGAGAGAGGAAATGAAGCCAGTCAGAAGAAAGCATGACATGGGGACGTTCTTATGCTGATAAAGATGAGTAAGTTCCCTCTCAGTTTGTTGAGCATGATCAGAAATAAAATCCCATCACTAGGAGACCAAGAGAGCATCCTTATAGCAAAAGATAGTAAATTACTGATCCCTGGACATCTGTGGACCCCTAACGGACTAAAAACTGTGCTCCCAGCAATGGTACGCCAACATGGAACCGACATGCCTCGTTATCCTTAAAAGGACATTTTGTTAGTCCAGCATTTGCTTTCGATCCTATATTTAACTCCTCATTATCTGTCAACTAGATTTATCAATACATCTTAGTTGGAAGGCTGGAAAATGGCTTCCCAAGAAGCTTGTGTCCTAATCCCTGACACTTGGGAATATGGAGGTGTAGCTTACATGACCACAGAGCCTGCAGCTGTGAGTAAGTACTTTGAGGGAGGGAGATTATCCTGGGTTAGGCAGTTGTTCCTGATAAAATGATCAGGGCCCCATCAGAGTGGAAGGCAGTGTGAGGAGGGCGGGGAGAGTGGGTGATGTACTGGGAAGATGGAAGAAGGGGCCAGAAGCCAAGGAATACCAGTGGCCATTAGAAGCTGACAAGGCAAAGAACTGAATTCTTGCCATGGAACTGGCAGAAGGAACCAGCCCTGTTGATGCCCTGACTTTACCCAAGTGAGACAGATTGTGGAGTTCTTAGAGTTCCTCCAGAGTTTGAGGGAACGAATGTGTTTTGTTTTGAATCTCTAAGTTTGTGATAATTTGTTACAGCAACAAAAGGAAACTAATAAAATCCTGATGTTCTATGGTGACACCAAATGGCCCAAGACGATAAAGACTCTGAGGCTGCGGAGTTTGGAACGATACAGAACATTGTTCTGACCAAACCAACTGCAGTCGACTCTTGGACAATGCAGGTGGTCAGGGCCACTGACCCTCTACACACACTGTTGAAAAGCTGATTATAACTTATCTCCCCCCAAACTCAGTGACCTGCTATTGGTCAGAAGCCTTACTCATAACACAAGAGTTGATTACCACATTTTTGTATATTATATGCATAAAATTGAAAAGTCTTTGAGAATCTCAAGAGGTCACTTTTTACTGCCACCTGCAATTTACTGGAGAGTTGAGCTGCCCACATGAAGATGCTCAATGTCACATGGCATTTCAAGTGGCTACCCACAATCTCAAGTTCGCAACAATAGCAACAGGAAGTGGCTGAACAGATTTTACAGTGGTACGGGATGCATTGCAGTTAATTCTGTGCAGTTACAATTTGATAACTGCATGTTTGCTTCGGTTTCTATTTTTCTTAAGTGCCAATGGCACCAGGTATGGTCTGGGTCTGTGTTTGTATGCATAAGCATTGAAAAGTTTTAACATTTTCTAAAAGGTTTGTGTAATTTTTTTTTCATTCAAAAAGATACAGATTATTATATACAAACATTTTATGCATTCATGACATCCCTTTTTCTTAATTTTTTGACATTTTTAAGTTACACAATTCATTTGTTTTTTGCCAAATTGTCTCATCTCCAAAAAATAAATTGATAAAAATCCACATAAAAGTAAACCCTTGAAGTTCAAATCTATATTTTGTTTGAGGACCAGCTGTAATTGAGTTAGTTGCTTTTTCCCCCCCTAACTCATTGGCCTGTTTATTCCCCCGCTTGAGTCCAAAAGACCATTAAAATGCTTTTGGTTTTGTTTTTCCTTATCATGATGATGCAGAAATATGTTTGGTTTTTTTTAAAAATGTTCCCTCTCTTTCTCATCATTAAACTTGCAATGGTCAGCCTATCAGGTCAGAATGCCATTGAAATTATTTAATGACAGGTAATGCCAACTGAATGGTAAGCATTCAGTTCCTGAAGGTAGGGAGTCATTTTAGAGCAGCCATTCAGATTAAGTTCAACTAACTTTAATGTATCCCTACTATGTGCTGGGCACTGGGCATTCCATGTGTGCCATATGGGAATATCTCCTCAAGCAACCCAATGGATGGATTAACTGAGAAATTGTGGGGCACACACACAGTGTGAAATTGCTGTTATTGTTATAAGTTAATACCTCATTGCTCTCAGCAACTAACCCAACTCTATGGGGCAGCTGCTGTCACTGAATGTTATCAGCATGTGCCTGTCCATATAGCCGTGCATCATTCCATCTCTGTGGCTGGATTATTTGTCATGTACCTTCTTGCTGAAGCTCCGACCTGCAGAAAGCAGGCACCAGGAAAATTTAGACTTTACCTGTAGTTAAATTATTCTTTGGCCAGATTGGATACTCTTTTACTTCAATGTACCTCTTTTGCTTTTATTTCTTCTTCAATGAAACATAACACACACACACACACACACACACACACACACACAAACACACACACACACAAGTAAATATTAAGTCTGTACAACAAGGGTAAATTAACAACACAGGCTATCTCCTGGACTAACCCTATGCCCTCCAAAGTGAAGAATAGAACAATTATTTCACTTTTCTGTAAAAGAAATTAAATACTTTTTTTAATTGTAAATTTTAAGAAATTGGGAATTTGCCAACTTATATTGTTTTCTGTTGACTGAAGTTAAATGGCATCTTTTCCTAATTGGTTGTGTTTTACCCATGTTTTCTGACATTTGATCTCTTTCAACGTGCATTTCAAGTACTTGGCATACTGAAAAAAACTCACCCTCAACATTTCTTCATCTAACAGGCAAACTTTATTCTGCTATGGGTTTCTTTTAACAATAAAAGTAAATATAAATATTTTTATTGGTGAGTCCTTTCCTCAAAGCTATTTTTATTTTTTGCTTGCAACCCGAGTTAGTGATAATTCAATCTTCTATTATGATGATAGCCTCAATATTTGAGATGCCTATCAGAGTGAAATGAAAACATTTCTGTAGAATTCAATAGACCGGAGAAGAAAATAATCAAAATACTATTCATTCAGTCACTTATCAACAAACATTTATTGAGTACTTAGCTGCCCTGCTATTCTATAATTTTTTCTATTCTCTTCTTTCCTCTTTCTCTCAAAATAGCCACTGGTACTTCAGAAACTGAGAATTCAAGATGAATAAAATACAGTACCATCTTTATGGATTTAGAACTTAATAAGTACTAACAATATTGTGCCACTAGTTCTTTGGTACAGGAGGTGCAGTTGAAGCATGGGGGAGAGAGTCCATCTGTGCATTGGAGCATTAGGGGAGGCTTCATAGAGCCTCCTCTGTTGTGTGAATATGTCCCCCCAAAATTCACATTGAAATTGATTGCCACTGTGGTGTTGGGAAGTGGAGCCTTTAAGAGGTGACAGGTTGTTAAGAGAGATTAATGCCTTTCACTCTCTCTCTCCCTTATCATGAAAATGGGTTGTCACAAAGCCAGTCCAGTCCCAGTAGAGTGTTTTTCCTCTTCCATGTGGGCCTCCTTGCCCTCCTGCTTTTCCATCAGGTTAGGTTACTGCACTAGACCCTCGTCAGATAAACTGCCTGAGCTTGAACCATCAGCCAAGAGAAGCATTCTCTTATAAATTATCCAATCTTGGGTATTCTATTAGAGCAACAGAAAATGGACTGAGATTCCAGGTGATCAGGGTTGGGGTAGATTAATTTCTTTCTCTATGCAACAAGTTGTCAGAAACTTAGTGGTTTAACACAATCAGCATTTATTATCTCATGGTTTCCATGAGTCAGGAGTCTGGGCATGGGTTAGCTGGGCTCTCTGTTCAAGATCACACAAGGGTACACTCCAAGAGGGCTGTGTTCTCATCTGGAGGTCTGACTGGGGAAAAATCTACTTCCACACTCATTCAGGTTGTTGATAGCTTTTGCTTTCTTGTGGTTGTATGAGTGAGGACTTCAGACTTTTGCTGGCTCTAAGATTAGGCAATTCTTGGGTCCTAGAAGCTGTCCATAGCTCTTAGTCCATGTGATCTCCGTGGTCTCTGACTTTATCGAGTCGACAAGGAGAATCTCCAGTTCACCAACATGGAGACTTATTCAACATAACAAAATATGAAGTGAGATCACATCACCTTTGACACATTATATTGATTAGAAGTAAATCACAGTTCTCACCTGGGCCCACAGGGAGAGAATTGCACAGAGAAGGAGCATCAGGATGAAGGATCCGCTGGAGTTCACCCCAAGGTCTGTCCATCACTTGGACTGTTAAGAAGAGTAGGAGGAAGAAGCAGATAGATAAGAGAACATGTAAGGAATAAGCAAGGACTCCATGTTGCTGGAATGAGACGAGGGAGTAAAGAAAGATGGACTCAAGACAAGACTGGACAATTAATAATCATTACTAATATTTATATCATGCTGACTCCAAGCCAGAGTACTCTGTATGTATTAAATCATTTAATTCTTATAATATTCCCATGGAGTGGACATTACCACCATGAATACATGAAGAGAAAGAGTTCAACACATGTACTTGGCAAAGATCACAGAGCTTATAAATGGTGGGGCTGGATTCAAATTGCCTGGCTTCTGAGTCTGTCCTGAACTCTTATGCCCTAGTGTTCCTGGGAAGCATTGAGGTCTTCAAGGAGCAGAGTATGAAGGGTCTTTTGGAGGGATTTGAATGTGGAGGCAGTGAAGAAGCACTAGAGAGGTTTGAATCTCAGGCTGACACTATTCCAGCAGTATGGAGAGTGCCAGCGCCCAAGGACACTGGTGTAGATGAGAGAAGAGGAGTTGCTGGGTGAGTTCAGGGGCTGAGGGGAGGGGAGAAGGGAGTGGATGTGAGATATTTAAAAATATGTGTAATCTGAACCAGTGACTGATTGTGAGGGCTGAGAGTCAATGGTGGAACTGAGGAAGAGGGATACCTGGAGGACAACTTCCAGGTCCCTGGTCTCTATGATTGGATGAGCATTGGAGCAGGGGACTCATCATTAAGCTCCCAGTCACTGGAGGGCAAGGGCCACACTCTGCTCATGGCTGCATCCTCTGGGCCTGGCACAGGGGCTTGCTCATAGTTAGCAAAGCAAGCTCTAGATATTGTCCCCCCACGTGCTTCTAAATGTACCCAACCTCTCTCCTTCCTGCCCTCCCCAGTCTCCAGGAACCACTTTTCCACTCTCAGCTTTCAAGAGATTGTTTTAGATTCCACATATGAGTGAGATCACATGATATTTGTCTTTCCAGGTCTGCCTTATTCAATTACATAGTAGGATGATTATCATGAGCAATAATGTATATTTCAAAATGGAAGAGGTTTTAAAATGCTCTCCCCACAGAGAAATGATAAAGGTACAAGGTGATGGATATGCTAATTACCCAGATTTGATCATTAGGCGATGTACGCATGTATTAAAAATGTCATAGTATACCCGATAAATATGTATAATTATCATGGATCAATTTAAAAATTAAAATCATAAAAGAAGGCAAACTCTTGTATTTTTGCTTACTACATTCACATACATTCAAAGACCTTCACTTACGTTAACTGTTTTGATCCTCATGACACTCCTACGGGGTGGGTACTGCTATACTATGTGTTTTATAAAAGAGGCAATGGAGGCAAAGATTGATAAAGTCACTTGTCCAAGCTCAGACAGCTAGTATTAGAGTTAGGATTTGAGCTCTCTCCAGAGTTCACATACTTAGCTAACTCATATATCACATTAAAATAAACCAAAAAAAAGGTACTAGCTGGGCTCATGCCTGTAATCCCTGTTATTTGGGAGGCTGAAGCAGGAGGATGGCAAATATGAGGCCAGCCTGGGCAACACAGGGAGACCCTCAACTAAAAAAACTCAAAAAAGGTACTTAATAATATATTTAAATGTTATTGTGTGATTTCACTTAAACGGGGCTGCTATGATATAATGTGATAAATTTAGCAAGTGTCAATGACCCTTGTATGAATGTCCATTATCACATTTAGGAAACTGTATTTTAAGGATGTGTCTTCTCTCCCTACTCCTGAGCCCCTAGAGCATAAGGACTGGGTTCTGATCTAGACATTTCCACTATGTCTTGTTCAGTGTCCTCAATGACTGTGTTTGGAATAAATTACTTTCTACTTTAACTGTATAACTCATACTTTTTTAACTGCTTTTGCCAACATCACCTCCTTTGATGATGATGTCAAGAGGAAAAGACAGAGGTGGCAGGCCCTGTTACTCCCATTTTATAACTGGGAACACAGAGGTAGAGGAGAATGGTCACACTGAATCGAAAAGCTCAGGTGGGAGACTTATTAATAATTCTCCTTCATTATAATGACCTCAAATAGCTTTAGAGTATTGGCTGTCTGCTTGGAGTAAGGGGCAGGGGCACTGGTGGGAATGCCAGATTGTAGGTGGATACGTTCAACACAATGGCAGTGATTCTTTGCAATCATTTTCTTTATAACCATGTCAGGAAAACAATAAGGACATGAGAACACAATGTAAAATAAGAACTAAAAAGGACAGGAAAGGATAACAATTGACATTCAGCTTAATTAATTAATTAGATGGACATCACGCAGTGTAGTCTAGGGGAGGGGTCTATTTGCCGAATAAATAAATTAAAAATCCAAAGCCAGGGGAACAGACTGCGTCTGCCACGAGGACTCCAGTCCTCGCCCCATGAGCGCCGTCGACTTCTGTCATGCTGACCTCTCATCTACTCACCAATTCAAAATAAATTTAAGAAAATAGCCCTCATCAGCAGCGTGGCTCTCAGACCACTCCATGGGCAAAGCTAACCATCTTTGTTTCCCCTTCAAAATTCACCTGTATTCTTCCCTGATCTATTCCAATTGTCTCATTTCCTCCCATTATTTGAAGCCCATCTTTTCCTCTATTCTTTCCCTAACACATCTTACAAAGTAGGATAACTTATCTTTTTTTCCCCTTATTTTTCTGCCTTGTGTTCTCTATGACTCTCTACTTTCCACCTGAGTGGACTGATGCTACCTGCTCCACCTTCAAGAATCGCTCAGGAGAAGTTTTGGGGTAGACTGACTTTGAAGATGACCCCTAATGCTGCCCAACTCTTAGTACTCATGCTTTTACATAATCCTTTCCCCCTGAGGTCGGGCTGAACCGAGGGGTTTTTCAAGCATTGGCAAAAGCGATGGATGTCACCTACACAGCAAGGTTACTCACAGTTGTGATGACCATCTATGAGCAGGCTGCCCTTCGCCCTGTCAACTTGTAGCACTTGATGAAGCTTCCATGTTGAAGAAGTGCAATAGCAAGGAAAAGACAGCCTCTGGCCAACAGTGAGGAATTGGGACCTCAGCCTGGCAGTGTGGCAAGTAGTAAATTCTTTCAAAAAGCTTGCCAAGTGGACATATTCCCAGGAGAACCTTCAGTTGAGGCTAAGAACATGGGTAACATCTTGGCTGCAGAAATGCAAGAAACCACACAATACCAGACTCAGTCAAGCTATTTGACACAGCAATAGTCCATGAGTGCTGTTTCAACCACCAAGTTTTAGGGGTAATTTGTTACGCAGCAGTAGATTACTATTACACCTCCCTTCCCCACGCGGCAGGCACCTCTCCTGTAGAGCCATCTGCAGAGCTCTATTCTTGCACTTAGAACACAGTATTCTAATTATGTTTGTCTTTGTTCCCAGCTCTGCACTCAGCAACTTGAGAGTAGTGACCTGATTTCTCTCCCTGCACAGCATCTGGCTCAACATCGATTGTGTGTTAAGTAATGAACTTGTATTCAGTGACCCTCTTTGCCACTCTTCTGCCACCCATCACCTACAATTGGCACCACTGGACAAGACAAGATGGCTTAGTTTCAACCATCTCAGGTGACTGCTCTAATTCTTCCTGTGCCCCTGCTTTTTTTGCATCTTTTGAACAACAAATCCATGGGAAAACCAAGAAGGGCAAATTTCAGACATGTCATCTTCTTTGATCTTTTCAGTCAATCTTAAGAACTAGATATCGGGATCCTATGTACAAGTGAGAAAACTCGTGTCTTGGGTAGAGTCGCACAGCGGGTAAATAGCAGAACCACAGTTAGCATCTAAATATGCTTGATTTCTAACTCCGTGCACATCTCTATACATAGTTATGCCTTGCTGCATAATTGTGGATAAAGATTCCCATGCACTAGAATAAACTGTTAAAATGAGAACGATAATAAAGGTAATGCTCATCAAAAAAGTTTATTGACTCCTATTTGTGACAGGTATTGTTCTAAGCCTTTTAAATGTATTTACTCATGAAATTCTCATAAAAATTATAACAGTCAGTGTTATTGTTATATCCATTTTACAGGTAAGAAAATTGAGACAAAGTTTAAATAGTTTTCCCAAGGTCATACACCTGAAAGGTGAAGAGTGGGGTATTCAGTTCTGGTGACCTCAGAGTAGAAATCTTCCTAACTTCAGGGGAACTGATTCATCTCAGGTCATTTCTTTTGCTCCTATAGAAGGGTCAGTAGAATGACAGGTCACTGCTCACACGCATCTGAATCTTTGGTTTCTAAAATAAAATTAATCCATTTTTCCTTTGTTAATGAGCATCAATTTTTCTCTGGAGGGAGACCCCCTCCTGTTATGGATCCCCACTGCAATGTAGGAGCTCTAATTAAATCTATGCAAAATACTTAGAAAAGGAAATAATGAGAATCTGGGATTCAGAGAGACGTGACTCTGATAGCAACCTTGCACACAATTTGTCCAGAGTGTGTCCCTTCCTTTTAGTGTCCTATAGCCACGAGCAATGGGAAGGAGACGCAAAACATAAATTAATTTTGAGAAAAGAAAGCTTAATTGGAAGATTTTCTCAAGCAGGGGCACAGCACATTATGTTAGCCTCCAATTCATTTGTCGAGAAGAATTTAGAAATTTAATTTTATCTTTTCCATCCGTCGTAATTGCCACATAAAAAGTCAAGGAGTTATGCAAGATTGGTGAAAAAGAACATCTCTCTGCCCTGCCCCCACCATGCATGCCCCCCAGAAGCTCCCACCTTAAAACCTTTTCAGCTGTTCCTCTTGTTATTTACACACGAACTTCCAAATAACTTGCTCATACTGTTGTCTCCTGATTACTTCAGTTTTAGGTATCACCCCGGAAGAGAGTTTATCACTGGCATTTTCTATGTCAAGTTAACATTTTCTTTGCAGGCATCTCCTCAAGGATAAAGAAAACAAGGCGAAGGGTTAATCCACATAAAGAGTGCAAGCATATTTATCCAAGCATCTTGGGATAAATGGGCTAAGGAGAGACAGCAGCGAGATGTGCGGACTACCCATTGCTTCTGTGGAATAAAAATACAAGTCAAAGCAAACCTGAGGTGCCATTTAAAATTTAATAAATTAGCAAGAAGAAAATGTAATGAAACATTCAGTCACGGTTAGTTTTATATATTGAAACATGCATGTTCTTCCAATGGAATACTTTTGAAGAACAATACGACAATATAAACCAAGTCCCATCAAAATGGTAATATTCTTTGACCCAACAGTCTACTCCTGGAAATGTATCTTAAGGAAATAATACAACAGAGGCAAACCTACATATGCCTATAAGTTCATTAGAGTATTAACTCTTAATGAGAAAGAACATGAAAGACAGTTGAAATACAAATTAACAAATTAATATAAACCATTAGGTCATTATTCAACTATTAAAAATGATAAACACAAAGGTTATAAAATATGAAAAAAATTATGATGCTTTGTTAACTGAACAAAGCTAAGCACAAAATAGTTTATATCCTCTGATGTTAACCATGATAACCAAGTGTGCCTACACACAGGGAGTGGCCCCCACGCCAGGTCATGGATATTAGAACAAGATGAACTGATTTGAATCTGGGTCACTCATTTACAAGCTAGTCCAAGGGCTATCAAAATAGTATTTCTCTGAGCCCTATCCATTGCAGATAAAAATTAAAAGAAAATAACAAACTTGTAGTGTTGATGTAAGCATTAGAGAAATTTATAATCAGCAGCTCATGCAGCACCATATAGTAAGGGATCGATAGAAGATTCCAAGGTTGCTAATCCATAGAACAAAATCAGATGGCGATATTCAGAAAGGAGAGGATCTATATTAGGCAGATGGAATAATGGGTATTGCTTTTCCCTCTTTAAAAAGTATATTTATAAGTATAATTTAAAAAAAACAATAAAAAATAAAAATAAAAGCAAAACAAAAACAAAACACAAACAACAGAAAAACCCAAAAAGTACATTTATATGTCATAATTTTGGGCTTTTACATATATATATATCAGCATACATATATATATCAGCTTACATATTCACATATATATGTGTGTGCATATGCATGTATATATAAAACAGCAAATATAATTCTATTCCTTGACATAGCTCCTCTAGCTACCTGTTCATTATATGGCTTCATACATATATATATATACATATATATATATAAATACTATAAAAGGAAGCATTTTAGCTTAATGGACACATGCAGAGTGCGTTTGTCAGTGACACCCAGGGCTCTGCAGGTGTCCTGAAGAAAAGAGTCTTGGATGAAGAGACAGCGGGGCTGGGCGCCTTGGTCTGCTCCGCCTCTGTTGGCTTCTTATTGCCCTTGGCTCGCCCTCCTCTTTGTTCTCCTGTGGACAATTGCTGCTGGAACTGGTGCATTCCTGCTAAATGGCATTTTAACCCCGCTATTCCCACAACTTTATGCTATTTCCTTAACGGACATTTGCATGGCAGATGGTGCAAATGGCCTAGCAAATATATCCTGGGTCAATGTTAAAAAACTGCCAGATTGATGGCTTTGTTGGCCGTGTGCCTCCAAGCAGACACACGACTGGAAATCACACAGAGGCTCAATTTTCCAGACCAACTTGTGGGCTTTCTGTGCCTCCCTTGCTACGGGCGATCAGCAGGACAGGTGAAGACAGGGCTAGTGTGACTGGCTTCACTTTTAAATAGACATTGATGTGGGCAGATGGGTTGGCACACAATGTGCTGAACTGGGAGCTAAACCTTTCTGCTCCTAATCCTGCCTGCATCAGATTTGCTCAGGGATGGAAGCCAAAGTCTTAACCTGTTCATTTCCAGAGTGTTCCGTAGGATAATGTCAGCCTTCTTCCAAGGGTCAGGAAGGCTGGTGCAGAAAGGGAGTGGAACAGTTTATCTGAGAGGTTGAGGAAGACTTGCTTACTGAATACTTCTTGGTGCTTAATTGATTCTGAGAGCTATTGATTTGACTTTTACCTCTTCTTTGTGCCTAGGATTTTACCTCTGGGACACAATTATTTTTCCGTTTATGGTTTTTCTAACTAGACTGTAAGCTCCTTAAGGACAGAGAACCAGTCTACAGATGCTTGTCTTCCTTAAGACACTTAGTAGGATTCTTTGCCCATGCAGTTCATCAGTGCCAAGTAAATGTTTGTAAAACAAGTTCAGTTGGACTGGTTCATAATGCTATGACAAGAGCCTGTCCTGCCTTCAGTGGGACTTGTCCCGCCTTAGAGGGACCCTGTCCTGGCCCTCCCATGACCATAGACTTCCTGCGAGGGTGAAGAGTCCCAAGGTTCACTAAATCCATAGATGACTCTGAACATGACATGATACACAGGAGAGATTTTACCTGCTCTGGATCTTCTAGGTCATATCCGTGACCCTGAAATTTCCTATCCTGGCTCTACTTCTAGATCCTGAAAGTGCTTCCAAGGGAAGGCCCTCTTCTCTGTTGGTCCAAGGAAATACTATGCTGCCAGCAGTTGCATCCTTAGACATGCAGTGTGGCCAAGGGGTAGCTGTTTGCAGAAAGGGCTTGGAAATGTGAGCTGGGGATGCAGGCACCCTGCTGCGGCTATGAGTGCTGGAGCAGGTGGGAAGGAAGGTGGGTGTGTAGCAGGTTGGAGTGGATGGGCCCTGTGCAGCCACTTTCAGGAGACCCAAGGGTTCTAAATTTGAACCTGGCCTTCAATTTTCTAGACCAAGGCAGGGTTATACAATGAGGTATCTTTTTCAAAGTAGCCATAATTTTTTAAAAATATGGACATACCTTAGGTGGGCTTTCATTTATATAAACCCTTTGGCATAATTTAAGGACAGGCTGATATCAATGAATTCAACTTAAAAAGTAGTGTTGGGATAAAAAGGTGATATATCAATACCTATATTTTATTCACCGGTTTAAACCACTATAGCTAGATACCTTTAAATGCAGAAAATGGCAGGAAAATAGAGAGAGAGAGAGAGAGAGAAAGAGAGAGAGAGAGAAGAGAAAACCAACCTATACATGTAATTGCCGGGGATACTTTCCTTATTAAACCAAAAATCACATCGAGTTGGTCTTCATTCTTTCAGGGTTGGGAAATGCTCGTCAATGAGGGAAGAATCTGAATTACAGAGTAGGTTGAACAACAACGTAATTTCATTACGTGTAATCACAAAACTGATGATCAACTAAGTATCACTAAGTTGAAGTCCTATGGGCCCCTTTAGTAAAAAGATAATTAGCCCATTAATGGCTCCAAATGAAATGAGAGGAAAAGCTCTTAAAGTACTTGAAAATATTTTCTAAAGGGGCCTCACGCTTCATCTGCAGTCTTGCACACAGATGATTTGCTTTGGCCATTTCATCCCCTGACCTTTTGGAGAACTTTAGCCTAGTGGAGGTAAGAATCATCACCAGTTCCAAAATGAGGTCCCAGTTGGCAACACTTGGTGGTGTTGTTTGTGACCATGGTGGGACAAGGAAGATCACAGACATGTCCACTCTTCCTCCAGGATACCTTTTGAAGAGAACAATCATCAAGATAATTATTTATAATTTATAGAAATATTTTACTGTTCCTTTTCAAGTGATTTAAAAAAAAACCCTACTATAAGCAGGAAGAAATTAAATTCAGAGGGAAAACAAGAGCTTTATAGGCCATCTGCTCAGACTTTCAAATTTAAATTTTATACATAAGAGCACATTAGCTGTGGGGAAAAAATGTGATCACATTTTGTAGCTGTCTGAGCAGCGAAGAAATTGTCCTCTTTGGGTTTTCTGCGTGGAAGTAAAAGGAGCTGTTTTGCTGAAGAAAATGAAATGGCTTCAGTCGGGGGGAAATTTGCTATTCACCATCTTATATTTATAGAGTGCTGAACTTACACAGCCCTTTATAAAATATGAAATAGCTGCCCACGCCTCAGGAGTTCACAGGGGATGTTAGGCAAACAGTGTTCCTGGGCACCTCAGGAAGAGAAAGCTGAGTGGATGGCGAGTTGGTGGCGGTGTGTTGGGACGGATCAGGGAGGATTTCCAGCTTACGGTGGGCCCACCTGTCTGGGGAGGACCCAGGCATACTTGGGAGAGGGGAGGTGCCCCTCTGCAACCCTTTATTCTGAACTAGGTCCCCAACACTGAGGCTGGTCCTAGAGGCCCGTGCCTCTAGGAATCTGCTTTTTCATATGGGGACAGAGAACAGTGGCATGGAGTTGACAGTGTGCTAGATTCAAGGGCTGCACAGAGCCCAGGAGGATGGGTGGGTGACAGCCATGCGGCTCACGCCGGCCACTGACCCCCGCCGGCTGCAGCTGGTGACTTTCCTTGGAATGTTCGGGACAGCTCTTGATTAGGTCAGAATGCTCCTGCTGGCTCAGACCTACCTGTCTGACGCTCCATGACAGGAGGCAAGAAAGGTCACAGCGAACACCAAGACAATTAAAGGACGCTGTCCCTGCTTGTCTCCAGGGCTGCCTGGGCTCCAGGGTGCGGCGGGAGAGAAACTCCATCTTCATTTGGTCAGATGAAGCCTGGCGAACAGACGGAGCCTCCTGTCCCCGCTTTGTTTTGCTAGGAAAAGATAAAGGAGGCCCCATCAGTGCCCGGCTGATAGAAGGAAGGCTGATCCCACTCAGCGACTGGCTTTTACCAGCAGCAAGCTTAGGAAGGAATGTGACACGTGTTTAAAAATCCTAACCAAGGAAAGCCTGTTAAAGGGGAAGCTGTGAACGGAGGGTCATCAAAAACACATAAAATTCATTTGATTTCATGCTATTATAGAAAAGTCTAGAAAAACTTAATTTAGCCTGATAATAAATAAATGATGGTGCACAAAACTCAATAGGAATGATAAGAACTGGAAATCAAACTTCATTCAATCACAAAATCTTCAAAGCGGAACTGCATGGTGGTTTAGGGTCAGTAGTCAAAACACCTGTATTTGAATTGTAGGTGTTCCATCTTCTTGCTGTGTGACCTTGAATAAGTTAATTACTCTCTCTGTGCTTCCATTTTCTCATCTGTAAAATGGGGCTAATAATAGTACTTCCTTCTTAGAATGTTAGGAAGGACTAAATAAGATAAATACATAAAAACTGCTTGGCAGTGTCTGAGACTTTGAAAGGACCCAGTAAATGTTAGCTATTTTAGTCCATTGAGGTTTAAACTATACGTTGATGAGTCCTGGGTTTCATTTTAGAACACCTGTAAATTTAGGGTACGGACAAGCTGGGACATTTGTTCTCCATCTGTAACCACCATATATGCTCGCTTTTCAGATACTTAGGTTTTACTTTTAAAAATTTTATTTCAACAAAGTAAGATTTTAAAAAGGCATGGTAAGGTATCTGATCTAGTATGTTTTCCCAGCTAGAAGGGGAATCTTGTCCTGTCTATTGGTCACTGCTCCTTCATGAATCTTTTTAGTTATGGGGCTTTCACCCATTCATTCCTTTACAATCCGGGCTCATTCACAGTATTAGAAAGATCCTATCCATGTTGGCTGAAAAATCTGGTTCTCATTCTGGGGTCTTAGCTTTACTATGTAAATATGACAAAATTCTCTTCAGCAAAAGATCCCTTCCGATGTTGGCAAAGAAATCATATCACTTGAGATCTTTGGATATAAGCAACAAAAATTGACTCTGGTGAGTCTAGAAGAAAAGGAATTTCTTGGTGGGCTATTAGGCTGCTCACAGAATTGGAAAGAGGCCTGGAGAACAAGGCTCAGCAGAAGAGACAGGAATCAGGGTGTTCCCGGGTGCTGGGCAGCATGACCCACCAAGGGCTTCCTTTCCCAGCTTTTCTCAGGGCTTCCTGATAAGAGGTGGTCTCCATTCTTACTGTCCACTGTGGAGAGTGATAGAGCTGGCAGAATCTCTCCAAAAGTGGGGCTTGGGAAGGCACAGAGCCATCAGAACATCCCTTCCCTTACTGAGCGCAGTGAACCCTGGGATTGGTTTTTCTTTGTTCCCCATCTTTCCATTTCTGTACTACAAAATCAGTTAGCTTTCAGGGCACCCATGTCTCAAGGTCTATATTGAGCTTTCCAGCCAACCAGAACCTATAGGGTAGAGCTGCTAGATTTACTAATAAAATATAGGACAACTCGCTAAACTTAAATTTCAGATAAACAGTGACTGTTTAGTGTAATTATGTCCCATGCATTTAATCTGGCAATCATACTTACGGTTGTTTTGTTTTTTAAATGAATTTTGCTATTATTGTTCATCTTTCATACTTGATTTTAGGAGTGAAGCTCAGGAATGGAGTCCTGTCCAATCCCACAACAGATGACACAGCAGTGTAGGGTTGAAGGCAACACTGGTCAAGTCCTTTGGTTAAGCCATTGTGGAAGGCTCCACATGGTTCTCCAAAACAGATCAGGGTGCAATTAGGAGGGAGCATCTGTTTGGGGTAGGAATGAATATCTTTTAGATTAAATTCCATTCTATCAGTTTCAGCCACTCGTGCTAACTCATCACAGACTTTGGACTCTGGATTTCATGAAGTTGGCATTCTCACTCTGTTTCTAGACTTGCACCCATTCTTTGATATTACAAGCTAGAAGGGAGGTAGAGCAAAGACCTGTGGAGGGAAGGCAAAAGCAATGATGAGATGTAGAGATGATGGTGGTGATAGGGAGACAGCCAGTCACAAGTAAGGACATGGGATAGGAAAAGGGGGAAATGAGGGAAATTTGAGAAAGAGAGAGAAAGAAAAAAGGTAAAGAGGAAGTCAGCAGGAAAGATACCTGTCAGGTTCCTAATTTCAAGAAACAAATCCTGCTCGATCTAAGAAAAAACAAAAAAAGCAATTATATGAGGCTCACAGACTCAATGGGAGGAACCAAGAGCTGAGCATCAGGAACCTCTGCAAAGGCCGTGAAGTAGGAGGAGGCTGGACTTGACTTGCTGGGTCACTGTTGAGCTGATGTGCACCTCCACCTGGCCCCATTCACAACCTCACGCTGCAGGTGAACTCTGACAAAGAGCATCCTATCACTGAGCTTAAGTCCTAGCCTGTCCCAAGCAGGCCCCCAGCAGTGTTGAGCTGAGGGTAACTTTGGTCAAGCCCTTTGGTTTCCACAGTGGAAGGATCCACATGGTAAAACAAACAAACAAACAACAAAAACAAAAACAGATCAGTGTGCGATTAGGAAGGAGTATCTATCCTGGATAGTCAATAAATAAACTACTATTCCACATGGAGACTTTAAAAAAAATACAGTCACTTGCAATGGCTCATTGTGTTCTACCTCCATTCCAGGCCTCTCTGTTATGCTCCTGATCAGTTTAGTCAATTGCCTACTCCATAGGGCTAAAAGTTCACATCAAAGCAAGGTCAACAAAATATATCCAAAGTCAAATTCCTGCTCTACCCCTACCCTACTCCAGTCGGTATCTTCTTCCAGGGTTGCCCATTTCCATGAACATTACATGTTCCAAAACGACTCTCATCCTTGACACTTCCCACTTCTTTCATTCTTTTTATGCTGCCATCTCTTTCTGGATTTATTTCTTAATGTCACTTGAATCTTGTTGCTTCTTGCCCTTTCTGCCACTTGCAATACTCTAGCCCATGCCAATGCTACCCCTTACCTTTACTACTATAATAACCTCATAACCAACACCTCAGTATCCATTCTGACCTCCCTACTGATAATTCTTTGCCTAGTATCCACATCAACCTTTCTGAAATGCAAACTCACAACATGACATTAAACGAACCCTCTACCATGTCTCAGCTTAAAATATTTCAGTGACTTTCCAGTGCTCTTAGATAAAGATCACAATCTTTAAACTAGGCTACAAGATTGTTAATGGCCTGGCCTCCAGATGCTCTTCTCTAAACTTTACATGTAGGGTTGGACAGGGTTATGGAATGGTGGTAGAAAGGTGGTGGTAGGTAGTTTCTCTTCAGAGAAAGAGTATCTTTTACACAAGACTCAACTCCTAGGCTTAGAGATTGCATTAGTTATATTTTTTTGCTGCTACTATAAAAAACACCTTTGTCTAGGTAATTTATAAAGAATAGAGGGTTGTTTAGCTCATTATTCTGGAGGCTTGGAATTTCAAGGGCATACAATCATGATGGAGAGGCAACAAATGGTGAGAGAATGTTAGCTCAAGCCTCTCCTCCTTTTCTTATGAAGTCACTAATACTACATTTCCCTTATCCATTTAATTTCCTATTTTTCCTGAGAAGTGGTCATCCAAAGCTTATTATGTTTCACTGGGAGATATTTGACAATGTTGGAGACATTTAGAATTGTCAAAATTAGTAAAGGGGTGCTACTGGCTTTGGGTGGGTAGAAGCCAGGGATATTGCTGAACATTCTGCCATGTGCAAGTCAGCCTCTTGCACGGTAAACAATTATCTGGTTCAACATATCAAGAGTGCCAGAGTTGAGAAGTCCTGTTTTAGAGCCTTGCTACTCAAAGTGTGCTCCATGGACCAACAGTACCTGAATTACTGAAATGTAGAACCTTAGGTCCCACCCTGGACTTTCTGCAACAGAATCTGTATTTTAACATGATTCTTTTTTTATATTAAATTTTTATTTGTTCTAATTAGTTGTACTTGACAGTAGTGCATTTACACATTTTGATAGGTCATACATTAATGGAGTGTAATTTCTCATTTTTCTGACTGTACGTATCACATCGTTCATGCAGTCATATATGTACGTGAGGTAACAATGTCTGTTTCACTCTACTATCTTTCCTACCCCCATACTCCTTCACCTCCCTTCACTCCCCTCTACCTAATATAAAGTAACTCTATTCCTGCCCCCTATTGTGAAATAGCATATGCATATCAGAGAAAACATTTGGTCTTTGGTTTTTTGGGTTTGGCTTATTTCACTTAGCATAATATTCTCCAACTCCATCCATTTACTATTCTTAGGTGAGTTGTATGCACACTAGAGTTTGAGAAGCCCCTTTCACACCACTCTTCCCCTTCTTCCTTACACTATGATACCCTCTTCTTTCCTTCATTCTCTCTCCAGCCTTGCTTGCCATTGCACTGAAGAAAAGAAACATTCAGAAGATACCTTGTGCATGCTTCCACCATTAAACTTCCTCCCACCTTCATCTGCATCCAGACAACTGCTTCCTTCTGGTTATAGTGGTTGAATGGTGTGTGCTCTCTGCTAAGTCCAGCCCCTCCTCTCGTGCACAAAATTACATCCTCTATTGCCCATTGAAGTTCATGACTCTAGCCATAACCTGCTTCCTCTCAATATCATCATTTTCTCATTTCTCCTAGATAATTTCCATCAGCATACAAATTATCTGTTTTATTTTACATCCAAGAAAAAAGCCCAAGAAACCAAAACAAAACAAAATCCTCCCTTGAGTCTGCTTACCCTCCAGCTACCACGATTTCTCTGTTCCCTTTCAAACCACAATTTCTTGAAAAAAATAATTACATGCTCTTTTCCAATTTCTATCTTTACATTCCCTTTTGATCCTAATTCTACCAGACTTTGCTTCGACAACTCCACTATAATTATTTTGCCTTCAGAATCATTAGTGACCAGTGACCACTCTAGTTCTAAGTTCAGGGGTTATTTCTCAGCTCTCATCTTACTTGACCATCAGCATCATTGGACAACTTAAGAAACATTTTCTTCAATTAGGTTTCAGGACCTCACTCTGCTACTTTTACACCTGTTTTATTGACTATCTCTCTTTAGTCTCCTTTTCTGTCTCCCTCATTTCTATAGCCTCTTAACACTGTTGTGCCCTCCAGCTCAGTCCGTGGATGTCTAGTCCCTATCTACCATCTTGCTACTCTAAGGGCAGCCTAGGGAACCAGCAGTACCAGCATCGGTTGGTACAAACACAGTCTCTCAGGTTCCACCCTAAATCTTTTGAAACAGAGTTTGAATTTTAACAAGATCCCTTCAGGTGATTCATATACACATTGACTGACATATACCATTAATTCCTAGCCTTAGCTGCATATCAGAATCTCCTGGAGGGCTTTTAAATATCATGATATCTGGGACTCAATCCAAAACCAATTACAGAAGAATCTTGAGGGAGTAGAATCTAGATATTAAGATGTTTAAAAATTCCCTAGGTGATTCCAAGATGGAACCATGACAGACTATGTAGTAGTCCCCAGGAATACACCTCTTGGCATCCACATCCTTATTTATCACACCTTCTCCCTGAGAGCATGAGGTGCCTGTAACTTGTACACATAGAATATGACAAAGACGGTAAGTAGCCCTGCCTTGATTACGTTGTATTACATGCTGAGGGTGGCAGGATGTCCTTCCTGAGATTACATTACATTGCCTATGACACATTCTTTGCAAACTAGAGTGAGAAGCTTCTCTGTGGGCTTGATAAAGTAAGTGCCATGTTAAGGGAACCCCATGGGGTGGTGTTATGGTTTGTCTCTAAGGGCCCATGTGTTAAAGGCTTGGAACCTTTAGGAAGTGAGACCCATGGGAAGGACATTAGGTCACTGGGGGTACATCCTTGAAGGGTATATTTGGACCCTATCCCCTTCCTCTTTCTATTTACCTCCTGGTTGCCAAGAAGTAAGAAGCTTTGCTCCCCCACAAACACCTCATCATGATGTTCTGCCTTTCCAAAGGCCTAGAGACAATGGATACAACCAGCCATGGACTGAAATCTCTGAAACTCTCAGCCTAAATAAACCTTTTCCTCCTTTGAAGTTATTTATCTGATGTATTTGTCATGACAATGGAAAACTGACTAGCCCATGTGATCTCTAGGAACTCTGGGTGGTTCCTAGATACTGTGAGCAATCTTGAAGACCTGAGAGCAGCCTCTAGCAGATAGGCAGCAAAAAGTCAAAGTCCGTGGTCGTGTAGCTATAAGGAAATGAGTTCCACCAATAGCCACATGAGGTTAAAAGTGGATTCTTTCCCAGTTGAACCTCCAGATGAGAACACAGTCCATCTGACACCCAAAATGTAGCCCTAAGAGACTCAGCAGAGGACCTAGCTAAACTGAAGCTGAATTTCTGACTCACTGTGACATAATATGTATGTACTGTCTTAAACCAGAAAATTTGTGAAATTTTGTATAGAACGATAAAAAACTTATATGGTATCCAAGATGGAGAACCAGTTATCTCATGTATTTCATCCAGACCTAAGATTTCATATACTGCTTATCTGTTACCTACTGCTGTTAGCAAACACATTCCCACACTTAGTGGCCTAAAGTAACCATGGTGTTATTTAGCTATGATTGATTCTGTGGGCTGCAGTTTGTCTGAGCTCAGCTGGTGGATCTCCAGGTCTGTCCAAGATTAGATCCTCTCAACTGGACTTTCTCACAGGTCCTGAGTCCCAGCTAGGACGTTGAGGATTTGGGGTCCTCTCCACCTAATTTTCATTCTCCAGCAGGCTACCAGGCCTGTAAACACGGTGTTAGAAAAATTCCCACCTCAGGAATAGAATTAGCATGTCCTCTTGAAGCATGGGCTTGGAACTTGCCTAAAACTTCCATTCTATTCTATTTCATTCTGTTGATCAGAGAAAGCCACAAGTCCTGCTCAAAGTGTTGGAAAATAAATTCCACCCACTAATGGGAGATGATGCAAAGACTCTGTGACCATCCTTTGCATTCCTTCCCATCATCATTTTCTAATCACTTCAAGATTTGTATTTGTAACCAGACTTTCCCCTAAATTTCAGGAGGCTCCCTGAAATTATATAACTACGTATGTAACATCTCCAACTAACTGCCTAATAAGTTGCTCAAACTTAAGCTGTCCAAAACCAAACCCTTGATTTTTATCATCCCATGTTTTAGTCAACTTGTTACTATGACCGAAAGAATAATTTTTAGGAAGGAAAGTTAATTTTGGGTTCATAATTTCAGAGGTCTCAGTCCAGAGATGGCTGACTCCATTCCTTAGGGGCCCAGCTAGAGCAGAACATCATGGTGGAAGAATGTGGAAGAGGAAAGTGGCTCAGGACAGGACAATCAGGAAGCAGAGAGAGAGAGAGATAGAAAGAGAGAGAGGGGGGTGGGGAGGGATAAAATATAAACTCATCAGGGAAAAAATATAAACCCCAAAGGCATGCCTCCAGTGACCTCCTCCAGCCACACCCTCCCGGCCTGCAGTCAGTTAATCCCTATCAAGGCATAATGCACTGATTAGGTGAAGGCTCTCCTAACCCAATCATTTCACCTCTAAGCTTTCTTGCATTGTCTCACACATGAACATTTGGGGGACACCTCATTTTGAAACCATAACACTCCCTCATTATAGTAATGCCATTCTATCATTGCTTTGTCAGAAATCTCATTTTCATCTGTTGCCCTTTTCTGGATTGTTCTATAGCCAATTCATCCAAATCCTGTCAATTCAGCTTCAAATACATTCCACTTCTAACCTGTTCAGTGCCACCGTCACTTCTTGCTTGGATTATGGCACTCTTTTCTTCTCCTTTCTTCTGTTTTACCTTCCCACAGTCTAATGCTAAGGAGTAGTCATAGTGATCTGATCTGCAAATCAAATTGTTTCTCTGTTCCAAACTATCCCAAACTTCCCAATTAACATTTTATAGGAAAAGCATAATGTCCTGTAAGCACCCGATGCTCTGGTCTCCTGCTCCCTCTCTGACCTTGTCTCCTATGATTTCCTCTTCTGTACACCCTGCTTCTCCCTTGTCAGCCTTTTTGCTGTTCAGCAAACACACCATACATGCTTTTGCCCAAGGATTTTCCCATCTGACTTGCTCCTTTTCATCAGGTCCCATTGTCATTGGAGCCCTTCCTTATCACCTCTGTAGAATGACAATTTCCCTCCTCCCCTGGCATCAGCATTCCCTCTTCTGTTTTATTCTCCTCTAATACATATCACCCAAACTGCTGATCATTCTCTGAGTCTCATCTCACCCCCGGATCCATTCTTCACCTTTCTTTGTAGAAGTTGACCTCTAGAGATTGTGCCACTTGGGCTCCCTTGTCCTTTGGCTTCTGATTAGATTTAAGGGAATGGGAGGCAATGCAGGAGGTTGAAGGGAGCAAGGTTAGAGAGATCCAGGTATTTCCCCCAGGCTTCTTGAATGTATTGCTGTGGATTTGGTAGTGTCTGGGCTCCTCTACAAGCTCCTGTTGTGTGTTCCTTCTTTGTGTCTTGGGTTTTGTTATGTGTTTCCTCACCCTGCTGCTTTCAGCCAAGGTTGGGGATTGGAAATAACTTCTTGCTGTTGCTGTCCCCAAGTGTTTTGTCATCTTTAGTTGGTTCCTTTATCTTGCTCACACATTTGTCAGTTATCCTTTCATTAAATTCTTTCTGGTTAAATACTTTGAATATGCCATCTGTTTCCTACCAGATCCTGACTGATACACACATCATAAACGTATGTATTTGTTTATTTATTTGCTTAGAACACAAGCATTACGAGGCAGGGAACTAGCTTGGTCATTGCTCTCTCCCCAGTTAGAATGGCAACTGACATAGGGTAATTCCTCACTACAGGCTTGCTGAAGGACAGAAGGATTCATTTGACATGAGTGATGTGTTCCTGTGATGGCCTTCCCGGGGGGGCCACCTTAGCTGCTCTTCAAGGAAAGGAAAAGCAGTCAGACCACAAAGGGATCCTTGTTGGAAGAACACAGGAGCAGAGGGGCTTTGTGTGATAAGCATTTAGGTAGCTCCTCTCTCTATTATAAGGAAATGCTACCTCCCTTGACCCCAGGGCCACTGACTTGGGAGTACTGTGAAGTAGGTAAGTCTTGAGTTCAAATCCTGGCTCCTCCACTTACAGAGGCAGGTGAATTTTGGTAATTTGCAAGACTTGACTGAATTGAATCTGGATTGTTGACTTGATGCAGTTAAGAGATGCCTAAGATGCCGAGACTTCTGGGTATGTTGATGAAGGTATTTCTAGAAGTCACTGGCACATGCAACAGCAAACTGAGGGGGATATCCACCCTGAATACAAGAGACACAGTTCAATGGGTGGGGGGCCCTGGATGGAACAAAAGTTAGGAAAAGGAGGAAGCTGGTGAGATGCGAGCTGGATTCTTCTTGAACAGTGCTTTGATTGCCTGAGGACACTGGACTCTAGCTTCTCCACTCTACCAAAGCAGACTGACCAGGGATTCTCCAGGGAGTTTCTAGGTGCACAGCATTGGTTTATCCTCTTCCAAGGCTCTGGTTTCTTGGACTGAGCAGCTACTGGTTCTTCTAGCTCTCCAGCCTGCAGATGGTCTTTGTAGGTCTACCCAGCTTCTAATTCTGTAAACCAATATAATAAGTCCTCTTTTTATAATCTCATATTTACAACCATATATGTATTTTACAATCACATGTATATGTCTTGACTAATACACACAATTATAAATGAAGTTGTTGATCTGCATCATACAGGTTCACTGTAGTGATTACTGGTAGATAGATGCCTGAAGATGCTAGGTATATCGACAGGGAAAGCTTGTTACTTTGTATTAAGGATTACATGCATCATCTAATTTAATCTCCCTCATGTCACTATAAAGTCATATCTTCATTATTTTGAAAATTGACACTCAGAGAGATTGAGAACGCTTTCCATGATAGTCAATGCAGAGTCAGAAGAGGAACCCACTCCTGGATACCATCTCTATTACCATGGAATTTTCCATGGGGAACATCACCATCTTCCCACTGGACACAGAACTGAGTCACTAAGAGCTACCCAGTTCTTGTACCTTCAGTCCAGAATAATAATTTTGGAAGAGGAAATGACTCAAATGGAGGAGAAATGTCACAATGACTAAGAACAGAAGCAATCACACTCTAACCTAGTTTGAACTGAAAGGCATGTTGCTTAATGATTCAAGTGCATATGAATGTATTTCTATATTTCAGGAATTTCACTAATTCACTCCAGTCTTTTTCCTAATTGGGTGGGAGATAACTGCCTTTCAGACTTTTCTACTTTTATTTTAATTAATACAATATTTTAGTCAGCTATTTCGCTGCTGTGACTAAATGACCTGACCAGCACAACTGTAAAGGAGGAAAGGTTTATTTGAGGGCTCATGGTTTCCGACGTCTTAGTCTGTAGAAGGCCAACTCCATTCCTCAGGGCTCAAGATGAGGCTGAACATCATGGCGGGGGAGGGTGGGGAGGGAAGCAGCTTACATCATGGTGATCAGGAAGCAGAGAAAGTCTCCACTCACCAGACACAAATATATATACATATATATCCCAAGCCACACCCCAATTCCTACCTCCTCCAGTCACACCCTACCTGCCTCAGTTACCACTCAGTTAATCCCTCAGGGATTAATTCACTGATTAGATTAAGACTCTCAAACCCCAATAATTTCTCCTCTGAACCTTTTTATATAGTCTCACACGTGAGCTTTTGGAGGATACCTCACATCCAAACCATAACATACAAGCAAAACTTGTTGATTCTTTATTAGTTTATTAGTTAACTGGTACCTGGTTGGTAGTGTAATTCATTGGTCCCTAGCCAATTCTAAACACTGGAGAGAAGTACATGAAATCTTTTGTCAGAATGTTCCCTGGCAGGGTGTAGTTACTGACCACCACAGCAGCAATCATTTTGACCCCAGCACATCAGCAAGCAGGAGCTCTATGACAGATTTTGCCTGTTGACATTTTGGATTCATTACCCACAGTATGGTTGTAGCTCACTTTCACCATCTGAGGGTTTTGCTCTGTCTATTCAATGCATCTATAAACTATGGTCATAGTGGTTGGTTAGGAATCTGTCTGTGAGTCACTGAGGCATAGTAAAAAGACCACATTTGGAGAGGCAGGCATACCATGGTATAATCCCATGTCTGTGATATATTAGTGCATTTTTTATTTCTACAGCAAAATACCTGAGGCTGGGTACTTATAAAGAAAAGAGGTTATTCTGTTCATACTTTTGAAACCTGAAAGTCTGAACAGCAGAATGCTGGCTCTAGAGAGGGCCCTTTTGGTTATATCACTTCATGTCAGGAGGAGCTATAATTGCAGAAGTACCTGTGTGTGTGTATGAGAAAGAGAGAGAGAGAGAGAGAGAGAGAGAGAGAGAGAGAGAGAGAATGAGAAAGAGACCACATCACCAGATAGGAAGTCAGAGGCTACAGAATAGTCAGGCTTGTTTTCTTACAACAAATCCTTTGTGAAAACCCACTCAGAAGTCCCATGAAGACAACTTTGATCCTTTCTGAGGACATGCCACCAGTAACCTAGGACCTCCCCCTAGGCTCCAACTTTTAAAGTTTCCACACCATCTCTAGACCACCACGGTAGAGGCCGGGCTCCTAACATATGTGACCGTGGGGGTCACATTTAAACCATATCCAAACTATAGCACATGAGTTACTCCTGGGACACCTAGGGCATGAGACTGGGCCTGCTGAGCTTTAAGGGACTGGGATTTGCAAAGTGGGGATGGCAGTACCTGCTCTACCCCATTCCTGCAAGGATCTCTCTGAGCTCCAAGCTCATACTTAACACCCACAAGGGCCTGATGCTTGCTTAACTCTGCTCGGATACTCCTTCAGTTAACCCTGTCAAAGGCCCTGAGAAGCCCAAGGACATTAGAATCCTCATAGATAAGGACAGCATGCATGCACACACACACACACACACACACACACACACACACACACACGTCAGAGAGAGAGAGAGAGAGAGAGAGAGAGTGAGTTGGAACATCAGGCTCAATAGCACAAAGACTGAAGATGGTAGCAACTATCTCAAGTGCAGGCACTAAACCACAGAGGTGTGCTCTTCCTTGTTAGGTAATAATGCTCAGAACAAGCATTTGGTAGGAGGTTGCTGGTATTACCGAGTTGGTGATGTAATTGTATTGTCATTCTCACGTGGGCTCCATTCTCAACTTCTCAAGTTCCTCAGTGTCTGTGGCTATTCGAGAGCATGTTCCTTTTCCTCGTGTAACAGGTATTTCTGGGAACTGGTGAGTGCCATGCAGTGTCCTCGCATTAGAGAGATCAAAGACAGACCCGGCCCGTGGATTCCTGGAACACGTGAGGAGAAGGTGCACTGAACAGGAAGTCAACTGATGAATTGGTTGGGAGTGTGAGAGAGGGGACGTCAGGGTGCTAGGGGAGACGAAGACCAGGAGCTCTGATGTACAGGGGGCTGGGGAGCCAGAAGACCTCTGGGTTATGTGACCTCGTGGTCACTCTTTTCCTCTTCCCTTCAGGCCTACAATAGAAGGATTCCAGTACTTTTCTTGGGAGAATTAGAACAGGTTATCAGAACTATTTTTATGTCAAATTTTTTTTTTAATTTTTTTAAGGAAAAAAAACACCTCATGGGTTTCAGAAATTCTCTGTCAGACCATTAGGAAAATGGAATTGATGAAATAGGTTAAATGGGAAAATAAGATAAAGTTTCTTAGTTCTCTCTACAGGAGTTTCCTTTCTTGCTAGAGATGCGGAATCCCCTCCATATTTGTAAAGTCACATCAGATCAGCCCTAGAGATGACCTATCCCATAAGTTTTAGGATTGCTGAAAGTATACTCCACGGTCATCCACTCGGACTTTTGCCTCTAGCTATTCCCGAATTCTAGATCATTCCTTCAAAAGGAGCCATGCCCTTGAGGGCTTTCTATCAATACACAGCTATCCCAGCATGCCCCCCCCGCAATGTTTTAAATATTTACATTTACTTAAGACTCTTTATATGGGGAAATCAGTTGCTTTTTAATAAAATGTTGTAGTTCTGCATATTATAGTTCCACCTTAAAATATAGAGAAGGGTTTGTAAAATATTTAGGATAACAGACTGCAGAATAAACCTAAATTATAACATGTTACAAATAATAATGTAGCAGTTTTCTAATTAGAAGCTGTTTCCCTAAGTAAAGACATATCACAGTAGTTTATTTCTGCATTCCTTTTAAAAAAAATCAATTCATCAGCATATCTGAAATCCTTATACCAAACTGGCAGAAAATCAAGGTATTAATTTTATATGGGAGGGGAAATCCCTAGAGAGTTCCATTTAAATATCTACAACTTGGATTCATTTCAGGTTCTGATTTAAAATCAGAGATTCACTATTTTATGGCAGATTATAAGACAGAATCCAGAGAATTATATGAGACATTTTCTGACTTGTATTATCTCCTTGATGAACTAAAGGCTTGCTTTCAGATTCATTTTCGGTGTGATTTCCCCAATGGGTACATCTTGGATGCTGTGGTGAGAAGCCAGCGAAACAACTCCAGGGAAGAGCTCAGAAACGATGCTATCGCAGAGAGAAATGTCATGGGACAAGGACTGGAAATTGGAAAGAATAAAAAAGGGAGAGGGATGGTGAGGGAGAGATGAGTGAGAGACAGACAGATGACATGCAACGCAAGCCAGCACAATACACTGTAAGAAATTCTGCGTTGCCACCAATCTGATCATTTTGGTTTCTCTTATTTAAACTCTATTTGAGCCTTCACTTGTAATTAATAAGAATTGGTATTTTAAAATTTTCAGAAGGACTTCTATTAAGTGTTGAAACATAAAATAAATATATTGGCCTTTCATCATCTCCAAAAAAGAAAAAAAAATTCACAATTTATGTGTGTACTTTGGAATCAAAGTCCTTTTTAAGTCTCTTGGAACTTAACATAAATAGAATCTGAGTCTGATCTCTCCAAATAATAAAATAGTGGAAAAAAGATAATGCATTCTACTATTTAAGCACTTGGGTCACATCATTAAGAATGGTTCAAGTAAGTGCTGTTAAATTAGTCCTAAGAATGCAGTGCATTAGAATTGGTGAAGCAGGAGATGTTTTTCTATACGTACAGCTGCTGATCCATCAGTAATAAACTCTAGGGTTGATTTCCAGGAGCAGTGATGGCAGGCCCTGAGCTCACCACTAACCCTGACTTCCGCAGTCTCCCTTGGGACTCATGGTGTTGGCTATAGTTTCTTGTCTGGGGGGATTTATAACTTCCTCCCCTTATTTCCCAAGTGGAGGAAACATGAATTATTTACTGGTTCTCAACTGAGCAGGTTACTTACTAGAAAGGAGAGTTTTGATGGAGGTTCAAATACAGGTAATCAGCAACCCAAGACAAGGGAAGCATCCTTAGAGACAATCATTTTTTATTTTTATAGGAAACAGACAGCCTTGTGTATAAAACTGTTATTTTCATGAATTCTTTTCACTGCTGCCTGGGACTTTCGAAGACAGACCCAGAGATAGGGGTAAGCATCTGCCTGCACAGATGTTGTCAACAAATAGGATTTGGAATTCTGATCTCTTTTGTAAAAGCCTATCATCAGAGACTTTTACCTGGGGATCTGGGGAAGAAAGACATGTATCTGACCCCTAGATGCCGTGGTTGCTGAAGACTGATTCCTGAGCTTCCTTCTCTGTCCACCCCCCATATACAAACCCACGAGCCCTATTTAAATGTAATGTAGGCTGATGTGACATCTGTTATGTTCTTAGCACCATGCTTGGCTCATAGTAAATGACATAAAAGTGTCACCTTTTGTTAGTTATTATAGTTAATTGACAGTAACTCTTTACATTTTGATGCTTCATGGTTATTTCCAAATTAAGTCCAAAATGGAGTTGCAGGTTTGCTGTTCCCTCCAGCTAATGTCCCCTGTGCTCTTTTTCCATCTTTCTCATAGCAACTTGACCTAATGACTCAGGCCAAAAGCTTAAGGATCCCTGTTGATTCCCTCCTTTTCTCTTGTACTTCAAGTCCAATTCATCAGCGAGTCATTCTGGTCTAATGTGTAAAACAGAAAACAAACCCAGGACTGATCCCTCCCTGGCTGGCTGTTCTCCAGCAAAGCCCTTCCTGTCTCCTTGCTCCTTTTGCTTCCACTCTCTCTTATATGATTCATTTTCTGTGCAAAGCCCAAGATGATCATTTCAAATGTAAATAGGAGTCAGGTTTATGGCTCAGCAAGGAACCACCAGTGCACTCAGCAGGACATGGAATCCCCTCCCCCAGGCTCTGGCTCTCTTCCCTGCTTACTCTTGACATTCCCTTGGAACTGGACTTCTCTTTGTTCTTCCAACTGTTCTACCTGCATCACCTTTCTCTCCACCCTCCGCACTCTGTCCCCTAGACACAACGGACTCCTCAAAATCCAGGTTGCCTGGGCTCAGTGGTAGAGTGCTTGCCTAGAGAGCTCAAGGCCCTGGGTTCCGTTTCCAGAACAGGAAAAAAATTCTGGTTGCAGTTCGAGTTTCAGGCTTTCCTTGACTCCTCAGCTCTCCCCCCCCCCCCCGCCCCCAAATGAGCCCCCAGCCCCTTCCATCAAGGCAGTCCTGTCACTGGATTCACCGCCATCTGAAACTGAGCTCTCCAGGCACAAGTCAGCTGGTGCTCTATCTCCAAAATGCACCATCTTAGTGCACGCTCTGAGCTGTGAAAGTGGCTGATACCAAGACGAAATTGTCCTTGTCAAATTAGAGCTGGGAAGTTACAAAGGGGAGAATTCAAACCTGCTGTGTAAGACAAATACTGTTTCAAGGACTTTCTAAAACCCCACCAGAAATCCCTTCTCCTTCAACAGCACCTTACGCTGCTTTGCCTGCCCTATAGGTACTCAGATTTCTGTTAACAGTTTATCTTTAATGTTCTTTAAGATTGCAACAGTTCAGACACCGTGCACTGTACCCAACACTTGTTCAGTCCCTCCACAGATGAGCTAACACCAACTCCTATCTGGGGTCTCCCATGTGCAAAGTTCTCCTGTTTTGCTAAGAGAAACTTTCCCTTGCCTCAACTCCTTGAATATGGCTGAAGTTTACTATGGCAGGCATATTCCATTGCAATGCTCTGCTTTCCCCAAATAAATATCATTATTCTTTGGAGAATCCCTCTCTGATTATTATTTAGACTGACATCTAAATAATGGTTTTGTTTTGTTATTTTGTCTTTTTTTTTTTCTTTTTTCTGCCTAGGGTAGTGCTGAACAATGAAAATGCTCAGTAAATACAAATGTATACAAAACATTCAAAAGTATGACCTCATCACATGGAGAGGAGGCAGGGGTGAGGAGGCAGGGGGTAGACTTTGAACGTTGTTTATAGGTAGTTGCAACATATATGATATGAAAGAATAATGAAAACTCAAGAGGGACCTGGTGGTTTACTTAGAAAAAGAGCTGAAGAGAGTACACTCAGCCTCTCTGTGCTTACATAAACAGTCAAACCCTTCCATTAGGAACTACCATTGTCTTACACCTATGCAAGGACAGCATTCCAAGTCTTCTTTCTCTCCAAAATCATACTGTTTTCATCCTCTACTAGATCATCCCAGGCATCATGAAAACAGATTGTAATTCTTCCTCCTTCTTTAAAAAAACTGAAAATAAAGACATAAATCTTAACCCAACCCCGTGTCTCCCTCTGACTATTGTTCTACTTTCCTTTAGAGCAAAATTTGCAGAAAGGGATGCTTATTCTTGCTGCTGCAATTCCTTTCTGGAACTCCCTGCAAACATGATCTAACCACCATCGCCCCCGTCCCCCAACACTGTTGTGATGGCCACACTTGACCTTTACTTAGCTGATCTCCAGTCTCTTCTGACTTTTCCTTGCAGTGGCTCTGATAACTCTCTGTTGTCTTTGATGCACTTCTGCACTTGGCTTTGGATATCTCCCTTTCTCTCTCCCTCACTCTCTCTCTTGCTCTTCCCTACCTTCCTCCTCACTTTCTGCCCTGGCTGCTCTTCTCAGAGCTCTTTGGTGGTTTCTCTTTCAACTCTGAGTGTTCAGTGCCCCAGGACTTCCTTTTCTATCCTCACTTACTTCCTTGCTGACTTCATAGAGCTTCATGGTTTTAACTTTCATCTACGTAATTGTGATTCCCATATTTCTACCTCCAGCTTGAACATCTCCCAAGTTATGCCTATACATCATATCCACTTGGATATATAATAAACTCCCCAACATGAAAATGTCCAAAACAAAACTCCTGATTTTTTTTTCACTAAAATCCATTGTTATCTTCAGCTCAGAAAATGGTGGGCTCTATCGTTACAGTGTCTCCAGGGGTGGGTGGGGAGACATGGAACTTTGGAAACAGCCTGAATTCCTTCTCCATCTTTCAACACCCACATCCATTCTGTGGGCTCTACTTTTAAAATACACCAACAATCTCAAAATGTCTCTTCATTACTTGGCTGAAGCATTGTCTTTTATCTAGGTTTCTTTAGTATTCTTCTATTTGGTTTTCCTCTTTCCTTCCTGGCCTACTATGTCTATTTTTAGCATCTCAGCTAGAGTGATACTTTCAAAACCTAAGTTAGCTGAAGTCACCACTTTGCTCAAACCAGTGATTGTTTTCTTGCATTTGAGTAAAAGTAAATCCCCATAATGAACTGTAAAAGCTTTGCATTCATTAGCTTTTCATGATTATGACTTGAAATATATGATAATAACAATTTAAAGGAGGAACCATTTATTTTGGCATGTGGTTTCAGTCCATGGTCGGCCAACTCCACTGCTTTGGGCCTGAGGCAAGGCAGAACATCATGGCAGAAAGGTGCAATGGAGAAAACATGGCCAGGAAGCAGAGAGAGAGAGAGAGAGAGAGGTGGGCTTTCCCCAGTGACCTCCAACAATGCCCCATCTGCCTACAGCTTCCACCTTCTCCCAGAAGTCCATTCAAATGATTAATCCAATGATAGATAAAATGGATTAATCCAATGATGAAGTTAGAGCCCTCATCATCCAATCACTTTCCCACAGGTCACCTTTGGACACTGACACATTGAAGACCCAGTCTTCAACACACAAGCTTTTGTGGAGCATCCCAGATCCAAACCATAGCAACTTCATTTCCCACTACATTCTAAGCTTCCTGAGAACTTTATTCAGTGCCTACAATGGCACCTGGCACCTTGTAGATGCTCAATAAATATTTGATAAATCTGTAAAGTAAAAATCTGACTCCTCAGGAAGGGAAGCAGAGTAATACTATATGTCAATAATATTTTAAAGTTGCTCAGAAACTCCCAGTGAGGTAAAGACCATGTAGAATTTCCTAGTGACTGAACCTCTCCTTTGTGACTTTTGCTCATTACCTTCTGTTTTCATCCCCTAATTCTCTTTCTTGCTTTTTTTCTACTTGAGTAACACTATCTTTCTTATGTTTGTCAAACAAGCCAAGCACATTCCCGACTTGGGGCTTCAGAACTTGTTGATCCTTTGCCTGAAACCCTCTTACCCCAACATCTGCATGGCTTGCTCACTCCTTTGCCCCCTCAGTCCTTAACTCAAGTGAGCCTTTCCATTTCCAACAAATTCCTTCCTAACCCTCCTTTAAAACATTTTAATCCACACTTGTATCAGCTCATTTTTCTTTTGCCTGAAAGTATTGCTCTTCACCCAACTGATAACTATCTGACACTCTATCATATTGTATTTTTACTTGATTAAATGTAAACGCCTTGAGGGATTTTGTTCTGGTTGGTTTTCTGTTGAATCTGCAACATTTCCACCAATGCTGGCATGTTGAGAGTTCTCAGTACATGTGAAATGAATAGAGGGAAGAGATGATGAATAAACCGTCTCTGATACAAAAAACCTGAAACCTTCATTGGATAAGAATTTGAAAGACAGAAATCTCAGAAATTGCAAATAACTTTTTTGTTTTTTTGGTGCATGAATGAAGACTGTTTTCCGTGGTTGTTGAGAATTTGTAACTCAAATCACTAAACTATTACTGATTATTTTTCAAGAATTAAAGAAAAGAAAAAAAGGACCAGAACATGATGGATTTTAAAATATGTCATTCTGAGTTTCAGGACAAGGTAAGCATACATTGGAAAGAACTCAAATTGGTACACTTGCTTATAAACATAGTTTTAGAATTGTTCATTATAATCTGTGTCAACTACTAGGGAAAGTTTACCTCCAAAACCAAATATGAGCACAAAGTCTTCTTAACTTATGGTGGAATTATTTCTAAAAACCCATTGTTAAGTTGAAAATACTTAAATCCAAGTGCATTTAATTTGCCTATTCTACCAAATGTCTCAGCTTAGCTTAGCCTACTTTAAATGTGCTCAGAACATTTATGTTAGCCTGCAGTTGGGCAAGATCATTCAAAACAAAGCCAGTTTTATAATAAAGTGTTGAATATCTCATGTAATTCATTGAATACTGTACTGAAAATAAAAATGAAATTGTATGGGTATGATTTTACATGATGATAATACAAAGATCGGTAAGTTGAACCATTGTAAGTTGGGACCATCAGTATACTAAGAACAAGTTGTGTTGGACTAAATTTAATTTCTGATTTGCCTTTTTGAAAACTAGAATGCCAGGGAAATGTGACAGTTTATTTGCATTTTAGCAAGTCATTGATTAAAAGTCTCCC
>JAJEJO010001952.1:10755-33808 GCA_020662805.1 Glaucomys volans
AAGGGAGGGGTGGGGTTGGGGTGGGGGGGTAAGAATAATAACAGAATGTGTGACAGACATCATTGCCCTGTGTACATGTATGAACGCACAGATGGTGTGACTCTACTTTGTGTACAACCAGAGAAACAATAGCTGTACTCCATTTGTGTTCAATGAATCAATAAGTAAATTAAAAAAAAAAAGGCTATCATGAGAACAGACATTTAAAAGCCTTAGCTTTGGGATCACTCTTGTTTTTCAGCACTTTTTTTTTTTTTTTTTAAGTTTTTCAAATGGTTTGAATGGATGCAGAAGCCAGATAAACAAAGGTTCCTGGACAGGCATAGTGGCACAGCCTGTAATCCCAGCAGCTTGGGAGGTGGAGGGTGGGAGGATTTTGAGTTTTAAGCCAGCCTCAGCAACTTAGTGAGGTCCTAAACAATTCAGAGAGATCCTGTCTCTAAATAAAATATTTTTAAAAGGGCTGGGGATGTGGCTCAGTGGTTAAGCACCCAGGGGTTCAATCCCCAGTACTGAAGGGTTCGGGGGAGGGGATAAAAACCCAGTGTTTCTTACCACCATAAAGTAAATAGTACTTCGACAGAATTAGATCCTGGACTGTTGGGAATATTCATAGCTGCTCCTGCTTTACATGCAAGTTCTATGTGAACAAGCACCTGTGATGCCTGGTGCTCAATGAATGGTTCCTCTGCTTCCCTTCCTGGAATGGTGCTTTTGTGGGTGATTATATGAGACTTGGTACTCCTAAATCTACAGCCTAAGGAATAATCCAGCTAGAAACAGAGCACAGAATTCTCTGGTATTCCCCTATCCGAGGATCACTGGGGATCATGAGCAAGACCCACAGTCTCCCAGTGATTCAGTTCCCCCACCCCCCAAACAGGCTGATTCACTTGTTCAGGGTACCACATGGAGTCCTGCCAAATGCAAATGTGGAGCATGTGCCAAGCTTTTCTGGGAGCCAGGCTCATTACTGCCACAGTCACTACAACAAATAACAACAAAAGCCTCTAGGTACAAATTATCACACATAATAAACTTAATTTAAGAAACACTGAAGAGATTTTTAGTTGAATTTTAATTTACACAGCACCATTCATCACACAAGTGCCCTGGGGCCACTACTAATCGAAAATACGACTTCAGTACCGATTAGTTTCTACATGCCTCAGTGATCCTACCAACTTAAATGCACTTAGAAGAAGAAGAAGAAGGAAGAAGGAAGAAGAGAGGAGGAAGAGGAGGATGACCACGACACACAGGAAAGGTTGCAGAGATTGCAGAAAGTGTAGATAAAAAGAACCCACAGTCTGAAAAATAGGGTAGAGTTCTGAATTCTGTTCCTAGCTGGGTTATTCCTTAGTCTCTCAATTTAGGCATACCAAATCCCATGTAATTCACCCATAAAAGCACCATGTCAGGAAGGGAAGTAAAGGAACCATTTGTTGAGCACCTGAGTTGACCAGGTACCACAAAGGGCTTCACATAGGACTCGCATGTGAAGCAGGAGCAGCTATGAACATTCCCAGGAGTCCAGGGCAGAAACACTGTGAAAAGGGTACTTGTAGGACCCTTTTCCAAAGTAATGCCCAAGAAGCATGTTACAACAGTGACAAGGACACCAGACATAGATGTATTGTTACCTCAGCAATAGCTATCATTGGGGCACCTATAGGATGTGCCAGTGAGATGCCACATTCTTTACTCACATACATTGCCACCCAGGATGTGGATGCTATTATCTTCATTTTAAAGATGAACAAACTGAGTTGTTGAAGTGGTTAAACATCTTTTCTGAAACCAGAACCTGGGTTTCAGTCTCATCTTGATGTCCTGCTATTTATGTCCTCAGGCAAATCCCTCAACTTTGCTGAGCTGTAGCATCCTAACCCTAAAATGGAGATAAAACTGGCCACCCTTGCCACTCACTGAATGTTACAAGGATTGCATGACATAGAATATTAAAATGTAAAGTGCATGTGTAAGTATCTTGTCTTCTCCCTACTAGACTGAAATCACTGGTAGGCATAGTGATTTTTTACAAATCCCTGAAAGACTAGATTATGTGCTGAATGATTATGCAGATGAACAGAACCCATCTGTTCAGTCATATCTTCGAGTCATTCGCTGAGCGCCCATCTCTGTGGCACACCACCACTGTGAGGCTGAGGTGTATGCGCCCCTCCCCAAGAGGCCTTGGGGGAGAGGAGAAGCATGCTACAGGCACGGGGGATGAAATGGCCATGGTGTGCAGAGGCAGGGCTGGACACCAGAGGGGTGGGTACCAGCATCGTTCCACTCTGGTGCCCACTGGCAGAGAGAGATGATGGCAGATAAGGCTGAGACAACAGGAAGGAGAGAGTGAAAAAGCTTTAATGGTTTTCCAAGGAGAAAACAGAAGGAGCTATTTTGAGACGGTCAAGAGAAAGAAGAGGAGTAAAAGGGAAGAAGAGAAAGACTCTGAGGAGCACTCTAAACACACTGCAAGGGTCTGCTCAGGCCTACCTGCCTACCCAAATCTTATTTTGCTTTCCTTCTCTTCATTCCCCTTTTCTTCTAATCTCGTATATCAAATGGTCTTTTTTTCTCCTTTATGCCTATAGCATACCAAGGTTATCAACAGGCTTGCTTTTAGGATGTCTTTCTGTTTTCTCATCCATAAGATAGTTAATAACACATCTCAGGATAAAAAATAAGGTAAGTTTTTTTTTTTTTGAGGGGGGGACCAGGGATTGAATTCAGGGGCGCTCAACCACTGAGCCACATCCCCAGTCCTTTTTTTGTACTTTATTGGAGACAGGATCTCACTGAGTTGCTTAGGGTCTTGCTGTGGCTGAGGCTGGTTTTGAACTCACTATCCTCCTACCTCAGGCTCCTGAGAGGCTGGGATTAGACATGTGTCACCAGTAACTTTTTTTTTTCATCAAATAGTGCTGGGAAGCTCAGGATGTAGCTCATTGGTAGAGCACTTGCCCAGCATGCATGACGCCTTGGGTTAAATACCCAGTACCATTTAAAAAAAAAAAAAAAAAAAAAAAAGGGGGGCTAGGAAAACTGAATATCAAAAACCAAAAAAAAAAAACAAAAATGAACCCTTTGGTTAAAAAACAAAAAAAAAAAAAAAAAAAAAAAAAAAAAAAGGAGTGCTAGGAAAACTGGATATCTACATACCAAAAAAAAAAATGAAGATGGACCCTTATGTCATATACAAAAATAAACTCAAAGTGAACGAAAGACCTGAATATAAGAGCTAAAACCATAAAACTCTAAGAAGAAAAGTTTCACTATATTGGATTTGACAGAAGAAAATTTTCATGACTTGGATTCAACAATAATTTTCTGGAAAATCACTGTTGCCAAAGACACAGATAACAAAAGTAAGAAGAGATAAACTGGACTATATCAAACTCTTGTGAATCACAGGATACAGTCAAGAGAGTGAAAAGACAATCCACAGAATAGAAAAAAATATTTGAGAATCATATATTCACTAAGGGTTCATACATAGAATATATAAAGAACTACAACTCAGTAACAACGAGACCACCCCATAAAAAGTGGGTAAAGTACTTGAATAGACATTTCTGCAAAGAAGATAGAGATGCACGTAAGAAGATGCTGACATCACTAATCATTAGGAAAATGCAAATCAAAAACACAATGAGATACCACATCACACCCATTGAGATAGCTGCTACTTTAAAAGTTAGAAAATAGAAATGATAAAGATGTGAAAAAAACTGGTAACCTTGTGCATTCTAGGTGGGGATGTAAAATGGTGCAGCTACTATGGAAGACAATATGGCAATTCTTCTAAACATTGAAAATAGAATAGCATATGATCCATTCTGCTTCTGGCTATATACTCAAAAGAACTGAAAAGAGGGACTTGAACAAGAACTTTTACCCCTATATTTACAGCAGCATTATTCACAATAGCCAGATGGTGGAAGCAAGCCAACTGTCCAGTGGAGAATGAATGGAGAAACAGAACTCAGTGTATGCATGTGGTGGTGTAATATTATTCAGTCTTAAAAAGGAAGGAAATTCGGATGCATGCCACAACATGGATGAACCTCAAGGGGATTATGATAAAGGAAATAAGCAGTCTAAAAAGACAAATACTGTATGATCTCACTTCTATGAGGTACTTAGAGGAGTTAAGTTTACAGAAACAGAAAGAACAGTGGTGCCAGGAGCTTGGGGGATGAAGGAATAAGGAGTTATTGTCTCATGGGTACAGTTGCAGTTTGGAAAAATGAGTTTTTGACATGGATAGTGGTGATGGTTGTATACCAATGTGAATACACTCGATGCCACTGAACTATACACTTAAAACTGGTTATGATGGCAAATTATGTTATGTGTTACTTTGCCACAATCTTAAAAATAAGGAATACATTTTTTAAAAGGTAACATATTTAAACTTTCAGCAAAGACTTGGTAATGACTTTCAGTTCCTTCATTTCTATCTGATGCAACCTTTATTTCAAGGTTCTTTTAAAGTTACCCTAGCTTTGTCAATAAATCTGGCTGTGCATCCAAGGGTGAATTCCTTTCCTCACTGGCCTTTGGTTGTTATGTATGTATGTATGTATGTATGTATGTATGTATGTATTTATTTATTGTGGTGCTGGGGATCGAACCCAGGGCCTTGTGCTTCGAGACAAGCACTCTACCAACGGAGCTATATGCCCAGCCCTGGTTGTCAGCCATTTAAAAAGAAAGAAAAGAAAAGAAAACATAATTAAACTACATTACATTCTCCTTTGGCTCTAAAAATAATAGCACACCAAAAGTTAAAGAGTTTAAGACTAGGCTAGCAGAAAGGAAGGAAAGGAAACATTTTGGAGGACTTATTATATGCAAAATTATTATATGCAGGGGATTCACAAATGCAAATATCCAAAGGAAAGGGGATAATTCCTGATTTCGGGGGAAACAATCAGAAATCACAATCTTGTGTGTAAGTGCTACTATAGGGTTATAGGAACAGGAGGTAACTGATGCATGCTACTCTCTGGGGAAATTCACTAAGGAGGTAATGAGTGAAGAGACCTGCTCTTGGAGGAGGATGTGAGGGATCAGGAGTTAATTAGGTAGAGTAGACGCAGAAGAGCATCAGGGCAGAGGGACCAGAGACCCAGAATGGTTCGGAGAAGACATAGAAGCCAGTCTGGAAAAGCAGTTACTAAATGCTCAAAAAAACAAAACAAAACAAAACTGGAAAAAGAGCTTGGGTTTTATCCTGAAAGCAGTGGGGAAGTACTCACAGTTTAAACTGGAGAATGGTTAAGATCCAACATGCATGGAAAAAATATCACTTTGGCAACAATGTAGAGGAGGATAGATGAAGAGAAGCAGGAAGCTATTGCTACAGCCCAGACAAAACAGGATGGGGGCCTCAACGAAGACAGTGGCAGTGGGGAAGGAGAGGAAAGAAAGCTCTGCCTCAAGCAGTTCATAGATAAAGGCAGGAATGGTGCGTAAACTCCAGAAGGCTGGCTCTACACACTGTGGACCCTGAACCATATTCTTATTTCTAAATGGTATCTGACTAATTTGGAATGTCCCAGGTCCAGGGCACTCACTCAAAGGGAGGAAACTAGCATAGAAGTTAATCTGTTTCAGCTGCTGTGCTGTCCCCCACCCCTTCTCACCAGGAACAATGGGAGGCAGCACTGGAAAAAGGAGCATCTGGCTGCAGTAAAGACCCATCCCTTCCCGGGCTGGAGCTGCTGGCTCATCCTTGGAAATCACAACAATCAAGAATGGAGAATCGTTCTTTTCATCCCTCTAGCAGCATTATCCCAGTGACTGCATCCTCTAACAATGGTGTGGTCTGTGTGCTGCCTCCCTCCACCACTACACTCCCTACCACCACACAAGGGCAATGATGTGCCCCAGGGGCTGCGAGGCTGTGAGCCTGCAACCTGACTGTCCAAGAGGGTCAGGATGCTCCTCCAGAAGGAGCTGCAGGAACAATGAGACTGGAAAAGACCAAGCTTTAACTAGTAAGAATGGGGAAGAGCCATTTTTTTCTTCTTTTAAACTAGCAAAAAGATTTTAATGACACTGCCAGGGGTGGTAAGAGTGTGATAAAGCAGCCACCCTGTGTGGACCCTGTTGGTATGATGCATTTGGAAAACAATTTGGCAGTATTTTGAGAGCCTTAAAAATGTTCATTCCCCTTTTTCCCAATAATTCTCATTTCTGGCAACTGATTCAAAGGAAAGAAAGAGATAGATGCATGAAGATACATATTGCAGCACTAGTAAGGATAAAAAGTGGTAAGGTTCCTATTCTTCAGATTTTTCCACTTTTACATCTTCCCCTCTAACTTACCCTTAAGCTTTGCCATATTGAAGTCTATGGCTCCTGATAGAACCAGATACAATCACAGAAACTGGAATATCTTACCCATGCGCATAATCTAAAGAAGATGTGCTATAAAAATAATTTACTACATGACTAACTACACTTATGAAAGAGCTAGAGGTCTTTTATTCATTTCATAAAAAACAAAAACTACATTTAAAATAATGAACTTATTCACAAATAGTGTTCTACTGAATAGGCACTATGGCGGGGGTTGAACAACACAGTGGTGAACAATACAGATGTGGTCTGTGGTCTCAGAGCCTAGTATCTAGCAGAGATGTCAACAAGAAACAAGTAACTATGGTAAAGCATGATCAATATTATGATAAAGGGAAAACCAGTGTGCCAGGAGAATGAATGGCAAGATGGTCAAGGGAGAGTAACAGTCAGAAAAAGAAAGGGGCTAGAGGGGTTGAAAGGGTTGGAAAAAGTCAGTGGGAACAAGTTAAGGAACTTGGACTTTGTACTAAGGACAAGAGAAAAGGGGAGTGCTATGCCTAGATTTGGTTCTGGAAAGCTCACTCTGGCTGTTGTGTGAAAAGCTGGAGAAGACCACAATCAAGTATGCCAACAGGGAGACTACTGTAGTCCCAGTGAGAAATGATGGTGGCTTAGACTACAGTGGGGCAATGAGGAGAGAGAGGGTTATGCAAACAGGTATTTAATAGCTAGAATCAACTTAGTGATTGTTGGAATGTTGTGAGATGTGATCAGCAGGCTTTTAGCTTGAGCCAACTGTGACATCTACTGGAGCAGGTTTGGGGCACAGGGAGATTTGGTACGGGGCAGAGGATATTGAGTTTAACTGTGGATGCTTAGAATTGCAAGTCTTGAGCTGGGGATGTGGCTCAGTTGGTAGAGTGCTTGCCTTGCATGCACAAGGCCCTGGATTCAATCCCCAACACCATACACACACAAAAAGAACTACAGGTCTTTACAACATCCTGGTAGAGGTGAACTGCAGGTCACAGATTTGTTCCTCAAAGTTCACACAGTGGTGAGAGATACAGATCATCACATAGGGATAGAGCTGAGGCAGCAGGAGTGGACAGGATCACCCCTAGACCAAGGACTCAGCAATCAGCACAGTACTACGTGGTGTGAGGGAGGAAAGAAAGGAATCAGTTTTCCCTGCCATCTCTTCCAGGATGCTTTCCCACATACCTCCCTAGGTTACATCTGCTAGCTGAGTTATGTCCCCTACCTACGGACTGTAAGTGCCCTGCAGGCAGGAATGGCGTCTCTCAGGCTTTTGCTCCTAGCCCACAGCCTTGCCTGGAGCACAGCATATACATTTATTAAGTATCAGGAGACAGAGACACCGCATGGATTATGTCACAGTTCTTCTAAAACCTCTCACTTCATAAACACTGTATTAGAGGAGGGAGAGGACTATATATACGCTTTAATCAGAACCTGGTTTGGGAGCTGGACATGGTGGTGCACACCTGTAACCCCAGCAGCTCTGGAGGCCGAGGCAGGAGAATCTCGAGTTCAAAGCCAGCCTCAATAATTTAGTGAGTCCCTAAGCAACTCAGCAAGACTGTCCCTAAATAAAATACAAAAAAAAAAAAAAAAAAGAGGGGTGCTGGGGATTTGGCTCAGTGGTTGAGTACTCCTGGGTTCAATCCCTAATACCCCCTCCCCCCAAAAAAGGAATCTAGTTTGGGACTTTTGAGAAGCACTCCTCTTGCATAAGGAAAAAATGTGTTCTTACAATGTGAAGCTATTTCTACCTGCTGTCAGCTCTTTGGTCACCAGCGTGCTGGTAGGTGTGATACTCTAAGTCCTATACTCTGGGCTCATCTCCAGCAGCCTCCTCTGCTACTCAGGTAAGAGAAACGTCTCCAGGCAAAAGCCCTGATGTGAGTTTGATCCTAAGAGTGGGGACTTATTGGCATTGCTTCTGGTGCTATGATGGCAGAGGTACAAGAGGCTTATACAGAGCTGATCTCTACTTGCAAGTCTATCTATAACCTAAGGCAGCACAAACAACTAAGAAAAGATTGGATAAATGAAACACAGGATGAAATATTCAGAACAGGTAAGGTTAAATATTTACATTTCACTGAAAAGATTACAGTGTTAGAATAGAGGTGAGAGGCACAAGGAAAGGGAATATCAAGAGAATATAACAGAAAAAGAAAGGAAAGCAATGGTTAGCCTTTTGCATGTGGGAAAGAGAAAAGACAATCTAACGTAACATCCCCCCACCCTGGTAAGGGAAGGGGAACAGTATGGAGATCAAACCACGGGCTAGGCACTCCGCAGCCTCTCATTACACACTATAATCTTAAGAAACAAGAATCATTACTCCTACTTCCCAGATAGCATAACTAAGGCCCAGGGAAGTAAAATGATTTCTCCAAATGATTTCTCCAGTCCTAATGACTGCCAGATAGTTCCAAAGTCCAAAGATTGCAAGGTAAGAATTGTGACCCTAAATAAAATTTCCTAGTGAGAATGGTTGTTTTCATTTTCACTATGGCTGTGACCAGTTAATCCAAACTCCTCAGTTTTATAGTGATGGCTGGAATCAACCTTTGTTAGTCATGAAAGCTGCTTGTTAGTTTTTCAGGAATTTTGCAACCCAATTGATTTCACTTTGGTAGTCTGAATCAGCCACGGTAGGAAAGTTTATACCATGAAATGAGCAAATGCCACAAGTCAGGGTGGTTGCTGCTGCTTTCCCCACAAGAACCTGCTGTTAAATATTTACCAGCACACTGATGCTTGAGAACCTTAGAGGTGCAAGTTCTACCCATTGGTTCTAACTGCCTGGAAGACAGTGCTGAGAAAGATTCTGAGAAGGTGTTCTTGGTTATCCATCATAAATAATCTGCCAGAAGTGACGTCTATTACAGTTGGGGAGGGAAAAGTGGTAGCAGTTATGCAAGGTACCTATGCAATCCCCAACACAGTCCAATGCCCAAATTTTAGAGAGGAGGAGACAAGATCCAGAGGGGGAAGAGCTGAGACTGTAGAAGCCAAGTATAATCTGGCGCCGTGTCCAGTGATCTTCCCAAGACAGCACAGAAACCCTGGCGTTGGGGTGCTCCCTGACCTAGCTGGCAACTCTTTTGATAGGGTCCAGCAGCACTGCAGTGACAAGGACCACTCTGCACATTGTTGCAGAAGGCATTCAAACACACACTAAGCGGTAAGCTAGAATGAACTGCTGGTTCTTTCAGCCCTGAGAAGTAATGCTGGTAGGTTTCTAAGAACTCTATCTATGCTCCTACGTGCCTTCTTCCTGACCACAAAACAACTACCAACCTAAAGTGTGGGATTTCTAAGAATCCTACATGACTTAGCAACACCCTGATAACCCCTACGTTGTCAGTAGTCAAATTACAAGATACAAGATTATACTTTAAGGATGATTTTACCAGAAAAATACCATGAATAAGAAAAAAATTCACAACACTCCATTCCTATGAACTTTCAATAAACTATCCTCAAACTGTTTTTTTTTTTTGTTGTGGTGGTGGTGGTAGTGATGGTGGTTGTTCTTTTTAAACATTTTCATTTCATTTCATTTCATTTTATTAGGGTCTCTCTATGTTCCCCAGACTGGCCTTGAACTCCTGGGCTCAAGCAATCCACCTGCCCCAGCCTCCCAAATTGTTGGGACTACCAGTACACACCACCATGCCTGGTTTAAGTACTGTATTTTCGAAGAAGTAATATGGCTCAAGAATCAAGAGGTATAAAATGGTTATATTATATTAACAAGTCTCCCCTTACCCTAATCCCAGCCATGCCATTCTGCTTTATAATCATTGTCTACACACACACACACACACACACACACACAATTTCCCTTTATAACACAAAGTACAGTACCATTTAATATCATAGTAGGTTAAATTCACCTTGCTTTTCCCATTTAAATTATATTTTGAAGTTTATTTTACATCAGCATCTAAAGAATGTCTTTACTATTTTTCATGGAAGATGCCATTGTTACAGGAGTTTCTTATTTAAAATCATATTACAACTTAACAACAGAAGCAAACATCATTCAAGAGAAAATCATTTAATCTCACACTGATAAAATTTTAGAGAGATTTTGTTTTGCATTTGTTTACATTTCCTTATAAAATGAAATAATATATTGTGGTCAAAGGTCAATAAGATAAAAGTAGTACACTCTACTGAGCTGAATTTGTACTAATTTCTTTTTCTGAAAGTTCAAAAAAAAAAAGTTAAATGAGGAGGGACTATTTAAAATTATGACCTCATGGTCATACTCTGAAGGACTCTGAAGGACTTTCCTGTAGGATAAAAATTTGCTACTTTAAATAATTTCTGTACTATGTTTTTCAAAACAGCATTCATGTTATTTGCTATTACTTGCCATTGAAGGTGTCTGTATTCTGCTAAGAACTTCAGAGGTCAAGGGTAACAGTGCGTTCTTTGTGTTCTCAGACAGACACAGCGTAAAAGAGGACCTCAGTTACTTTTATTGAGTTGATGAAATGTTATATGATTTTCCTCTAAGATATGCTTTTGGGGAAAAAAAGGTCTTAAAACCTTGTTGAGGATTTGTTGGAGGTGAGAAGAAGGCCTGGAAGTAGAAAAGCCAGAAAGTGTTGGTGGGGTGATGGGGTAAAGGTGAGGAAAAACTGGGTAGAGTTAACTGAGCAAAGATCCCTTCTGTGCTCTTTAATCACAGAGAGTGAACCTCTGGCTCGGCTGTGCTGAAGGTCATTCCTACTCACTCCAAATCCACGGTGTCTAGTATTCAATAGAAGCCTGCGAGTGAGCACTGAGCATCTGTGCTGGGTATGCAGGGGGAACTCAATACATCTATCTGAGCCAGTTTGTATCCCACGCTATTTTTTCATCACTCCTCTACATGTCTCATTCTCCTAATGGACTAGAGGTAATTTCAAGGGATCATGTTTTAATTATTTTTTGTATCTTAATAAAGAATGGGTCTTCTGGGCCCTGAAAGTTTAATTTGTGAACAGAATGGAGACCTGAGCACCTCAAACTAGGAACAAATGAGGAAAGCAGAGAAAGGATCAGGAGATGCTTCATATAAAGGTCACAGTATCTGAGATGAGTCTTAAAGGAAGGAAAATATTCCCAGAAGCAAACTCCAGAGACACGATAGGAAGGAAGAAAGAAAAAAAGTATTCAGAACATAAAGGGGAAGACATTAAAATGCATGGAGGGAGCAAAATGCACAAAGCGCTGGGGGAAACACCACACAACTGTTCCTGGAGCCCATAGGGAAGCCTTCCATGGGAACGGAAAAGCAGGCTGAAGCACAACCGCAGTGGGCCTTCCCTAATGTGGTAAGTGGTCTGAACTTTGCCTTGAAAAGTAATAGACTGGCCACAACTTCTGAGTAGAAAGAACACAATATGAAGGAAAATATCAGGATTCAAGGGTAGGACAGAGCTAAGTTGATATCCTAAACTATTATTAACTAACGGTGTGGCTCTGGAGAAGTAATTACTTTTTTTGAACTTTAGTTTTCTAAGATTGAAATGAATTTAGTTTTCTAAATTGAAATGAAGAAACGAATATTGAAGAGCTTTATAAGGCAAGTAATGCATAAAAACGAATTGTTGTTATAACAGTAAATTATGTTTTAGAAAAAAAGCATCTTAATTTTGCTGAGGATTTGTTGGTGAGAGAAAGGCCCAGAAGGGAAGAGCCAGAAAGTGAGGGCAGGGTGATCTTTGCTTGTGCAGATGAGGACAGAGCCTGTCCCTTTACTTGCAGGCTTCAGCATCAGACCCAGGACCTTTCTCTGAGCAAAACTCCCAGGAATGACATACAACCCAACTGCCAGGCACGCATGAGTCCTACTTAGGTGACCGAACAAGTTCTGGGTGGATAATCTAAATGGGGACAAGCATGGTTTCCCACTGCTGGGTATTTACTGGTAGCACTGCATCTGCCGTTGTCCCACATAGCAATCTGTTAAGCAACCAGGCAAAAATACTAAGCCAAAAGGGCCTTAAAAAGAACATTAAGGAAATCAATTTTTTTTTTTTTTAAATGTAGGATGCAATAACAGGTGCTAAGGTTTGAGTGTTGGATGTCCACTCAAGGTTCATGTATTGGAGGCCCAATCTTCAGGAAAGTGGTGTTGAAAGTCTGAACCTTTAAGAGGTGGGGCCTAGTGAGAGGTTCTAGGTCAAGTGAGGGTGTTCCCTCAGAAGGGATTGAAGTACTTCCTATGGAACACTGGTGAGTTCTCCTAAGAGGGTGATTATAGCTGGGCGCAGTGGTTAAACTGCCTGTAATCCCAGAAACTTGGGAAGCTGAGGCAGGAGGATCAAAAATTGGAGGATAGCCTCAGCAACTTAAAGAGGCCTGAGGCAACTTAGCAAGACCCTGTCCTTAGCAAGACTAGGGATGCGGTTCAGTGGTTAAGCACCCCTGGGTTCAATCCCTTGTGACCAAAAAAGAAAAAGAAAAAAAAAAGGGTTATAAAAACCTAGGCCTGGCCACAGCTCTGGCTTCCTGTTTGTGTTCACTCTGCCCCATATGAGTTTCCACCATTTCCATCCGCCACAATGTGACACAGCACAGGGGAGCCTCAACAGAACTGAGCTATTGCCAGTACCATGCCCTTGAAATTCCAAAACCCTGAATTCAGCAACACCTCTTTTCTTCATAAGCAGCCTGCTTTGGGTATTTTATTGTAGTAACAAAAAATTGAACAATACAATAGGGAAAACTGGGTGTGGGGCATATGGGAACTCTGTATTATCTTTTCTGGCTTTTCTGTAAATCTAAAACTGTTGGGAAAAAAATAAATCTATTACAAAGGACACTAAAAATTCAGAGTGGATTTACTCTTAGTAATTGAAAGCTAGAAACAGCACAGGCATCAATCTAGAGGATGGATAAGTCAACTGGTATATTCATGCATTGGAATAGTATGCAGCAATAAAAATGAAAGGATGCATCTCAAAAAGTATTATATTGAATGAAAGTAGACTTCTACAAGAGTACATACCATAAGATTCTGTTTCTATGATATTCTAAAGCATGCTAAATTAATTCATGGTGGATAGAAAAAAAATCAGAATGGTGGTTACTCCTAGAGGGTGGGAGTGGGGCTACTGTTTCAGAAGAGGCAGGAGGAAACTCTCTGGGATAATAATGTTTTAATACCTTGATAGGAGCTTGAGTTACACTTCTGTCAAATCTCAAGCATGCTCTCTTAAGATCTGAACATTTAGCTCCATGTAAATTTACCTCAAAGGAATATCAAACATGAAATTCTAGTCAATGACTAGATTATCTAGGGAGAAAGTTAATGCAAAATTATTTAGGGAGAAAGTATAATGTCTTTGATTTAGTTTAAATGCTTTAAAATTCAAGATGGGTAATGGATGGAGAAAGGGATGGATGGATAGATATGTGATACCAAGCATAGTAGAATATTTTTTTTAAGGTCAATAAATTTTTATTTAAGGAATTTCCCATTGTAATTCATTTGTTGTCCATCTCAAGGATACCTTTTTTTAAAGAGCTGATACTTATCTAGTTGTCCCAACAGCCCACCATTCTTTTTCCACTTAAAATTATGAAGTACTAATGATTTCACCATTCTCCATCTAGGATATTTGGGATTTAATTCCTTCAAGTTAATTGACTTTAGGATCCAAATTAGGAGGGAGCAAGCACACAGTAGCAATAGAAATAGAGCCTTATGCTTTGAGGGTAAATGGATCTTCCTGGTTCTCAAGTGCTGACACTTCTCTAAACATTAGCGAGTTCAAATCATATTCATTCCTATTGTAACACTCGTAGTACAGATGTGGGATAATGCCAATACAACAGTTAAATGCAGTAATATCTTCAACACAATGCATCATTTTCTGAATATAGCCTTTTCATGTATCAATATCCCGTCACTTTAAGCTCTTAGGTATAGTATTCCTGCTTATATGTATCAAAACTCATACTGAACAATGAGTTCTGGGTTGCAAAAGAGGGGATTTATTTTTTGCACTTGTCTACAAGTCTTTGTCCACAATTAAACAAAAACACATACAAGTGCTAATAGTAGAATATTAATGGCAGAATTCACACAATTAATATGTGGGTATTAACTATAAAACTTTTTATTTGTTTATTTTTTGCAGTACTGGGATTGAACCCAGGGTCTCACACATGCCAGGCAAGTGTTCTACCACTAAGCTACATTCCCACCCCTTAAATTTTTCTTTTTTCTTTTTTTTTTTTTTAAATTTTAAGAAGGCCTTGCTAAGTCTTCAGGCTGGTCTTGAATTTGAAATCCTCCTGCTCTGATCTTCTGAGTAGTTGGGATTAAAGACCTGCACCACTGCACCCAGCTAAAATTCTTTCACTTTTGCTCTGTGTTTGAAAACTGTCATTAAGAACTGTAAGGAAAAATAAAGAACATTTTGGGATCTTGGGTCTGGAATGGGAAATTGGGAAAAAGAGATTATGGAGTTTTTATGTCAGACTTGGGTTCTTATATTAATAAAAATCCTTTGCACTTACTGTTTCACCTGAGTACACACAGCCCTTTCATAGTCATCCTTATTCTCTCCCCCAGTTTGGTATATGTGTATTTCATCTATGTGCCTGAGGATACCTTCCTTTAACATTTATAATATGATTTTGCAACTATTTTCATTACTTTGTCCCCCTACTGACTACCATGACTTCTGCCTTTTCCTCTTTTGACTTTGTCTTTCCTTTCTCTAGCACAGCATCTGACACATAGGGCAGGCACTCATTCAAACATCTGTTAAGAATAATATGTGTCCAGAACAAGGACAAGGCAAGCCTGCGGGGCAATCAGACTCTCTAGAGGCCATGGGGAGACGTGGAGGATTTCCCATGGACAAACGTGATTTTATGGAAGTGAGTCTGCACTTGTAAGGTAATAACTAGATGCAGAGGAGCTGTGTGGATCTTCTCATCCAGTTTTCATCCTGTCACAATGCTCCATGAAACACTTTCTAGATGAAGCTGGCTGGCTGTACTGTAGGTTGGTTCCCTCAATCTCTACTCCACTCTCCTTTTATTAGAAATTCTGGAAAACTAAAAAATCATCTTTGCCATATTTGCTTGCAGTTAATCTGCCAAATGTTTGCATTTATGTAAGACTTGGAAAATGGAAGTAAGGCAAAGACCCTTTTCCTGCTCTTTTGGCCACTTCTTATTTCTGCTGAACACAGGTGTAGACATTTGAAGGGTTTATATGGCTAGGTGTCCTCAACTTCCCAAGTCTGACCTTCCAGTCCCTGGACTGCTGCTTATGGAGTGGGGGTGGGGAGGTAGGCTGGTCACTCTGGGGGGGTCCTGGGAGGTCATTCATGGACTTCTAGCCTGGGACACACAGCTTTAATCCTTCTTCTTTACTAAGTGTTGAATTTAATGTAATTAAATTCCTTCCTGTTTAAAGTATCTGCAGTGGTTTCCATTTCTTGCACTGATACCTGGGTATACAAATCAAGGAATCAGATTGAATGACTGGGGGCAGACCCCTGGGGAATGGGAAAGAAGAAAAACACAAGGGTTTGCATTTTGGAGTTTTTCACTGCAAGCACCTATTGAAGTAGATGTTGGACCTTACTTTGTGCGCAGAACTGGGCTAGGGGGCTGACCCCAAGAGAAAGTGGTCTGATTTGAGATAACAGAGCCATGTTACCTTACCAAGGAAGAGCCCTAGTGCAGGATGACCGAGAGAAGGAAGGAGGTGAGAATGAGCAACCAGGTAAAGGGGAAGCTTCAGAGACAAGGGGAAAGGCACAACCTGAGACCTCAACTAGCAATTAGTGCGCTCAGCATTGCACGCATAGCATGTTCATTTAGAATGACCTCAATAACCCTCTCGCCTCTTCCCTTTTTGGTTAACATTTAGGTGCTTCCCACACAGCAGGCACTATTTTTCTTATTTAAACTTTGGAACGCTGTACGAAGCGTGAGCTATTATTAATCCCATCACTTGCCTGAGGTCTCACAGTTATTAAATAGCAGGGCCAGAACTGAAACGCATATCTTTTGATCTAAATCCTCCATTCTTAAAGTTAACAGAGTCGGATTTTCAGTTCCTAAAAGCACAGACCATGTTTAAAAGCCAGCATTATAGAAACACTGGAGTTGCCATCCTTACCATGGAAAATCCCTTTCTCCAAGTTTGAAGTCTTCAAGGTTGTAGGAACAGTGCCCATGAGGCTCTGGGCCTAGAAGGGGTTGTAGATATCCTCGGCTAGTTCCAATCAGACCAGACTCACAATGGACAAAAGGTGGGGGCAGACGCAGAGGAGAGAAAATGGTGGTGGCCACCACAGCCTTCTCACTAAGGAAGCTCTGTACGCCACGCCATTGCTTCTAGCTCAGAGGGTACCATCCGGACCTAAGAAATCAAAGTGTCCATTGGGAAGGGAAAACACACATGCCCCCTCCACACACAAAAGGACATTTGTGTCAGGCAGCCTAAGAGGCTGACACACACAGAGGGCTTGCCCCTCCTCCCTTCACCCCTAGAAAAGACAAGAAAGGCAGCTTTCTGGTGCCCCACAAAGGGGGGAGGCTGTGGCAGGGAAGAGAACAAGCCCTCTCCAAAACTGCTGACTTGATTCATCCCCAAACTGACACAATGTGGAAAGGAAGACTTCAGGAAATGGGCAGATTATGTCCAAGAAAAGATTTCCTGCAAGCAGTTAACGGGAAACTAACATGAAAAGCAGGACTAAAAATACACAGGCTGTTGGAAGCAAGTGGTGAGGGCCCCTGGTTTTTCAACGAGTGGCTCAGGAAGCTACTAGACTTGGGACTCTCCCTGCACACCAAGTTACTGAGGCCAACTTCATGCTGGCTTCACTTGCCCAGGAAAAGCTTATCAGGGTACCTGGTACAATTTAAATCTCGGTGCAGCATTTACCAATCCTGACTGTGTTCCAGGCTCCCTATACATGCCAGTCACACACAGAAAGAAGGTGCAGCCCCAGAGCTTCACACACACAGGGCTTGATTCAAGTGGTGAGAGAAATGGATTGGTAGTACAAATGACAGCCTGTGTTTAAGTGAATTTTAGTTATCAAAGAATAAACCCCACGATTTCAGAGTCTAGGAAGATCTAAAGGATTGGAAATCCTGCACAGAAGTGGCAATGGAATGCAGCAAATTCATCTGTGCTTGAAGGCACGTGTGAGCAATGGGAAGCATAGGGCATGAACAGCAGGGAACGAATACGCAGCATCAGGAGCCTAAAAGGTAGCAAGTGGGAAGTGGATAAAGAACCTTTCTGAAGGTACCCAGAGGCAGAAACAGGCCCTGGAGTTTCCCCAGGCCCGAGGGTCTGAGAAGAAACTGGAAGGTGGAGTTTATTTTCAGAGCCTTACCCTGCCTTCCCTTTCACCTACAAAGGCCCAATACTGTGATTTACTGAGCCCAGGCACCAGTGCATTCCCTGCAGCACTGATCACAGTTTAATGGGAAAGGCAAGCCCTCCAAAGGAGAGAAGTGGGGGATGAGGTGGGGTGTTGGAAATGTGCCAGAGCCTGTCTGGGGCCCTGGTGGACCTCTAACCGTGCTCACTCTGCCACCCCATCCACACACCCTGAACTTCTGGATCCTAATTAGAAAGCCAGATCTTATCATCAATTATTTCCAAATACACAGACACTTAATGACTAAGTATTTCTTCCAGAATCAAAATGAATAATTTGAGGCCAAAGATCTTTTAGAGTTATATTTTTATACCCAATGGAAGCCAGATGTGCAGGAACACTGGAAAACAAGATGCAGGTGGTCCTGTGTGATTAGGGCGTAGGGAGACCGGGTAGGGGAACAGTGAGTCTTCACCATGGGTGATCTTTCTTTGGTGGTAAAATCCCACAGATACTTTTGTTGTTGCTGCTCTTATCTTTGCTATTTCTTGGCAGCATTTGAGGCAGCTGAGCACTCGTCCTTTCCCAAAGGCTCCTCCAAAATCCTTCGGATGATGTGACACCACAATTTCCTGCATCTCTGTACTGCTTTTCGATCTTCACAGGGTCCTTTTAAGGTCAACAATCCCTAGGGTTTCATGTCAGGTTCCTCTCTTACCTTACACACCTTGGGGATCTGGATTTCCCTCACTCTGCAGAATACTCCCAGACTCACGTGTGCAAGCTACACTTTAAGACCTACCAGGCAGGAATGAGGAGAGCAGACAGCTCCACCTTACTTTGGCTCTTTCTTCCTAGTCTCCACACCAGAAGGAAGGAAGGTTAACTCACTGAAACCGTAAATTTCTAAATCTTTGGCAATCTGCTTTATAGATATTAGGATTTTGTGGTTTTGCTTTGTCTGGATATACATATTTTTTATTGTAAACCTGTGAAATACAGGTACCACAGCTGACATTTCACTTGGTATGTTTAAACGACCATCATCAAACAGAAAAAAAATGGACAGGAATTAAAAGTATGGGAAAACTAAGCAGCCCCAAGTATAAGAAATATGATGTGGGCTGGTGCTATATCTCTGTTGTTTGTGTGTTTTTTTTCTTTCTTTTTTTTTTTTTTTTTGTGGTGCTGGGGATTGAACCCAGGGCCTTGTGCATGCGAGGCAAGCACTCTACCAACTGAGCTATATCCCAGCCCATATTTGTACAATTTGAAGCTAAATAAACAAAATAATTGGATTGATGACTTAAGTAATATAAATCGAACTAAACATGTTAGCAGGTATTCATATTTCTATTTCTAAAATAAGGGGTTATGGTGAAAAGAAAGTCAATGAATTCAACTGCTCTGAAATCTGGCTGTTTTGTTTTTCTTTTCTTTGTGTGTATGAGGAGGGAGGCACTGGGGAATGAACCAGGGACTCCCACATACTAAGCAAGTACTCTACCACTAAGCTACACCTCCAGTCCAGATATAGGGCTGTGATTACTCTGATGTCTGTATTTCACTGTGCCCTTTTATTTGTTTATTTATTTTTTAAATACCAGGGATTGAACCCAGGGCATTTAAGCACTAAGTCACATTCTCAGCCCTTTTTTATTTTTTATTTTGAGACAGGGCTTCGCTAAGTTCCTAAGGCTGGTTTTGAACTTGCGATCCTCCTGTCTCAGCCTCCTGAGCTTCTGGGATCACAGGCATGCACCACTATGCCTGGCTCCCTGAGCAGTTTTGAAGAATAGAAGTAGCGATGAACAATGTGGGAGGATTGGGCAGCTATCTTTGCTACTAAACACTCCTCGCTAAATGTTCATTTAATACTGTTAGGTTCTAAGATTCCCTACACATTCTGAGCATTCTGTCTCAGCAAAGATCAGAAAATCACTTCCTCCTCAGTGTAGATTTCAGTCAAAGAATTTGTTTTTCCAATACTACTTGCATATTAAGTCTCCAGAAAGAAACAAGAACAGTGGCAAGAGTGTGCACAAGGGCATCACAGAAGCTATTTTCCAAGGATTAGCGTTCTGCTAAGGTCTTAAGAGATGGCAGTGAGAAGTTAGTTTTTTCGGGCTGGGGATATAGCTCAGTAGGTAGAGTGCCTGCCTCAGGAGTACAAGGCCCTGGGTTCAATCCCCAGCACCACAAAAAAAATAAAAATAAAAAAAAAAGAAGGCGGGGGCGGGGGTGGAGTTTTTCAACCTACAAGGAAGTAGGGCAAAATTCCCCACAGCTAAGTCAGAGTCAAGAGTGAGTTAGTTAGTTAAGAAAAGACTGGAAAGTTAAATAAAAAAAGGAATGATATGTTTCATCCCCTTTCTTCTTAGTGGGGAAAAAAACAAGAAGACAGAAGCTTGGGAAAGAATGGTGAAGCACTGGGCAAAAGAAAATAAAATTTCTCCCCATAGAATAAACCATCTCTCTAATCACTCTCCATCCTTATTCTACCTCAAGTCAGTGAAAAATAAAAAATATTTGGTCAGTAAACAAATAGCAATTGAATTTCTCCTACATTTCGTAAGGCGCTTTCTGTTATAGATCCTAAAATTAAAGAGTTTCAAACCTACCTAAGAGGTCATGCATATAAAGCAAGAGACAAGCCGGGCGCGGTGGTGCACGCCTGTAATCCAAGCGACTTGGGAGGCTGAGTCAGGAGGATCGCGAGTTCAAAGCCAGCCTCAGCAACTTAACGAGGCCCTAAGCAACTCAGCAAGACCCTGTCTCTAAATAAAATACAAAATAGGGCTGGGGACGTGGCTCAGTGGCCGAGTGTTCCTGAGTTCAATCCCTGGTTCCCAGAAAAAAAAAAAAAAAAAAAAGGCAAGAGACAAAGAGTACATGTCAGAAGTGATATTAGGAATTTAGAGGAGTGAGCCACTGCTGTGGCTCTGGATGGGTTGGGAAGTCTTTGCAAGCATTAGACCTGGTGCTGGGCCAGGACAGAATAAAGGCACGGCAGGCTCTCCTTCGTAGTTGTCATTTCATTGGATCAATCATCTAGAAATTTCTAAACATGTAATAACAATAATAACCATCAACAAAATTCTTTCACAGATAAAGGACTTCATAAAAGTAAAAAAATGTTAAATATCATACTTGAATCTTCAGAGGAGCACAGTGAGGTGGGTTCTTTGATGCCATCATCATCATAATAGCTTTAACATTAATTGAACAATCCACCAGACGCTAGACTGCTGGCTGAATGATGTAACAGCTATCCACAATCCCCCCTTTTTCCTTGTTTACTTGTCATTTCAGATCTAGAAACACAGAACATTTCCTCCTTTCTAACTGGGGGTACCCACATGTTATTATTCTGGGCAATACGACACAAGGAGAAATCTGTTGGGGACTCTGGGGAAATTTTTAAGTTTTCTTAGTACCATGAGGTTGAAAGCCAACACACTGGATGGGAAGACAGAATAAGCATCCTTGATCACAACTCTGTCTCTAAACCAAGGGCAGTAACTGCTTATTATAGACTTCTTGTAATATGAGAAAAATGAACTATTTGTTTAAACTATAATCAGTCAGCTTTCTCTTACATAAACTGGAGGTATTCCTGAGATAAATCCTTACCAAGTGTTCAGCCAAGGTTATAAAGTAAGTAGGTGAAAGAAACAGAATTTAAGCTCATGTCTGACAGGTCCAAAGTCCTGACCTTTAACTATCACACCAACAAGGATACACAGAGTGCTACAAACACAGAGGCTCTTGATCACCAGTCTGGAGTTGCTTTGGTTTGAGGGTCATCTTATGATGGTCATGGTCATTCTCATAGTAAGATTTTACATTCTAAGTACATCTTATTTATATGTTAAAAAAAAGTAACTCCAGTTTCATTGCCTCTCAGACTAGGGACAGAGGAATTCAACTTTTGTATTCTTTTCAGTTATCTTCTCCTGATTCTTTTCTTGAAATGTCTGACCTTCTTTCATTCTCATTTCCTTCACGTTTCAAATCCAGAAAATTTTAACCTGTCCTACAGAAATTTTTCCTTCCTTCTTTTTTTGTCCCCATCTGAGGTTTCAAGATCGTCACAAATGAGTTCTGCCCTTGTTTTCTACTAAACAGACGAGTGTCATTTCAACAGACTAAGCATCTGATAACACTTAAAAAATAAACGGCAGACTATTTCTGGAAGGTCACTTATCTCCTTACAATAGTGCAAATTGGAAGATTGTTCGGAAATATTTCAAAGCCCAAAACAACACTGAGCTGGTGGCGGCAGGGATCAGCTGTTGGCAGCTGTTGGGGTTTTCATGGCTTTGCTCTCCAGTGAAATGCACTGTCTCTGTGGTTATGACTGGCCATTACATGGAAGGATGGATGGGGCTGCTCGTGGCTATCCTGGAAAGCTTAAGATGTACTCTTTATGTGGATCCCTAAGAGCAGACAGCCCCTTGCAAAGAGAGAGGTCACCTCCCTCAACCAATTAGCTAATTGTCTGAAATCACTCCTCATAGATTAGGAAAAACTGTCTTGTGAATGAACTCTGTTCATACTGAAAGCAAGAGCCTTTTGTTTCCTTTTGAAGACCTTATTCAACTCTAAGGCCCCTTCCATCTACAAAATTCAAAATTCTACAAATGTGAGCAATTGGCTCCAATGAATGAGTCCTTCCGGGTAGTGGATGAATAAGTGCTTTTTTGACTGGGAGGTTTTTGTTTTGTTTTGTTTTTGTTTTGAAAGAGAAAATTGTTTTTTAAATGTAACTTCCTGACTGTACCAGGTGTGAAATGAAAAATAAAAGAACAAGCAGTTGAGTTGAACATCTTTGGGTGTTCCTTTCAAAGATCACAAGACTAATGTCATTCTTGATATTTTCTATTCTGCTGACCAAGCTAGGTCTTCTTAGAAAAGTTTGGAGTCTGACTGCCCAATTTGAATCAAAACATAGCATCAAATCCTAAAAGCTCAGGGTTTTCTGAGAGATGCGTAGGCATCTCCCACTGAATAAAGAAGAATGAGTGGCTACTTTTCTGTGGTTAATAGTAGCAACTGGAGACAACCTTCATATTAGGCCTAGTGGGATGAAATAAGCCTGAGACTCACCTTGCACTGAATGTCAAGACACCTCATTTACACCATTTGCACATTGCCTCTTACTGGCCTTTATATTTCTGCTTCCAAATAAGGTGCAATTTTGTTCAGGTTTCTACCATTTCTGTGCTGTTCCCCTTACTACTTAGAACTCTTTTTTCAAAAGTCTTGCTGGGTATGGTAGAACACACCTGTAATCCCAGCAACTCTGGAGGCTGAGACAGGAGGATCGC
>JAJEJO010001952.1:33908-135005 GCA_020662805.1 Glaucomys volans
AAAAAAAAAGTCTAAAATCCCATACAATGAAGCATATGTCAGAAAAAGCCCCTATCTTTCACATCTGGGAACACTAGAAAAAGCTTTAGTGGACAGGTGAGAGAAGAGTTAAAGAAAGGATAGACAGGATTTAAGTAGAGTTTGGGGAAGGAATAAAAACAAGTGCCTCAGAAAAGAAAGAAAAGAAATGGTATCTATCATGTGACAGCATGGTAAATAATTCCACATAAATTCACATCTATAACTTAATACAGATGACCCTGGAAAGGATAGGTTATTTTTCTCTCAAAGTCTCGGAAGTTTGCCCATGGTTACAGAGAAAATAAGAGGGGAATCAAACTCTCAAGTTCAGATATGGCTCCAACTCATCTCTTCCCATCACCATCATGAGCAATAGCATGAAAGCAGGAAAGGACACGGCTTGCTGGAGGAATGGGAACTGAATCGATATGGTGGGCAAACACATAGCACGTTCCACCCGTTTTTTGGGGATCACCACTGAAGGCAAAGGGCCCCATGAGACAGACCGCCAATAGTGACAGGAGGTATTACCAGAGTGAAATTGTTGGCCATATTGATCTATCTGATCAATCAGAAGAGGCATTCAGGTACCCCCTTTATGAAACCATCATCAGTCCTTGAGTTGATGATCCTGGTTCAGGACCACTAGAGTTTCCACTTGACAACATACCTGAATTTAACAGAAACACTTAGATTCCAGTGTCTACTATTGATCTGAATCAGCACATCCAAAGGCAATGATTATTCAAGGAGACTAGACTGCAGAAGTGCCTCTGGTCATACCTACATTTAATATGTCACACTGATTCCTCAACTACATTTCATGGTTGAGTCTCCATTTACCAAGATGATCTCCTCTCCTATTTCTCTATTCACAAGTTCCACAACTAGGCCTACAATACAGCAATTGCTCAATAAGCTTCCAGGGAAAAAATAACACATGATAGGCATTCAATAAATGTTGGGTACATGAATAAATGAAGCAGATGCTTATGTGTGAAGCACATGAGAGATGTTAAATTACAGACTCAAGGTAACAGGATACAAGGTAAATAGGATGGTAAGGGCAAACTGACACCTCTAGCCAGGCTGGGGCCACCTTGAAAGCCAGGCCTGGGAATCTGACTTCCTTTTATAGGCAACAGGAAAGAGAATTCCCGAATGTTACTCAGGATGAAAAAATATTGGGCATGAGGGGAAAGTGCTACCCAAAAGGATTCTAGATGGTTGGAGAACAACCTGATGGTGGTACCAAACAACTGTGAGATTACAGTGAACTTCCAGAAGGGAGAAGGACAGAAAGAGGGGTAGAAAACAAACTCCTCACCTTTTCACCATGACAGGTCTAATTTCAGCAGAGTTCTCTCTCATTGCCAGCCTGTCCCTGTCTCTGTTGTCCTTCTCTTCAGGGACCCTCTTCAAAATTATAGATTCAAGTTCTCATTTGCCTGGGTAAGTACAATATGAAATGGCCCTAGAAGTGCTTAGAAGAAACAGAATCCCCAGCCTCTGACAAGGGAAGCAAAGGCCAGGTACACTGTGCTCTTGCTCCTATGCACAAGACAATCTCCTGCCTAACAAATGCTGGTTGGACCCAAACCTGAAGGAAATTATTTCTCTCCACCTTCTCTATGGAAGCCCCATAGAAATAAATACAGGATCACTCCCTCCTGTGGCATGCAAAATAACTCTACACACAGAGACAAATTTCAACCTACAGTTTCAGTTCTTGTTCCCTTTTGCTTACACTCTAGGGAAAGCTCTTGACTGACCTGCCCTGAGCCCGGCCCTGCACCTGGCTCAGGCTCATCCACACTTCATGCAGCCCCACCTTCCTCCCACTGTGTTGAAACATAATGCCCCCTCAGGGACTAACCCTCACCCTAACCTCTTCCAGGCTGCTGTCCCTGATCTTTTAACTGGAAAGCAAGCCCTCTTTATCTAAACCCCCTTGACACTTTGTCTATACCTCTTATCACAAAAAGACTTATGCAGTAGCTTCCTAGTAGATCACATGGACTTCATACAAGTAAGAAGCTCTCAAACGCTTGCTAACATGAATGATCAAAAACACTACTTGCAGTGAGCTTTCCTGTACATTTCTTCAGGGAACAATTATCTTAATTTTACAAATGACAAAATTAAAGTTCAGAAAAGTTAAGTGATTCAGAAAAGAGGCCATGCTTTCCACAGACACTGACTTGCTCTCTCCTCTTACCAGCTGACACACACAGATTGATGCTTCTCAGGGCAGTATTTTGGAAGACAGAGGTAGAACTCTCCCAAATATGTTAAATGAGTTCCCCACTCTCCCCTACCAACCTCTGTTTGGTCCTCTCCAGATTTAACAGATAGACCACTGTCTTTTCTCACATGCCCCTTTCCCAACTCACACTTTTGTCCACAAGATAATATTCTCAACTGGCAAATAACTGCATTATAGATGTTAGCAATTACTTCCAGAGACCCAGGACAATCTATTTGGCAACTACAAAGAATAGGCAGAATGACTATAATGCTTCACCCATAAAGGCTGGGCTTTGAAATCTGACTGATCAGACCAGCCAATGAGAAAGCAGTACATCTGCTGAGGTACCTAAAGAAGGGCTCTGTACTCAAAAAATACCCTTTTTAAGATTCAAACAATTCTTTATTCACGTTTTCTTTTTTTTTTTTTTTTGGAACCAGGGATTGAACTCAGGGACACTTGGCCACTGAGCCACATCCCCAGCCCTATTTTGTATTTTATTTAGAGACAGGGTCTCACTGAGTTGCTAAGGGCCTTGCTAAGTTGTTGAGGCTGGCTTTGAACTCGCGATCCTCCTGACTCAGCCTCCCAAGTCGCTTGGATTACAGGCGTGCGCCACGGTACCCGGCTTATTCAGACGTTTTCTAAGTATCCCATTTCCTTACTCCCCAGAAAGAAATTTAATAAAAAAGGACAGGAAGAAATAATATAAAAGTATCCATCCAGGTGCCATTGTACAGACATTCTACAGCAAACTCATAAAGTAACTGCTATTCCCATTTTACAGATGAGGAAGTCCAACGTCATAGAGGTTGAGTGATTTGCTAGCTATATAAACACTGGAGCTGGAGGCAAACCTGGGTTCTTTTCACTACAGGCCCCCCACCCTTCCCCTCTACCACACTGCCTGACAGGAAGAAGGAAGAAGAAGGGAGTGGAACAGAGAAGTATGGCTATTCCATCAATACCCCTCTGTGTGTTGTGGGGGGTGGGGTTAAAGAAAAACTTTTTTTTCTGCTAAGTGAGGTGCAGAGACACTTTCAAGATGGCAAAAGTGAAGGGCCAAAAAGATCTTTCTCTTTAGAGATGGGCCCAAAGTATCAGAATGCAGGGGACCTCTGACTCTGTCATAGTTCAGGGGAAATTTTATGGAAAAGACTATTTACCTAATGTGACCACAGTATCTAAGATAATCCAGAAGGAGTGGTGAGAAAGGGAGAGGGAGGGATAAAGGAAGGGAGACTGACTCATTATTTGTTTTCCAAAAATAAAAACTCACACAAACATAGTGGGCGTCAGTCATCCAGCTGGATGCTCTAAGGATTAACTATCTGCGTGGTCAGGCACTTAACTTCATGTTTCTGACAAACAAGCTATAAAATGGGGAAAGAGCTCAGAATAAGTCCCTTATCAAGAGAGTGCCAAAAGAATCATACTCATAGCTTCTGAGATACACACTTGAGCAAATGAGCCGACATTTGCCCCGGCCCTCACTCAGCATTCCCACTGTAACTATGGCAGTTGGGCTTGGAGGTATGACTATCCTCAGAGCACCAGTGCCATCTCACAGTTTTGTATCCTCACAGGGTACAGCTGGATTTTTTTTTTTTCAAAGAGAACCAAACTGAATATTAGAAACATAGTGCCCACATAATGGGTAGAAAGAACATGGGCTTTGGACTGGGAAACCATGGGTTTGAATCTTGATTGTACAATTGGAGCAAGTTAATATGAGACTTGTTTTCTTCATCATTAAAAGGGGGATAATGACTACCTATCTTAGAATACTTGTTCCTTGAAAACTAAATGAAGTTTCTGATATAGCTGAGCATAGTGCATGCCTGTAATCTCAGAGACTCAGGAGGCTAAGATAGGAGGATTGCAAATTTGAGGCTAGCCTGAGCAACTTAGCAAGACCCTGTCTCAAAATAAAAAAATAAAGGACTGGGGATATGGCTCAGTGGTTAAGCACCCCCGGATTCAATCTCTAGAACAACAACAACAAAAAAAGTTCTTTAAGCAGTAATAGACACTCAAAAGATAATTTCCATATTAACCTTTGCCTCACACCATATATAAAAATTAACTTGAGCTGGATTATAGATCAAAATGTAAAATCTAAAACTAAAAACTCCCAGAAGAAAATACAGGAGCAAGATCTTCATGACCTTGAAGTAAATGAAAAGCATAAATCACAAAAGAAAATTTTTAGTCACAGATCTCATCAAAACTCAAAACTTTCACTCCTCAATTGGTACTAAGAACATGAAAAGGCATGCCACAGATGGGGAGAAGATATCCACATTGAACCACACTGGAAGAAAACTGCTGTGTATTTCTATCTTACAAAGAACTAATATCCAGACCATATAGAAAACTCTGACAACTCAATAACAAGAATATGAACTACAGAATATTAAAGATTTGAACAAATATTACAAAAAGAAGATATATAAAAAGCCAGTTAACACATGAAAAGATGCTTTTTCAATATTGTTGAGACACTAGGGAAATACAAATTAAAATCATAATAAATACCATTATCTGTAAACCCATTAGAAGGACTAAAATTTTAAAAGTTGAGTATGCTAAGTGTTGATGAAAATGTGGAGCAATGGAAAATTCACAGATACAGTTAATGGAAATTAAAACAATATAATTTGGAAAACAATTTGGCAGTTTCCTAAAAAGTTTCACAAACCCTTACCATTTGACCTGGTTCACCAACAGGTGGCATATCCACACTATGGAATGCTAATCAGCAATAAAAAGGATCCATGTCACAACAGCGGCACATGAAAAAATCATTATGCTGAGTGTAAGAAGACAGACGAAAGTTGCACACACTGTATAATTCTACTCGTTTAGAGCAAAAGCAGTTTATAGTGAAAAGGACAGATGAGTGCTTGCCTAGTCCTGGGTATAAAGGAAGGGACAGACTGCAAAGGGGCAAAGGAATCTTTTGGGGATGGTACCAAGGTCTTGCACCTTCACTGAAGTGCCATTTCATCCCCTGAGTACAGATGCCTGCCAAACTTACTAAATTTAAACATCATTTATCATTATATGCACATTATTCCTTGAAGTTGATAAGAAAAAAAAAAAAGCAAATCCCTTTGGCACTCCTGTTGCCACTAGAATCAAGTTAGCAAACTACTGTCTCTGATCTCATGGTCCCTAGCAAAACAGAAAGTTGCATGAGTTGCTGAAAAAAATGCGTGGGAGCCGGGCACACACCTGTAATCCCAGCACTTGGGAGGCTGAGGCAGGAGGATCCCGAGTTCAAAGCCAGATTCAGCAATTTAGCGTGGCCCTAAGCAACTCAGTGAGATCCTGTCTCTAAAATACAAAATAGGGCAGGGGATGTGGCTCAGTGGTGGAGTGCCCCTGAGTTCAGTCCCCAGTACAAAAAAAAAAAAAAAAGAGTGGGATTATGAAATCTTTTAATTTATTGAGTACCAATCTGGTATTGGGCAACATGCTAGGCAATTCATACAGGCTATCTCATTGAATTCTTAACAAATATAATGAGATAGGCAAGATTATCTAATTGTCTGAAGAAATAGGCTCAGGAGGTTTAAAAACTCATCAAAAGTCACTCAAATGGAAAACGGTAGATTTGGTCTCGATGGATGTGGAATCAGATTGGAAGACTCTAAAGACAACGCTGTTATTTCCTACAGTGCTGAGGGCATCCCCAGGTCAATTCCTAAAGGCTCAGGGACAGGAAGAGTTCCTGGAGATTAACTTCATCAGGCCTGTGGATTCTCTCAAGTAGGGGAGCTTTTAGCAGTCCTTCCCCAGGGAGCCTGGGAGAGTGGGAGGTGAGGTTCACCTCTGCCTGTGGGGCCGAGGAGAATCCTCACGGGGTTCCAGAATTTGCTGGTATTTTGCTAACTCTTGGCTCCTCCAAATTCACCCACCCACTGGTTTCCCAGAGTCAAAAAGCCAAAATTTCTTGGCTGAACAGGCGAATGGATTGCAGATGATAGAGGTTTTTAAAAAAAGAAGAAAAAAAAAAAGTCCTGTAATGTGTTTCTTTTTAAAGACAAAAACAAATTGCACACTTCTCATTCTTATTCTCTTTGTCTTGTGAAACAGTCTACTGTCTATATTTTCATTCATCACAGTGGAAAAAGTTAAGCAAATGGTTCATGCTGAAAGTTTAAGTAAATTTACTGTCTTCTACTTCAGTCCAGCTGTAGTCCATCTCCCCTGAAGCCAGGCCAACAGATCAAGGAGAAGAATATGTCTTGAGCTGCAGAAACTGGACCCCAGCAGGGAACCCTGGGAAATGAGGCTCTGGAGGGTAGTTCAGGAGAAAGACCAACACTGTGGACAACAGCAGAGACCTGGGCTCTGTCATGAACTGTCCAATCAACTGTGAGACTTAGCAAGCCACATTCCCTCTCAGAACCTCCAAAGGTTGGACTCATCATGTTTTTCAACTTTCAACAAAGGTCCTCCATTTCTAACCAAAAATAATCTTCTTCCTAAGCCTTAAAATTCTCATGCACTTCCTCTTTGAGAATCACTGTGCTGCCTGTTTATTCCTCCGCAGCCAAGCTTCAGTTTCTGAAATCGGTATTATAAAAACAGGCAGCTTTTCAATGTCTCACTATAAATTAGAATACCAAATAAAAACTTTTAAAAAGCATACAGGCATACATTGACATTTTGTCATAACCCTTGGTGTGTGTTATTGAGAGTCAGGGATAAAGTGCTTTAAAGCAAACTGTGGTGTTTTGGGCTGTTCCTCATTTCCATTCCTGATTTAGCCTGAACTGCAATTTTATTAAAGCTCCTTTGCTCCTCCTTCACTTGTGTTCAGAATTCACCACAGGGACATGTGCTTTTGTGCTCATTTAACTAAAGCCTCCTCCCCAAACGGTGCTCTGCCAAATTGTTTCTGGTAAGCAACTTTGGAAAATAAAAATTCCCTAGACATTCTGAACAAGGATGTTAAAGGAAGACACACAACCCTACAGGGGAACTGAAACATTCCCCCTTGTGTCCACTTCTGTCCTGGGAGGATGCGGGGAGGGAAGTTGCGGAAGGTTAGTTTTTAGAGGAAACAGACTTACAGGACTTTTGCTGCAAACAATTGGGTACTGTATCCAGTAGTTAACTGAGGCAACTGTCAGCTCAAAACCATGTAGAGAACAAGGGGGTCAGAGTTCCTTCTAAAATAGAAAAGTCCAAGTGATATTGACCAAGTTATATTGTTATAGTATGTACATGTGCAAATATGTAACAACAAATCCCACCATTATGTACAATTATAATGCACAAATAAAAATATGGGGAAAAATTTAAATAAATAAAATAGGAAAATCCTTGCTTCCATTTTACTTAGCATCGCTTAGTACCTATATTCTAGCCCTTAGCTCAATGCCAATGTCAGAAGAGGCTTTGGACATGGTTTAGCCAGGGATGCTCCTGCTCACAGTCTTCCTCTCTCATGAGAAGTAGAAGTAGAACCCATTATTCCAATATACAAGATTTTGTATAGAACCGTAATTTACAAGTAAAAGCAGACATCTCTGGAAAGACAGGGGACAAATGACAAAGAGCTCTCCGGCTCAGCTGCTGCCATCCCTTCGATCAGGGACCTCTCTGGATTCCCAAGGTCACAGGGAACACAACTAGGTCTAGTGATTTTGTTGACTTTCTGGGATTCAGAGTACTGTGGAGCTTACAGATAAAAACCTAGATGGCCAGACTGTCAGCTTGCTTCAGTGGACTCTGGTGGGTACTCTCAGCTTTTTTCCTCATATCTTCCCCTTTAATGATCTCAGTGACTCCCAATGCTTCATTTACCATTTCTCCATGGAGGATTTTCACATTGCACATCTTTTTTTTCTTTTCTTTTCTTTTTTTCTTTTTTTTTGGTGCTGGGGATTGAACCCAGGGGCACTCCACCACTGAGCCACATCCCCAGCCCTATTTTGTATTTTATTTAGAGACAGGGTCTCACTGAGTTGCTTAGGGCCTCGCTAAATTGCTGAGGCTGGCTTTGAAATCACAATTCTCCTGCCTCAGCCTCCCAAGTGCTGGGATTATAGGCGTGTGTGCACCACCGCACCTGGCCACATTGCACATCTTTAGACATGATCTCCCTACTTAGCAAAAGTGAAGTCTCCAATAAAGCATGCTGGTGGGAGGAAACAAGCAGGGGTCCAGGCAAGTAGATCAGGACCTGGAAGTTGGCAGTAGAATCCAAGGGTTTGGCCTGAACATTCAGGACCAGTTCTCAGAGGGCGGGAAAGAGGAAAGAATAATGGACCAAAGTAAAGGACAAAGGAATCAGAGCATAAGGAATTGTACTTTGGCAAAGACTTGGCCAAAAGGAAGCAGATAGAGAGCCCCTTTGAGAATTGGGAGCTTTGTCAGAGGGGGGCCATCTTGCTGCAAGAAAGCCATGAGCTGAAGAGATGGAGACTCTTAACTTTTTGGGGGTCACTCACTGAGAGACCAACAGCCATCTCTCCTTTCACCTCTGTTATAAAATTAATATTTTGTTCAAAGAACTGGTGGTAGTCAAGGTCTCAGGAAAGGGAGACCCCTCTCCCAGCTGCAGGGGTTGAGTCATAATCAGTCTAAAGCAATTACGTAAATCCCATTTCCCTTGGTTAGGACTGTTCTAGAGAGGTGGGCATGTGACCTAGTTATGGCCAAAAAATAAATAAACAAACAAATAAGTGGTTTTCTGAGGAGGGAAGGTGCCTGATTTTCCTATAACATGCATAAGCCACTAAAAGAACCCTCAAACTTCCTGCCTTTTACTTTGCTAAAGGAACAGACATGTCCTTGTGATTAAAGTCACTATTGGTCAGATTTCTTGTTAATTGCACCTAAAGATTTTTCTGCTGACCCACTTGAGAATCAGATGAAAACTATGGCCTTATATTCCATAACCTACATTAGCCTATATGGATACATATAATATTTGCCATCAATTATTAGGAAGTTTACAAATTTCAGATCAAGGATCCTTATTTTAGACCAATGGTTCTCAGTTTTTAGTTCCTGAACCAGTAGCAGGAGAGTCTAGGGTTTTGTTAATTCTTCAGCCCCAAACCAGGAGCTCCTGAACCAGAAACTGTGAGAATGTGGTCTAACAACCTAAATTGTATCAAGTTCTCTGGTTGATCTGATTCATGCCGAAATTTGAGGCCCACTGTTCTAAGCCCAACTTTATTCCACAGAATTCTCTGTGATAACAGAAATGTTTGTGTCTGTGCTGCCTAGCACAGTTACAAGTTCATGTATCTATCGAGCACTTGTAATGTAACCAGTGCTACCGAAAAACTGAATCTTTAATTTTACCTAGTTTTAAATTCATTAATAAATAACCACCCACGCTAGTGGTTACTATATTGAACAGTGCTGCTCTAAATTAAAACAAGGAATTTTACATTATCTAATAGGTTCTGGTACTAAACTCTAAAATAAGCCAGTGGTTCTCAAACTTCAGGGTGCAACAGAATCACTAAAGGGCTATATAAAATACAGACTGAGGGCTCCCACTCCTGGCATTTATGATTCAGTAAGCTTGGGACCAAGAATATGCATTTCTAACAGGTTCCCGTGTGATGTGATGCTGCTGGTCCAAGGCTGGCACATTGAGAACCAGTGAAATAAACAAACTTTGCTTATGCCTTGGGCCCAGCAGGTGCTTGAAAACACTGGAAGAATGATGGTTATCCCCCAACAGAGCAAAATTTTTGGAAGGGCCTACTGTGTTCCAGACTCTGTGATTGATTGCCTCCTTATAATCATCAGGTGGCAGGCTGTATGTTTTGGAAGAGGTTCACAGGAAGGTTAAGCGATTTCCCCAGGCACTCCATCCTATTTCTTGCTTTTCTTTATTTTAAAAATACTAACTCATACATTATTTAGATCTAAAAATGTTTGTGTGTGTGTGTGTGTGTGTGTGTGTGTGTGTGTGTGAGAGAGAGAGAGAGAGAGAGAGAGAGAGAGAGAGAGAAAGGGAACAGAATTACTAAAACAAAAATATTCAAGAGTCAAAAAAGACTTTGACATTACAATGGCGGTGCAAAGCAGCAGCACTGGTGATCTGGATGGGGGCTACGCCTTCTCAAATAACACCCCGTAGGAAACCATCCATGCCAAAGACTGGGTCTGGCCGGCAATACAGCTTGCAAGCATTAATGGGAAAGGCAAAAATCAAGGACAAACACACAGGGGACTTTTCTGAAGGTCAAAAAAGCAACAATAAATACCAAGCCCAGAAAAGCTTTTAAATCTGACCTTTTCCTCTGCTGAAGCCATTCGCCTTCCAGCGTCTTCAATCTAATAGACTGAAGTGGGCTGAAATGGCTCTTAGGAGAGAACTGGGGCTTGTCTTTTCCTTAATGCCGCCTCTCCACCACTACTCAAGCAGCAGCAGCATTACTGGTAATTACATCATTTTGCCATAATGGAACCCACACCGAGCAAGGGAAACAGCCCAGCAGCTCCCCAGTTGAGAGGAGACAAGGGCCCCCCTTTGCAGTTCCATTCCTGTTAACCCTCTAAGTCCTGGCTTATTTTCAAAGAAAAGCCACCTTTAGGACATTTCACAAGTTTAAAACAGAGACCATGGACGTGGAGTTTAGTTGAAGACCTGGAGTGATGTTCATGGATTAGTATAATGGAAACCCTTCACTGAAACAGGAATTAGGAAGTCTGGGTCCATCTCTGGCTTTGCTATAAACACTCCACAAGACAGTGGGGAAATCATGTGCAGCTTAGAAGTCTCCATTTCTATAAAGTTGTTCTATAAAGAACATCAAAGCTTTCGGGTAGCTGTTAGTTAGCTTTGGGTTGTTGTGACAAAATAACTGAGATAAACAACTTAAAAGGAAGAAAAATTTGTTTTGGCTCATGGTTTCAGTCCATGCTTGCTGATTCCATTGCTTTTGGGCCTGCAGTGAGGCAGGGCATCATGGTGGGGAGCACATGGTGGGGCAAAGTTGTTTGCCTCCTGGTGTCCTGGAAGTAGAGGAGAGAGTTAAGACCCTTCAAGGGCATACTCCCTGTGACCTAACTTCCTCCAACAAGGCCCCTCCTCCTAAAGTTGTCACCACTTCCCAACAGTGCCATTGGCTGGGGATCAAGCCTTTAACACACAAGCTTCTGGAGGACATTTAAGATCCAAATCATAACAGTAGCCAATCCCAAAATGTCCCCGTAGGAACTTGGGACTGAACAAAATGACCACAGGAGCTTCCCCACCCAGTTGTAAAGTCTATTATCTAAAAAGACCCATGAATAAGAGAGAAGGAAGTGAAGTAAAATATGGAAGGTCAGCTCATTTGATCTTCCCCAATGAGATGAGAATTCTTGCCCCTCACCATACATCAGTGTCAGATCATTCTCATCAACGTCTCTCCAAAAGGCCAAGCTCAGAATTCATTAAATTATCACAAGAAGTCTCCCCAGAGAGAAAGTAGAAGCGCAAAATATATTGGGATAGAAGCGGGGCAACCAAGGTGACCCTGAGTCAGTTGCTTAACCTCAGCCACTGGTCTTTATGAGTCAGTGGCGGAGCGGGAGGGTTAGAATTACTCTTTCAGATCAAGCAGTGTGATTTTGTACCTCTGTACAAGTTTTAAATGCTTCTATGTGATACTGGGGCACTTGAGGGTAAGAGAGAGACTAACACAAACAATATGCTAACAATGCCAAAAAGACGCATTTTCTTGTGGCATTCTAAAGGTTTTCTCATACGTAAGGGGGAAAATATTACCTAACAGACCTCAAGCAAAGAACTGAAACATACAAAACTACGTATTAATTGTTCCATATCTCAGAATCTTCCCTTTCTAGTGGCCAAAAAAGAAGGTCACAACTGGCTCTTCCCAGTTGTCTTCTGGTCCACATATAGAAGGTGTAAGATTCTGGTTTCCAGTACTAAGGTAATCTAGATACCATGAATGACCTCCCAAGGAAAACTAATTTTAAAAACTAAGTAAAATATTCTTAAAATATTCTTTAAGTAAAATTAATTCTTAAAATGCACGGTTCTGAGCTATTGAGAAAGTAAGGAATTTGCAGATAACAATTAAGGAGGAAAAAAGGGAAACGACCCAAGTGTATACATACACACTTATAATCATTAGATGAACACAAGTAATGTGTATGTGTGCATATATTATTCAGCCTTTAAAAAGGAATGGAATTCTGATACAAATTACAACATGAGTAAACTGTGAAGACACTGCACTAACTGAAACAAGCCAATCATAGAAGGACAATATCTCATTCCACTCACATGAAACACTGAGAGTAGTCAAACTCATAGAGACGGAAAATAGAACAGTGGTTACTGGAGGTTGGGGATCATTGGGTAACAGGCAGCTATGTTCAGTTTTGTAAGTTGAAAAGTTCCTGGAGATGAACGGGGATGACAGCTGCACAACAATATGAACTTCACTTAATTCCACTTAAAATAGTTAAGATGGTGAATATTATGTATATTTTGCCACAATAAAACCATTTAAGCCGGGCGTGGTGGCGCACACCTGTAATCCCAGCACTTGGGAGGCTGAGGCAGGAGGATCGCGAGTTCAAAGCCAGCCTCAGCAACTTAGTGAGGCCCTAAGCAACTCAGGGAGACCCTATCTCTAAATAAAATACAAAATAGGGCTGGGAATGTGGCTTAGTGGTAGAGTGTCCCTGGGTTCAGTCCCCAGTACCAAAAAACAAAACAAAACAAAAACATTTAAACAAAAGCAGAAATCCTAAAAAAAGAGAAAGACCACCAAAGTCCATAAATTACTTATGCATTAAGGACTTAAAGTATGGTAGAGGTGGGATCACAAATCCATGGATAAAATATTTGAGATGGCATTTGAAATATGAGATTTAAATGACACTGTGACAAATACAGTTGAATATGTACCTCTAATCATAAATCAATGGATGAGAAACTTATCCAAATGGATAAGAAATTTAAATACAATATAAAATCAAACTATGCAAATAATAGAATAAAACACAGTACATTTATTTTAGGAGCTCTGAGTGGGAAAGTCTTTCTATTACCTGATGTCATTACAGTGGCTACACAAAATCCATAAATCTTGCATGGCAACATACACATATGGGTGCATGCACGCACATCCAAGTTCCTTTAGGCAAAGACAGGAAATGGATGATAAACTGGGTTTGAACTTATATTTTCAAAAATCTTGAAATTTCTATTACAAATGGCTAATCTCTTACATAAAGAGCTCCACAAATTAATAACAACACTAACAACCCGGTAGAAAAATGAGCCAAGGATACGAACAGATATTTAAACATGTAAAAAGATAATCAATTCTGGGCTGGGATATGGCTCAGTGGTAGACTGCTTCCCTAGCATGTACAAGACCCTGAGTTCAATCTCCAGCACCCCCCCCCCCCAAAAAAAAAAAAAGATAATAAATGCTGACTTACAAAAAAGGAATGCAAATTAAAAATACTCTGAAATACTATTTCACTCAATATACTGGAAAAAATCCAGAAATCTGATAATTACACTGGCAAGACTGTGGGAAAACATGTACTCTGTTGCCAAGAGGAGTCCTAGTCATAAACCTTGGAGGGCAAGGTGGCAAAATTACATACAATCTCTCAAAATTATAATAGTGCTTATATCCTTTAACCAGTCAACTCCTTCCTAGAAATTTACCCTACAGATAAACTAACACAGTACACAATGACATATGTATATTTTGCAGATGTTTTTAAAAGAGTAAGATTCAAAACAATGTAAATGTTCATCATTAAAAACATTTAGATGGGGCTGGGATTGGGGCTCAGTGGTAGAATGCTTGTCTAGCATGTGTGAGGCATTGGGTTCGATTCTCAGCACCATGTATAAATAAATGAATAAAGGTCTATCAACATCTAAAAAATACATACATTAAAAAAAAAAAAACCATTTAGCTGGGCACAGTGACACATACTTGCAGTCCCAGCTGCTTGGGTGACAAAAGCAAGAAAACCACTTGAGCCCAGGAGATTTGGGCAATATAGTAAGACCCTGTTAAAGAAAGACTGATAGAAAGGTATTTTGTTATGTTTTGACCAAATGATATACTACTACTCAGCTATTTAAAAGAAAGATATAGCCGGGCGTGGTGGCGCATGCCTGTAATCCAAGCGACTCGGGAGGCTGAGTCAGGAGGATCGCGAGTTCAAAGCCAGCCTCAGCAACTTAGCGAGGCCCTAAGCAACTCAGTGAGACCCTGTCTCTAAATAAAATACAAAATAGGGCTGGGGATGTGGCTCAGTGGTGGAGTGCCCCTGAGTTCAATCCCTGGTTCAAAAAAAAAAAAAAAGAAAGAAAGATATAGGAAAGAAAAGTCTTCATATATCAATATGGAAAAAACATCAAGATATACTAAAGTGAAAAAGCAAGTATGGACAAAGTTGTGCTTTGTGTTATCACTTGTATAACAATAAACAAAATACCTACATATTTGTATTTATATTTACAATCTGTATTGAAATATATAGTTCAATACATATTATAGATACAGGTATGCCTGGGGTTTGCAACTAAGCAGCTCGAGGCAGAAGAATCAAAAGGAGACTCCTTATGAGATACTTTTCAAATATTTGATGTTTAAGGCATGTGCATGTACTTGCTATTACATTTAAAATGTTAAGTAAGTACTGTCTTAGTCCATTTTGTGCTGCTATAACAGAATACCTGAGAGTGTGTCATTTATAAAGAAAAAAGATTATTTCTGACAGTTCTGGGGGCTGGTAAGACCAAGGTCAAGAGGTTCCTACCTGGTGAGGGCCTTCTTGCGGCATTACCCCATGGTAGAAGGCAGAGGGCAAGATAGTTCATGTGAGCAAACAAAAAGCAGCTGACCTGGCCCTTACAGCAAAAATCATTCTTGCAGTAACAACATTAATCCACTCATAAGAGCAGAGCCCTCATGACTTAATCACATCTCAAAGATCCCACTGTTGGGATCTTGTGACTGTTACACTGGGGATTTGGTTTCCAACTCATAAATTTTGGGAAATATATTTAAACCACATCAAGTATGTATAAAATATCTAGGATAACCTCCAATAAAGTACAGTATAATCTCCAAATGAGTAGGGGTGTAAAAATAAAATGAGAGAAAAGAAGATAAAATACAAGGAGGGGGGGGACACAGAAAATTCAGTACAACAGAGGGTACAATACCAGATGACTGAAAAAAGTCTAAATATTTCCATAATCACAATAAATGTAAATCAGTTAAACTCATCAGTTAAAAGATAATCTCACTGTATTTATCATAATAACTGTGAATTAGTCAAACTCTCAAGTTAAAAGATTGTCAGAGTAAACAAAAATACAATCCTCCAACACACTGTATTTAAAAAATACACCTAAAATATAAAGCACATCACAGGTAGGTTGAAAGTTGAAACATGGAAAAAACTGTATGAGGTATACATACTACTCAAAAGAAAGCTGCTGTTATCTATGTGACAATAAACAAAAGAGACATGAAGGTCAAAAGGTGAAAAGGGTCATGGTACAAAGATAGATGGTTCAAAGGTCCAGGCAGATATGTAATGCTGAAAGTATATGCACTTAATCACACAGCCACAAAATATCTAATGCAATAAATGCTCACTGTAAGTATAAACTGACAAGTCCATTCTCATAATGGGAGGTTTTAAACAATCTCTTAGTAACTGATACAGGAATGAGACACCTTCTTAACCAACCTTCCTTAGAACTTCTAGATCACTAGATTGGAAAAAAAAAATTTTTTTTTTTCATTTCTTAACTCCTGAGAAAATTCATCAGGATGGAGAGACATGCTTCCTGTCTGGTTGTGGTGAGTAATATTCAAACACAGAAATGGGAAGTTACACACTGGCTGTACAAGCAACCATACAGTTAGACACTGAGACCAAGGGCTGTGTCAGCAACTCTGTGTGCTTATGCTTGATTTTCTTTACAAATTTTCTTCTCTTCAGGAGAAGATACTATTTCTTACATGTATTTGCACCTATCCACAAACCCACCACAGTCCCTGTACACTAATATTGAATCATACATTATACACTCCTTTTGAAAAAATTTATTTACTCCAACATTTAAGAAGTACCTACCAGGTACATCGTAACACATGTACCAGGTACATTGTGTTAAAAACTGAGAATATACACATGAATAAGGTGTCTGCTCTCCAGGGATTAACAACCTACTAGAAGAAAAATACAATTTTTTAAAAAACTATAAACAGCCAGGCACAGTAGTGCAAACCTGTAATGCATACCTATGGTGCATCCCAGTGACTCTGGAAGGCTGAGGCAGAATGATCACAAATTCAAGGCCAGACTTGGCAACGTGGCAAGACCCTATCTCAAAATAAAATTTAAAATGGCTGAGGGTGCTGAGGTTGTGGCTCAGAGGTGGAGTACTTGCCTCACATGTGTGGGGCACTGGGTTCAATTCTCAGCACCACATATGAAGAAAATAAAGGTCCATCAACAATAAATTTTTTTTTTTAAATGGGTGGGAGTGTAGCTCAGTGGCAAAGCACTCCCGGGTTTGATCCCCAGTAACTGGAAAAACCACCACCACCACCTATAAACAGAGGGTTTGAATGGAGTAGTGGGTAAAGGAACCTAGAGAAAATACCCGGAGATCTGCAGGAGGGGTTCTTAACTACAACATATTTATAAGCACCCACTGTATGCCAGAATCAGGTAGGACCTCTGAGGAACATCTTGGTGCATATTTTGAGGGTGAAGTCAGATAGAGATGCAGGGCAATGAGAAAGAAAAATATAAGTTTCAGGAGAAAATGTGCTTGCTCAAAATCCAACAGCTTGAGTAAAGAACAGAACCTACATTCCCTAGTGTCTTTTCCATCCTGCTTCTCAACACTCTTTCCCCCTAGAACCTTCTTTATTCCAATATAGATGTCTCTCTAGATCAAAGGCCTGTGACTGCAGTCCAACCCAGAAATGCTATTTAAATTGTAGCACAATACCTATAAATACATTGAATTTGCAATTTTTATGAGATACTCTTAGTGGATATAATGCATGCTACTTTTTGTTCTATTCCATTTAAAATGCTGGTAGCAACTCTTGAATCCCATTTTGTAAAATGCTCATTGTTGTTTGTGATCTTTATAGAGTGGAACTTCACCTCTAGGTCCTCAGCCCTGGAAAAGCCCCCTCCAAACACATTATTGATCCACAACTACATTTGGAGCAAATGCTGTGCTATGCCTCCTTGGAATCTTCAAAAAGCAATACATCAAAGACTTTCTCAAAGTTTTGTGGAAAAACCCTTCCCAAACTACACATATTTACTACATTTCTAGAGTGAGATTTGAACATGTGAATGTTGGAAAGGCTTCCCAGGGGACAGTGCCTTGATGATCTGAGGTCCTTTCCACTCTCACAAAACAAATATTTATTTAGGAAGAGGGGTTTAGCAAAGGACTAGGCATAGACAGGAAAAATGAAATCTGATAAGTAGAGGGACTTAGGGTTAGGGTTAGGGCTGGTCAGAGAGCCACTGATAGACCAGAGATCAGAAAGCAGCTCATCAGATTCCCTAATCATTTCAGAATCTAAGCCTCTCCGTCAGCGTTCCTTCTCCTTTGCACTGACCTCCTCTTTATAAGAAATTCCCCAAGGGATCTTGGCATACTAAATGCTAATTAGATTTTCTCCACCTGCTCTGGGATTTAGAGGGCAGTGCTAATGCAGCGCCCTCCTCAACTAACAAAGCCCCTGGCATTCCCAGCATGCCGGGGCCCAGCCTCCAGTTCTTCAGTCAACAGCAATTAAAAGACTGCTATCCAAAGCCCTAAGGAGTAAGACAAGAAGGGAGGGGTATTACTTGATCCCAAAAAATGAAATACAGCTACTGACCAGGATTGGTGGCTACTGCAGAGTTGGGTGGAAACCGGGGGAAATTCTGGGAGGCAGGAATGGAATCTGGGTGAGGCAAGCAAACTAATCACTACTCACCATCCTTGTCACTCCCCTAAGGAATGCTATTGTCCTCCAAGTTGAGGAACCAGGCCTTGAATCTTAAGAAAAGACCAATCCAAAAATACCTTTCAAAAAACATTTCCCTTTCTCTTCTTGTTTCAACACACAGGTCCAGATTCCTCAGCCAACAATGACAAGTCCTCCACAATCTATTCCCTCCTTGCGGGACATCACAACTTAGTGAAAACCCAGACTGAGAGTTCAGCTGCCTCAGGACTCACTCTGGATGGGCTGCAGTTTCTCTGCACTTTGATTTTCTCATCTGCAGCTCTCAGAGTTGATTTCAAGATCAACTGAGACAATAAATATACAAATGTTCTATAAACTATACTGTGATGTAGAGTGTTAAAACTCCTAACAAACTCAAACTCAAACATTTACTGAGTTTCTAGAAGAATGTTTATGCAGAGATGACATACAAATTTTATAACATAAATATTAGCTTTTAGATAAACCAAAACAAACCATTCAGATTTCTAACTGATGTAGAAATCACAGTCTAGTGTAGGAGATAAAATCAGTAATATAATAAGATGAATACTGAAATAAAGTATGCTCAAAGTTTCTGGAAGGAGGAGTTAATTTATGCTGTTACTGAAGAGCAGGGATAAGGTTCGTTTAAAAAAAAAAAAACCTGTGGCCTGTAATCACAGTGACTTACTTAGGAGGCTGAGGCAGGAGGATCATGAGTTTGAAGCCAGCCTCAAAAAATTAGCAAGGCCCTAAGCAACACAGTGAGACCCTGACTCAAAATAAGAAATAAAAAGGGTTGGGGATGTACCTCAGTGGTGAAGTACCCCTGGGCTTAATCTCCAGTGCCCAAAACAAAACCAAACAAAAAAATACCCCAAACCTTCTATGGCTTTCATGGTGAACTGCATACAATTAGAGTGGGGGTATCAGGGAAAATAACAAAGCAAATCAAATGAATCAGCCTGTGATCTCCTACCAAACACATTCATTATTATCTCCCTGCCTTTATTTACAAAATTCTTTTTCATGAGGAATCACAAAATTCTTCCAACTATTTCAGGCATATTTAAGCATCTGTTAGGTGCAAGCCATTCCTAAGGATACAAATTATTACAAGGTAGGTCCCTGAGCCCCGTGAATCTACCATCTAGCAAGGGAGACAGGCATATATAAAAATTATGAGCTGGGCCGTGCATACCTGTAATCTCAGTGGCTATGGAGGCTGAGGCATGAGAATCACAAGTTCAAAGTTAGCCTCAGCAACTTAATGAGGCCGTAAGCAACTAGTGAGATCCTGTCTCAAAATAAAAAATTAGAAAAAAGGCTGGGGGATGTGGCTCAGTGGTTAAGCATCCCTGGGTTCAATCCCTGGTACCGATAAAAAAAATTATGATACTAAGTGACATTAATACCTCAAAGGTAAAGAAGAAAGTTACTCATTTCTGGAATAGATTGGAAGTTGAAAAATTCTATCTCCTTTTCCCCAAAAACATCAGAGAATATTCTTTAACCTACTATGTGCCAGAAAACATTCTGGTCATGAGGAAAAAGCAATGAACAATACAGACAAAAATCCTGCTGTTTTAAAAGGACATATATTCTAGAGGTACAAAGAGACACATGTGCAAGTGATTGGTGTGTGTTGGGGGAGGGGGGCAAACTGGAAAGCATATGCTCTGGCTAAGTAGATTGCTGCTGAGCAGAAATTTGAGCCCAGTGTTCCCAGATCTGGGAATTGGACAATTTGTGAATTTTATGTAAAGTATCTCAGCTTTTAACGCTCAACAACTAACTTTTAAAAAGTCTGTGCCGGGCGTGGTGGCGCACGCCTGTAATCCAAGCGACTTGGGAGGCTGAGTCAGGAGGATCGCGAGTTCAAAGCCAGTCTCAGCAACTTAGCGAGGCCCTAAGCAACTCAGTGAGACCCTGTCTCTAAATAAAATACAAAATAGGGCTGGGGATGTGGCTCAGTGGTGGAGTGCCCCTGGGTTCAATCCCCACTACCAAAAAAAAAAAAAAGAAAAGAAAAAACACACACACACACACACAAAAAAAATTTTTTCTGTAACAAAAATACTTCGTAGGCGGAATTTAGGCCAATGGCATCAGTTTGCATCAGAACATGTAACATGGGTTTTGGTTTAGAGACACAGGCAGTGCATCCCATGTCATCAAGGAGGTGCTACTGGGCTTGAAGCCGCACCAGTTCCAGCTGAGCTGGTCTGGGTCAGCATCAAGGAGGTGAGGACCACTGACCTGAGCCTCCCTCAGAAAACATCCCAGAATGTTTCAGTTCTTATTTCCCTGCTCTTCCCTCCTTTCTCACAACACTCACCAGCTACATGCTCAGGTTCTTGCTTAGGTTCTTCTTTGCTAAGAAGGGCAACACCACTGTTCTGTCACAAAGTCCATAAGCAGCAACACTCCCAGAGCAGCCGCCTGCTGGTTTGTCAGGTTGCTTCACGGATTAATATTGTTCATTAATATGATCAATTCCCATCTGCTCTACTATAGGACTGCTATCTGGAGTCATTCGCAGGAAGGTTCAGTTATCTCAAAATGCTTAAGGCAAGGACTTTATACAAACTTTCTGGGCAAAATAAATAAATAAATCCCTACAGTAAATCCTATTTACCCAGAAACCACTGAAATATGATTAACATGATTAAAAAGCAAGCTACAATTTAAAATAAAGGTATACAAATTGCTACACAGATAGTCATAATACAAATATTTGAATAAAAACTGAAACAAAGGGCTGGGGTTGTGACTCAGTGGTACAGTGTTTGCCTAGCATGTGTGAGGCACTGGGTTCAATCCTCAGCACTACATAAAAATAAATAAAATAAAGATAAAATAAAGGTATTGTGTCCATCTACAACAAAAAAAAATTTTAAAAATGAAACAAAGTATGTTATAAAAAGCAAGAATTTAAATATTAAAACAGCAAGGAAGAGGAGATTAACAAATTTTTTTGTGTTTTTTAAAAATTTGTTTTAATTAGTTATACATGACAGTAGAATGTACTTTGATATATAATGGAGTATAATTTCTCATTCTTCTGGTTATGCATGATGTAGAATCCCACGGATCATATAGTTATATATGTACATGGGGTGATAATGTGATTGATTCCAACATCCTTCCTACCCCCATACCCTCTCGCCTCCCTTCATTCCCCTCTGCCTATAGCAACTCTACCCTTCCCGAGCAGCCCCCACCATTGTGAATTAGCATCCTCATATTAGAGAAAACATTCAGCTAACAAATTCTTAATAAAAGCTGGTTGTTTGGTGAGTATGACCACATATTTACATGACAGAATTACATAGCATAACAAATTGGAAAAAAAAAAGAAATTATGTAAGTTTAGATTTTTAACCTCAGACCTTGGAAAATCACCTTCAAATTCAGATAAATTGTCCCAGTCTCCAGCTGATTCTGCTGATCAATGACACTTATTATGTTAGAAAATAAGCCACCTTGTCTTCAAAATATAGTTCGGTGACCTTTTACAGGGTTAGTTTACAGGGTTTATGAACTTAATAATAAATCAGTGCCTCCACTACTTAGGGTAGCAAAATAAAACCTGAAATGTAATGGAAGAGTTCAAAATGTAGCTCTGATCAGCAGTGTGGTCTATGGTTTCTTTTGGTTACTGAAATTCTAGGATGTGAAACTTGCACTTCTGTTATATTTTCTGTTCCCATTCTTCTCTGTTCAAGGAGTCACATTGGGTCAGATCATCTTGCTGTTAGTTTTGTTTCGGTCCAGAACCTTTCATTTAAAAAACAGGCACATTTGACACATGATAATACCTGAAGTCAATTTTTGGGAGAAACATATGCATATACCATAACAAATTACAGAAACACAAGGGCCTTTGTAAGGATAGTCATTTCAGCATTAAAAAGACATATACAAAATAAAAACATTGTAAATGCTTATTGTTGTGGTTTGAGTTTGTCCCCAAAGTTCATATGTTAGAAATTTAATCCCCAAATTCATATGTTGATAGTATTTGGAAGTAGGGCCTTTGGGAGGGAAGTAGGGTTAGGTGAAGTCATGAGGGTGGGGCCCTCAGGATGGGATTAGTGGCTTTATAAGAACAACAGAGACCTGAGCATGCATAATCCCCCACCCCTCACAGTGTGATGCCTTCTGCCACATTATGACACAGCAAGAAAACATTCAATAGATGCAGCTGCTTGACCTTGAAATTCTCAGCCTCCAGAACTATAATAAATTTCTTTCAAACTTACCCAGTCTGCACCAATTTAAAAAAAGTAGAAATAAAAATTATCCAATCTGTGCTATTATATTACAGAAATACAAAGCAGACTAAGGACATTCACCAACTGAAGACAGGTTAAATTAGAATAGTACTATCCTCATACATTACTATAGAGATGTTGAGAAGAATTGAAGTTATGAATACTGTACAGCTTGAAATGTTATTCACCTAATGATTATTCCCAGATATGGGATCTGAGATGAGTTTTTGCTTTCTTTGAATTTTTCAGCATTTAAAAAAAAATTTATAATGAACATGTACCATTTCAACATAAGTGATAACATTCCTCTAAAAACTAAACAAACGCAGTTGATCTGCATATGCTAATATAGATCTATTGCCGTGATTTATTTTATCTCACAGGTGTTTGGTGCACATCAATCTTAAGGACTCTGAGTGTCTGACACATACACATCCAAAATTACCTATTAGTATGCTGTTAAGTGAAAAATAACAATACGAAACAGTGTAAACAGGGCAAGGGCCTGGGGTGGGAAATAACTGTTTTTCATTGACTACCTGCCTAGGTTCCCTAGAAAACAGAGCCTGACACCAAGTTTATCTGCTTTATCAGATGTTGCAATCTCAAAGGAGAGAGAAGGGGAAAAGATTAGTAAGGTAGTGTGGGGGGAAAGCAAATGCAAAGCTGGGTATTGATAACCTTGCCACAACTTGACATAAAAATACAGACAATGCTTAATCATGCAGAAAGTTTCAGGACAGAATTACTATATTTCAGAAAATTGTGTGTGTGTGTGTGTGTGTGTGTGTGTGTGTGTGTGTACACCCAGGAGGGAGGAAAAAGGCAGAAAGGAATTTATTTTCTGGTTCCTTCCCTTCTCCAGCCTCTAATCGCACTGGTCAGAGGCGTTAACTGGCCCCATGACCCCTCATCTCTACTTACAGACTCTGTCTCCCAGCCCCTCTAGAGAGTGGTGGGTGAACACACCTACACTGGAAGTTGGAAGTGGTAGAGAAGCCAGGGTCAGATGGGGCTTGGGCATTTGAGCTGCTGTGGCTCTCTCCACAAAGGGCACAACAGAGATCCACCCAAAGGGATGGGACAGCCAGCAGTGCTGGGAAACACAGCAAAGCAGGGGGTTGGACACTCCATGGAGCAAGCTGACTGGTGCCTGGGAGGCAGGAAAAGCCAAGATAATCTGAGTAGCTATATTAACTGAGTCCTATAACACACACACAAAAAGTTACTACAATGGAACATTTTCTCCAATGTATGTATTATTTTTAAAACCATTAGGGGAAACACACACACACACACACACACACACACACTTAATCTGTAGTCAGTAGTCTAATGAAAAGGGTTAGGGATTTAGAGCCAAACACTTCTGAGTTTGAGAATCTCACCTGCCTACTCTTGGTGATAGCATGAGGACACTACATGGCTAGTGCGAAGGCTTCAATGAGCTATGTTGGCCAAAGGGCTCTGAGGCTGACAGGCGAGGTTGTGCCTTGAGAGGCTGGCCCTTTTCTTTCCCTCATTTGATCCCTTCCCTGAGTTCCTTCTAGGAAAACTTCAGGTCACACTTCAAACATCATTCTGCTCAGCCTTATTTATATTTATGACCACTCAGGACACTAGGAGCTCCGTGGGGACGGCACTGTTATCTGCCTCTGTGGTGTCTGCCTTTGGTGCCTAGCATGGCTCACATACAGTTGGTGCTGAGCAGGTGTTTGCTGAATGAACCAGGACTCCACACAACAATTCTGAGGAGAGACAACTGTCATATGACCATTAGTAAAGTCACTTGGAGGACTCATGACTCCAAGTGACTTCCTAAATATAATCTGACAGCTATTTTTGCCCAAAAGATAGGAAAAAAAAAAAAAAATCAAAAAAAATTTTGAAGACAGATTTGCATTTCAGCCCAATTCCCTTATTTATACAAGAGTGACAATTAGACAAATGATATAAACCCTGTAAAACTTTAACCATAAAATAACCACATAAAATAAAATTTTAGCCTGGCGTGGTGGCGCACACCTGTAATCCCAGCACTTGGGAGGCTGAGTCAGGAGGATCGCGAGTTCAAAGCCAGCCTCAGCAACTTAGGGAGGCCTTAAGCAACTCAGTGAGACCCTGTCTAAATAAAATAGGGCTGGGGATGTGGCTCAGTGGTCGAGTGCCCCTGGGTTCAATCCCCAGTACCAAATACATAAATAAATAAAAAATAAAATTTTATAGTGATAATATAAGGACTGGAATTGAACAACATAAATTATGACCTGAGCACAGATTATCTGTTTCTTTCCTCTACTTTTCACCCAATACTTTTACAGAACGTTAGCTCTGTACTAGGCTTTGTTCAGAATACCATCCTTCAGAGTCTGCAAAGCCCCTTCCTATTAGTCAAGTTAGTCTGTCTGTCGGTTTCAGCTCCTACCCACCCACCTCTGCTTTAGATCCACCAGAAATACCCAAGAGAGGGGCAGAGAGATCAGAGGCTTCCACAGCTCCTGGAACAAATGTAGACTGTTTCTGAAGCCACAGACTCATGTCTTGGTTGATGATATGGGAAGGAACAACAGCATTTCAAATAAGTTTGACCAGCCTCTTAGGGTCCAAAGGCAGATGTCTACGGTTTGTGTTATTCCCTAGGCCCACTCTACCACTCTATATAAAAACTTTTATTTCAGGAAAACCTCTTAGAAAAAAAATTTAAGAATTTCTCATCTATCAGTTATTTGCCTAAAGAGAAAAACTATGAAGGGAGAAAAAGAAAAAAAGGTCAGTTAAAGCGAAGAGACAAGATATGTGTAACTGGAATAAATCCCAGCAATGTAACTGGCTCCACTCTGGCAGAAAGACAGTTCAAAAAGAAAAATGAAGCCGGGCGTGGTGGCGCACGCCTGTAATCCCAGCGACTCGGGAGACTGAGGCAGAGGATCATGAGTTCAAAGCCAGTCTCAGCAACTTAGTGAGGCCCTAAGCAACTCAGTGAGACCCTGTCTCTAAATAAAATACAAAATAGGGCTGGGGATGTGGCTCAGTGGCTAAGTGCCCCTGAGTTCAATCCCTGGTTCCAAAAAAATAGCTAAATAAAAATAAAGATGAAAAAGAGGAATTCCAGTCTTACCTTACAGTTTCCAGTGGATATGAAAGGAATCGAAGTCATAACTCACAATTTTTATCTTTTCCTCACCAACTATCTTGTACATTACAGCTGTTCAAGTCTTGCAGTCATCAACCTAGCCCACCCCCAATCTTCAAAACACAATTTTATTTATTTTTGGTACTAGGGATTGCACCCAGGGGTGCTTTACCACTGGATTACAACCTTAGCTACCATCCTCCCTTTTTGATTTTGAGAAAGGGTCTCACTAAGTTGCTTAGGACCGAAGTTGCTGAGGCTGGCCTTGAATTTGCAATCCTCCTGCCTCATCCTCCTGAATTGCTGGGATTACAGGCATGCACCACCTTGCCCAGTAAAACACTATTGTAAATCTGTACCCTCCCCTTTCCCTTTTATGTTTTAATTGTTTATTATAGAAACCCAATGCATCTTCTTGATTTTTCCATTTTTACTCTATTCAGACTATTAGACAAAAAAAGTAGAGTCCTGGGAGAAAATCCAGTAAACAATAATCCTTTCACCTTGGACACCTGCAAGTAGTGGGGAGAAAGTGTTAATACTTATAATTTATTTATTTACAAATAATAATTGAATATAGTCATAGGGTGAATAGCCTTTATCTGTTGCATATTCTATAAAGAGTATTCTCTGAAGCTACCAAGTAATTATAATGACTTTCTAATCAAATAAGGGAAAGACCACAAAGCAAAAAGTCACAAGTTCTAAATGTAAGATAAAATTTTTTGAATATATTGTAAAGGGAGTAGGACAAAGAAAATTTACACAATCATAAGCAAATAATACATAAAAATTTCTTAGAAATGTACCTGGCCTGTTACTCATTTAATGTAGTTATTACTGATATTAACCAGACTTTCTTCATGCCCAGCACCTTTGCAGTTAGGTGATGTACACAGACCCCGATGACTGAATTTACCAAATTTATATCTCTGTGCGGCTGTGAAACTGGGGAAAGACACCAATTTCATAAATCCTGAGACAAGTTCTTTTTGCCTTTCTGGGTTGCTTCAGCTTTGCACATGTTGGAAGAAAGCACAGTTAGTATCCACAGATGCTTGATGAAGGGACTGGTTTTGTTAAATGAAGAGGTTCGACTACACTGGAAACCTGAGACAACCCCCCCACCAGGAACTGAACCTAGAGGTGTGTAACCACTGAGGCACATCCCTAGCCCTTTTAATTTGTATTTTGAGACAGGGTCTTGCTTAGGGCCTCAATAAGTTATTGAGACTGGCTTTGAACTTGTGGCCCTCCTGCCTCAGCCCTGAGTGAGCCACTGGGATTACAGTCATATGCCATCACACCTAGCTGGAACCTGAAACATCTACATTTAAAACCATTCCAGCCCCCATTAACTTTCCACGAGACCCAGTTTTCGTAATGATTTAATAAAATCCGAGGGTCTGATCAAACCTATACTGTATTATTACACATGATAAACAGGACAATTTTAGTCACACATTCCAACGAGTGATTTAAAAAGTCAACTTGACCCCAATTTAGTTTTGTAATCCCCAAATACCACTTCCTCAAAACATATTTTCCACACAATTTACAACTGTGTCTCTCCAATCTCATGATCTTTCATCAGCCTTCAAAGGAAAACAAAATTTTAAAGACAAGAGACTACAAAACATATAATCTACACTTAGCACAGGTTTGCTTTTGTTGTGCCATTTCTGAACTCATTATAAAATAAGTCTGGTGGAACCTACCATCTAAGTCAACAAACACCTTCTCCAATGGGAAGACTTGGGGTGAGTAGAGCCCTGCAGTCCTGGATTCTAGTCCCAGCTCTGCCATTTCCTAGATGTGTTAGTCAAGATGCTCCACATTACTAATCATCCATCTTTAAATGTGTAAGATAAAGGTTCACTCAAGGAGGCTGAGGCAGGAGGGCCACGAGTTCAAAGCAGCCCCAGCAGCCTCAGCCAGGCCCAAGCAACTCAGGGAGACCCTGTCTCTAAACAAAATACCAAAAAGGGCTGGGGATATGGCTCAGTGGTTAAGTGCTCCTGGGTTAAATCCTCAGCACCAAAAAACAAAAACAAAAAACAAAGACTCGCCCAACTATTTGTTGAAAACATTTTACATGCGAGGCACAGTGGGACATGCCTGTAATTCCAGCAACTCAGGAGGCTGAGGCAGGAGAATCACAAGTTCAAAACTAGCCTCAGCAATTTAGTGAGACCCTGTCTCAAAATAAAAAATAAATAAAAAGGGCTGGGGCTGTGCCTCAGTGGTTAAAGGCCCCTGGGTTCAATTCCCAGTACCAAAAAAAAAAAGAAAAAAAAAGAAAACCTCTCATGTGGTAGGTATTATGCTGAATGCTAAAAAACACAAAGATGAATTAAATAAAAAACAAAATCCCTCTCCCCAAGGTTCTGATATTATTCTACTGGAGTTGTAGAGAAATCATATATAACTGGAACATAATGTGGTAAGTTCCGTAATGAAAGGAGACTCACAGTACTAGAGAAGTACAAAGGTGAAACCCATCATCTTTTAAGTGGGTGCCATACCAGGGAACTAAAAACTAAGAAAGAACATGCTAGGGTTTTTAAAATTCTAAACATAAAATAAGGCACAGGGTGAATGTTTTCTCTGATAAGCGGATGCTTATCCATAGTGGGGATTAGGTAGGGAAGAATGAAGGAACTTTGGACTGTGCAGAGGGGATTGAGGGGAGGGGTGGGATGGTGGGGATGGGAAGGACAGTAGAATGGACAGACATTATTATCCTATATACACGTATGAAAAAACATTTTTTTAAATAAAAAATATTTTTAAAAGGCACAAGGTAGGAAGGAAAACAAATGCTAGAGTGCAGTTAGTAAGTTGAATCTTCAAAATAAGAACAACATCGTCTATTTAAATATTGTTTTAATTGCAACATGTAATGAAAACTCTACTTCACACACACAGGGACATTTGCAACAAAGGAAAAACTGTATACTTTGGAATGTTTGGGTATTTGAATTAAGTTACTACTGCTACAAAATATTCTCAGTTCATTTCATGAACATTCTGAAAGCAAAGGCTACAACCATTCAGTCTCTCTTTTCATGTGGCACTGGGGGTGGAACCAAGGGGCACTGAACCCTTTTAATTTTCATTTTTTGGGACAGGGTCTTGCTAAGTCATCCAGGCTGGCCTCAAACTTGTGATCCTCCTGCCTCAGCCTCCTGAGTTGCTAGGATTGGAGGTGCGTATTCCAGTGCCTGGCTATGACTATTCACTTTCATTTTGAAGTAGCTGTCCACATGGTTGAAATACTTGTTGTAAAATGTTTAACATGGAAAGTCATTTAATAGTATAGCAAAAACACAGTAAAATTACAAAGACAGACACTAAAATTAGACTAGCAATTACTAAAGAATATAACAGCATCTAGAGGCATCATTTCCCACTGATGCAGAGGCAAAATCTCAAGATTCATCAATTACAAATGAGTTTCAGATCCAGTTTGAGAATCAGGTATTAATTTGAAGTGAGTTAGAGAGTGTCAGAGAAGGGTCCCCAGAACTGGGCCACCCAGAACTTACATAGTCAGTGACATACTTTCCATTTTCCTCTTTGCCCCACTGATTGCTGTGTCACACAGAGTTACTCTTCAGGTTCTCTGTAGGGGCCTTGTGACCCTGGAATTCTGCCACTTTGCCCCAGCTCTCACTGAAGAAGCCACATTCTATTTCATTCCGAAGCTGAACACACAGGCTCTCCATGGCTTCTGGTCCTTGCCACAAGTACACAGACCCTCCCACCGTATGTATCACCCTTCTGCCAAATCAGCTTCAGTACCTCGGAGATGGAAACTCTGCATTCCAGACTCATCCATGGCCCAGAGTTTGACAGAGGGAAACTGACTTAAGCTCATATGTTTAAAATATGGGGAAATGTTGATCAAATGTGTTTATATAGGATCAGATATGTAAGGAGACTGTTCCCTCCTTATAACTATGCTTCTTGGTTCATAAGTAGTAGTTTACCTTATTTCCACCTTAGGTTACAGTAAGATGGTTTTGCTCCCTTGCTCCAGATGGGAACCCAAGCAACACAATGAAGATTCCTCTAGCAAAAAGTCTGCTTGGTTTGACAGTAACCAGAAGAGTCCACTAATATAAGTCTGTTTCTCATATTATTATTATGAGTGCATGCCTGTAATCCCAGTGACTTTGGAGGCCCAGGCAGGAGGATCACAAGTTCGAAGCTATCCTGGATGACTTAGCAATGTCCTAAGCAACTCAGTGAGGCCTTGTCTCAAAATAAAAAATAAGTCAGGAGCAGCGGCACATGCCTGTAATCCAGTGGCGAAGGAGGCTGAAGCAGGAAGATTGTGAATTCAAGGCTAGCCCCAGCAACTTAGTGAGTCCCTAAATAAGTCAGCCAGACCCTGTCTCAAAATAAAATATAAAAAAGGGCTGGAAATGTGGCTCAGTGGTTAAGTGCCCCTGGGTTCAATATCTGGTACCAAAATAAAAAAATAAAAAGGTCTGGGGATGTAGCTCAGTAGTAGAGTCCCTAAGTTAAACACTTACTTACCACCACCACCACCACCACCACTACTACTATTACTACTACTGCTTCTAATAAAGAGATTTAATGGATATTCTACTTGCTGTGTGCCAGATACTGTTCTAAGCACTTTAAATATTAATTCATACAATCCTCACAACAACCCCTATGAGCTAGGTTCTATCATGAGCCTCTTTAAAGATAAACTGAGACACAGAATACACTGCATAGTAAGTAGTGGGGTTTAGATACAGAATATCCAGCTCACGTCCAAGTTTTTTCTTCATTTTAAATAAAAAGTCAAGTTCAGAAATGTGTTCTGAAGTTTAAGGTCAACCACGAGTATTCCTGTTCAAAAGGACACTTAACTTTTGTCTACTGTGGGATGAGACCAGAATTAGCCTGTCAGAGCAGGTCTCAAGTTCTAATCTGAGCTTGTGGTGGGGAGAGACAGTGGGAAGGGACCAGGGAGTGTCTTACTCAGAACGAGTTGCTACCACAAATTGACACAGACTGGGTGGCTTTGTCCACAGGCACTCATTGTTCTCAGCTCTAGAGGCTAACAAGTCAGATCGAGGGGCCACCCTCATTGCAGATGGCTGCCTTCTTGCTGTATCCTACATGGCAAGAAGAGAGAGGAAGCAAGTTCTCTGGGGTTTCTTTTTATAAGGACACTAATTCCAAACTGAGGACTCCACCCTGGTGACCCAATTACCTTACAAAGGCCTTGCCTTCTAATATTATCACATTGGGGATTAGAGTTTCAGCATGAAAATCTTGGATGGGACACAAAATGGAGTTCACAGGAGGGAGGAAGGGGGACTAGTTCACTTATTTTTGAAGAACACAGTAGAGCAGAAGCCCAGTAGGCTTTGGGGAAAAGTGGACCCAGCTTCGGCTCCTGGCTCTATTACTTCTATGGTCCTGGGTTAGTTTCTGCCTGAAATGGGAATATTATCTACCTCACAGTAGTATAATAAAGATTAGATGAGATATAATTGGTGGATATGTGGAACTTTTATTTACTACATAGTAAACGTACAATAAAATTTACATTTCTTGCCAGGCACAGTGACGCACACCTGTAATCCCAGCGGCTCAGGAGACTGAGGCAGGAGGATCACAAGTTCAAAGCCAGCCTCGGCAAAAGCAAGGTGCTAAGCAACTCAGTGAGACTGTCTCTAAATAAAATACAAAATAAGACTGGGGATGTGGCTCAGTGGTCGAGTGCCTCTGAATTCAATACCCCAGCACCCCTCAAAAAAGAAAAAAAAGATTCACACTTGTTTCTTTCCCCCTATTTTCCTATTTTCCCTTCCCCTATTAGAGAGATAAGGAGAAAGAATCAGCTTAGGACAAAAAGCAATACTGAGGAACTATGGACTTGTGTTTTACTACTCGGCACCATTTCCCTTTCTCTTAGGGGAAATTGCTCTTAGGGTGGGGCTGCCCTCAGACCACTCCACACCTGCCATTGGCAGTGTCAGCTGGAGCACATGTAGCCCTAGGCTGACTACCAGGGTTCTCCCGTGTCCAGCCACAGAGATTGGTTCTGGGGCAGAAGTATAACCCAAGTTGTGTGTCCTACCCTAGGATTTCAGTTTAGAGTTTCAAGAGAAGGAACCTTGTCTTTTGGGTCAGAGACTGGGGACTGAGGGTGACCTCTCCTATCACTGGAGAAAGCTCATCTACACAAAAAAAGAAAGCCAATAACAGACCAGCAAAAGAGACACCACAAGAGCTCTGGGGACACTGAAATATGATTGTATGCCCAAGGCCATCAGAATTGCCCTGGTAACTAAAACACTTGTTTCATTTTTCTGACCTTTCTGGGTATCATTCCGATACATTTCTATCTCCTGAGTTTTTCTGTGTATGTTTTGTCATCAGTAATTCAAAGAGTCTTTATATTTATATTTAAAGAGTCATTTATATTTTAATCCAGACTTTCTACAGGTGCTTTGTGGTGAAGATCTCATTCGATCCTCAGAGCAGACCATTTAATGGGAGGCTTTGCTCATCTTTCCCCTTTCCCCTAACTGTACATCTACAATAGTATGAACCTCTCTGTAAGCCCAGGGTGAGATCATAAGATTGATCATCACTTTTTATATTAACTAAATCATGGCAGAATAAAGATCTCACAACCACACATCACATCAACTAGTATACATTCATGCTGCACCTGCTTAGGTCACATACCCAATTCAAATAATCATGGTGCCCAGGAGAATGGAATATGCTCACTGGCCACACCAGAAGCATAGGGTAAATGGAGCCAGCTTCCTCAGACCCACACAGATGTCTTAACAGAAATTATGGTGATGCTAGGAGGGAGGAACAGGGAAATGCTTTAGGAAAGACAATCAGTACATGCTCACTATATACAAGAAAAATCAGAATGAATATTTTTTAAGACTGTCTACTCTGCATCATGTACAACCACCAGAATGGAATCCTAATTAGAGTAAGTTATATTCCATGTATGTATGTCAAAATACACTCTACTATCATGTTTATCTAAAAAGAGCAAAAAAGAAAAAAAAAAAACTTGTCTAGGTTTCTGAACCATCTGCTCCATAGCTCCTCCTGTACACACACATTACTTCCAGTTGCTGTCTCACATGTTTTTAGTCTTATTTAAGACTTGATCTTCAGGGCCTTTAGTATTCTCCACAGGGAAGCTGACGAGTTTATCACTGACTCTCCAAACACTTATTCTGAGTACCAAATTAAAGTGCTGATATGGCAAGATCAAGAGATCCCAGATGCTTTCTAGAAGTTGCAACACTGAAGACCTGATTAAAAGCAAGTCCCTCCTGGCTTAATTAAAATGTCCTTGGTCATCTCCTTGCCTTGCTTTCCTCCTTAGTAAGTGTAAACTCAAAATCACAGGGAAATAAGAAAGGTAAGCTTTTTTTTAGGAAAGGGTTTTATCAACAAGTTGACTAACATAACAGATTTCCCACTGGCTGACAACAGTGAGAAGTGTTTTTACAGAAATTTCTGTTAATACAATGAGATGATGGTATCATTGCCTAGCTCTAGACATGGACTCTGGCAACTTGGGTTTTGAAGTTGAATAGATATTCGCTGCTTACCTTCAGGTAAAAGATGGCTGACCTCTCATAATGCCACCATCTTGAACAAGACCAATCTTTCTGAACCCCACTTCCTGACATAAAAACAAGGATGCCACAACCTTCCTCATTAGATTCATAAAAGAATTAAACAAAGGGTGGCTGGGACCTACATATATTACTTGAATATTTGAAAAGAATATGACTTCTGCAACTGTGAAATATAGTGCCTTTTTGAGCTGTTTCCAGGTTTTGGTTACTGTGAATAAAGATGCATACAATATAATGGAAGGTGTTCAGATAGGGGGGTTCTGAGAACTGCAGACACCCTGTAACCACTACTGACAACAAGATGCTGAATATTTCTAATATACCATTTAAAGTTCCCTCCTGCTGCTTCTTAAGGAAAAAATTCATGTGATCAAGTGATTTGTCTCCATTTGTCTTTTCTGTCTTCATAACTGAGATTTTTTGGCTGCATTGAGAATCAGTACACAGACAGTTCACTTTGGATACAATTCTTAACACACGTACCAGAAATCTAAGAAGACTTATACTGTAATTATTTTTCAGTTATTCTATTGACTTTTCAGCTTTGAATTTGGAGGCAAATTTTCCTTAAGAGAATATCAAATACCAATATCTTTGAATCCTGTTGTTACTTAGGTCCCACTGATTCAAACTTTGTCATACACACCACATATTCAAATTTCCCATCTTTCACAGAACATTAAAAAAAATTATTAGGAAAACTAGACTTCCACAACCAAAGATGCACATGGGATTAGACAGCAATGATCCAGCAATGGTTTTCTTTAGGAAATCACTATTAAAAATTCTATAAGAAATCCTACGAAAAAAACCACAGGAACAAAAGTAATTTAAAATACTCAAGATATTAAATGCAGGACTATGATTCCAAATTGCCATTTAATATGCTTTGTATTGTAGGATATAAAACTAGTCCCCCACCTATGGAATGTTAAGCTGACATCCAAGTCCAGCCTCCCATAAGTCAATATCCCACTTTTTTCTGGTTGTACCCAAAATAAACAAGCAGAATGATTTCACTTCTAAAAAAAAGTCATTTAATACACTTAAAAAATGGAATGAAGTGGAATCCCCTCCTTTTGAAAGATGTTTCTAGAGCTACTAAAAACACTTGCATTTGCAAAATAGTTAATAAAATATTCCTCAGGATTATACAAGGGAGACAGAACCACTGATAAGACACAGGATGAGTAATCAGACTTGGCTTCTAAATTCTGCTTCAACTGAGGGTGGCTTCTCCTCGTTTTCAGATTCTCCGTTTTCTGCAGGTAAATCATTAGTTTCCTGGTTAGCCACTTCAGCCAGTTTTCCTTTTGTTCCCCTTTTCTCTTTTGTTTGAACTTTTTTGTCTGAATATTTATCCTTGCCCACTGAGTTCCTGGGCTTGGCGTCTGCCTCACAGGAGCAGCTTAACTGACAACCTGACTGACCTCCTCTTGGGCTCCTCCTTTGCCCAAATTGACCTTTCTCCTGGGCATCCTGGCAGGTGCTGGAGCCTTCTGAAGCTATGCTGCCTGGCCGCTGCTGCTCTCCATTTTCCTTATAATTCGATAAACTGCACTGTTTCCAAATGTTAATCCATCCTTGTATTTCTTGCAAAAAAGCCTTGGTCATAATGCTGGCAGAGCCAGGCTTCAACATAGCCTGATTTCAGAGGCTTTGCCCCCCTCCCCCAGTATTACATGGATGATCTGGTGTCAAAGTAGATGAGGGGAAACAGTGCAAAGGATGACCCTAAAACATCAGAGTTGGGTGGATCATATAACACAATTTCCCAAACCTTTAAGCCAGATCTTTAAAGATGGGTGATCACTCATCAATTCCAGCCTTCCTTCTCCCAGCCATTCTGTTACATCATCTGTAATTTATTTGAGATAATTCTGTATCCACTTTTTACATTTACACAGAGGTCTACTGTGTAAACTACTGGAGTATTTCTCTTGGTATATTAGGGGTTGTCAGGTAACACAGTTTCTCAACTTTCTTCATTTTAATTAAATTTTTAAATTTTGTTTTAACTAGTTATACATGACAGTAGAATGTACTTTGATACATCATATATAATGGAATATAATTTCTCATTCTTCTGGTTATACATAATGTAGCAGTTTCTCAGCTTTAAAATATATATGAGTTCTGGGGGTGTAGCTCAGGGGTAAACAGTTTGCTTAGGATGCAGTATGTGTGAAGTCCTGGGTCTCATTCCCAGCAGTGCCTTAAAAAAAAAATTCTTGTTTTGTTTTCATATTTAAATTGAATTTTGGGGGGCTGGAGTTGCAGCTCCATGGTAGAGCTCTTGCCTAGCACGTGCGAGGCACTGGGTTCAATCCTCAGCACCACACACAAATAAAAAAATAAAGGCATTGTGTCCATCTACAACTAAAAAAATATTTTTTAAAAAAAGATTTTTTCACTGGGTATAATCTAGGATGATGTACCACTTCTCACAGCCTATATTCTCTATGACTTCTTTCTTCACTTGAGAAATAAGGATGATAATATGCCTGTGCCGTTAGGCTGTTCTGAGGATACGAAATAAAATTAACATCTTGGTATCATGCCTCACACTTAGCAAGGACACACCGTGCATAGGGAAAAATGCATTCCTACAATGATGAGACTGTGTTAGGCAGAAGAACGTAGGACGACAGCCACCGTTCCTGGTCTCTAGGGGCCTGTAGTATTTCTTATATTCTGAGTTGTCTGCTAACACATTTTCTCAGCTTTTTTAAAAAAAAATCTGACAGTTTTATTTTGCCTTCATCTTAAAGAAAAAAAAGAAACTTTCACTAGATATAGAACCTAGGACAATAGTTCTTTTCCTTATAGAAATGTGGAGATATCACTGCATTATCTTGTGGTCTCCATTATTTAAGATAAAAGCAGTTACCACCTTGGATGAGCCTCTCTCTCTCTCTCTCTCTCTCTCTCTCTCTCTCATCTCCCTCTGTGTGTGTTTCTTCTCTAACAACTTTTAAGATATTTTTCTGCATCTTCATTTTTAGCAGTTTGACCACAATGAGCTTGGGATGTTTTTCTTTGTATTTATCCTGAAATTAACTGAACTTTCAGGATCTGTGGATTGCTATTTATGATAAAATTTGAAATAATTTAGTCAATATTTCTTCAAGCATTTTTTCCCCTTACCCTACTCCTTTTGGAACACCACTACAAGTTAGATTTCCTGATAGCTCACAAATCACTGAGCTTCTATGTTTTTTTCCAATCTTTTTCTCTGTTCTTTGGTGTGAATGATGATTTATCTTGGCCTGCCATATTCCCTCATTCTCACCCAATAGGTTATTGCATACTATAACTTTTAGTTCCAAAGCTTCTATTGTTTTATGGCCCTCAATTTCCACATGTCTACAGAAATTCCCCATCTGTTCACCTTTCTTTTTTTTTTTTTTTTGTGGTTGACCCTAATGTGTTTTTAACAGTTTTTCAAAGCTTCTGTCTGCTAATTACAACGTGGGGGTTGTCTGAGGGGCTCTAAAAACTTATTTTTCTTTGGCATATGAATAGACATACTAGAACAGCCCCATTCCCATTCCCATCCCGATCCCCATCCCATCCCACTCACAAGATATTTGCTAAATTGCAGAGGCTATCCTCAAACTTGTGATCCTTCTGCCTTAGCCTCCCTAGTTACTGAGATTACAGACGTGTGACACTGTGCCCAGCTGGAAGTGCTTCTGCAAATGTTATGCATAATAAATCGAGGAGATTCTGGCCCGATTATCTTTCTCTGCAGATTGATTTCTGTTTTAGCAGGCAGTTTCTGAAGGATAGCTTTGAATTTACATAGGATTAATCTACAGCTTTTTTGGAATGGGGCTATTTTGGTATTGACCTGAGTCCTACAGTGATTCCCTCAGTGTAAGGACATAATCTCTTTTTTTTTTTTTGGAACTGGGGATTGAACCCAGGGGCACTCCACCACTGAGCCACATCCCCAGCCCTATTTTGTATTTTATTTAGAGACAGGGTCTCACTGAGTTGCTTAGGGCCTTGCTAAATTGCTGAGGCTGGCTTTGAACTCGCGATCCTCCAGCCTCAGCCTCCCAAGTGCTGGGATTACAGGCATGTGCCACTGCCCCCAACTAGGACATAATCTTTTATTCTAGGTTGTACTCCTCTAGATTTCAATGAGAAGTTTGATGTGCTGACCAATCTGTTCTAACTGGACAGGTCTCTAACTGCAACATGTCTCCCTGTGCTGGGTGGCAGCAGAAACCTCAATTCAGCACTTTGTCCTTCCAGCTCTTTCCTCCTTTGGTCCCAAAAGTCTCACCCATCCAAGTATAAGGGTCAACTAAATCTGTTTTTTTCTTGCAGTGCTAGGGATTGAGCCTTGAATCCAGGGCCTTGTGCATGCCATACGAGCAGCTGTACCACTGAGCTACATCAGTGGGGTTTACTCACAGATTTTTATTGTTATCTACTTCCAGGATTTTCCCTTCCAATTTTAATTGCTTTGTAGATTTCAAACTCTTCAGGCCAAATGTACAACTTTCTTTTCGACTTCTAATTACCATTCCTTGTGTACCTTGGAGTATCCTTTCAGAAGGCAAGACATGTAAATACCTTTCCTGTATTCAAAATATCAAAACTTCTCAGCCGGGCATGTGGCGTACGCCTGTAATCCCAGCAGCTTGGGAGGCTGAGGCAGGAGGATCACGAGTTCAAAACCAGCCTCAGCAAGGTCAAGGCACTAAGCAACTCAGCTAGACCCTGTCTCTAAATAAAATACAAAACGGGGCTGGGGATGTGGCTCAGTGGCTGAGTGCCCCTGGGTTCAATCCCAGGTTCCAAAGAAAACAATAAAAACAAAAAAAAAACTTCTCTAGTTTTTACCTACCCTGTCTGATTGTTCTTTGGTGACTTCGGACAGTTATTTTATATAAGTTTTATATAAGTTATATATATATAAGTTTATAATATTTTTCCTGTACAAGATTTGGTCTGATACAAGCTATTCCACTGTTACTGGAATTGACAACTTCTCAAACCTCAAAATTTGGGAGGAAAAACTCAAAATCATGTAAGATAAATCATCTTTAGTTGAGACATGGATAAAAATAAAATAGAATAAGGAAAAGTGTTTGGGGTATTCATGCTTTTTTCTCTCTTTTCTTCTCTCTTTTTTTTTAGTGATATGAAGTCTGTGTTGCCCAGGCTGGCTTCTGACACACAATTCAAACCATATTTTATTTAGTCATCTTAGCATTTAATTTTTCCATAATGTTATTTTACTCAGTCAATATGACATTTCTCATAACGAGTCAAGTTTTTTGCTCCCCCATAATCTGTGACTTCACCTCCCACCACAACCCCTAGACTCGGGCTATCCACTGCCCTGTGACTCAGAACCTTTGTCCTAGCAGTTCTTCTTCCTGACATTCCTATTCCAGAAGCTGCATGGTTCTTCTCTTCTCTTTTCAGAGGCCTTCCTTACCTTCCTTAAAACTGTACTTACATGGGGCTAGGGTTGTGGCTCAGTGGCAGAGCGCTTGCCTAGTAGGTGTGAGGCACTGGGTTTCATCCTCAGCACCACATGAAAATAAAGGCCATTGACAACTAAAAAAATATTTTAAAAAAACAAAAAAAAAACTGTACCTTACACACCCACACCTTCTATTCCTGCATTTTCTCCATAGCATCTTATATTTTCTTATAGTCAGTCTTTCCCACAAAGGACTGTAAACTCCATGAAGGCAGGGACTTTTGTTTTCATTCTGTCGTATATTCCTAGCATCTAGTACAGCTGACTCTTACTTGGTGAGTGATCAGTTAAAAAAAAAAAAATTGGCAGTACTGAGATTGAACCCAGGGATGCTCTATTACTGAACTTCATCCCCCGCTCTTTTTGTATTTTTTGAGAAAGGGTCTTGCTAAATTACCAAGGCTGGCCTTGAACTTGTGATCCTCCTGCCTCAGCCTCCCACATTGCTGGGATTACAGGTGTGCACCACAGTTATTTAGCTTCTAATAACTGATTTAACTTCTACTTTGCCTTCCTTCACCTCACCCACTAGAATGGAAACACCAGTATCATTTACTTTGTCTCAGTGTCATCCCTATTGACTAAAACATAGCTTCATATATAGTAGGTGCTTACTAGATATTATTATGAAGAAGCACTAGCTTTTATTATTCATTTATAAGGTATAGGCTTTTCCAAAGGCCAGAATTTTCTTTTCCTCTGTTGCCTCGTTAGTGTACACTAAGTAGGAACATAAGTATCAACTGAATTAGTTAAATATGATATATAAGACAGCACTTGAATACTAAGTGATGATAAGGTATATCTTCTGATGCTTCCATTTTTACTAGTGGCATTTATTATAGATGTTTTGCTATGCTATACTACATTTCTGATTCACTCTCTTAACTTCTATGGTCATTTATCCTTCTAACCAACATGCATATCTAATATAGAGAAAGAAACTGGTGACCATGTGGGTTTCCAAGGCACTGACAGTATAAAATAGTAATGACAGCTAAATTGGGAAGGGAGGGTGGAAAACAAATTGGAATCAAAAGATCAGACAAGAGTAAAGACCAATGTAGAGGGAGTAGCAGAATTAAAGTAGAACTTTCTCTTTTTTTCGCTTTTTTTATTGGTGCATTATAGCTGTACATAATGATTTATTGTTGCTTATATGTACATGCACACAATATAACAATCTAATTTGGCCAGTATCACTCCCCAGTACTTCCCCCTTTCGTCCCTACTTCCCATCCCTGGCCTTTTTCTTTACTGTTCTCCCTTTCGTCTCCATGAGATCTGACCTCACCTTTCCTTTACTTTTTCCTCTCTGGCTTCTGTACATGAGAGAAAACATATCTCCCTTGACCTTCTGAGTTTGACTTACTTTGCTGAATATAAATGGTCTCTAAATCCATCCTTTTCCCTGCAAATGACAATTTCATTTTTCTTTATGGACGAATAAAACTCCGTTGTGTATATATACTGCATTTTCTTTATCCATTCATCTACTGATGGACACCGAGGCTGGTTCCATAGTTTGGCTATTGCGAATTGTGCTGCTATAAACAGGGGTATGCACATGTAACTACAGCGTGATGACTTTAATTCTGTAGGACGAAACTGAGGAGTGGGACAGTTAGCTCATATGGTGGTTCTATGCCTAATCTTTAGAGGAACCTCCACTCTGATTTCCACAGTGGTTGTACCAATGTACAATCCCACTAACAGCATAATAGTGTTCTAAAGCAGAACCTTCTAAAGATCTTGAATTCTAGATGGCAGAGAAGTAGTGCTTTACATTAGATTCCAAATAAGGAAGCTGGCGCAGTGGCACACGCCTGTAATCCCTGTGGCTCAGGAAGCTGAGGCAGGAGGATTACAAGTTGAAAGCCAGCCTCAGCAACTTAATGAGGCCCCAAGAACTCAGCAAGACCCTGTCTCAAAATTAAAAAATTAAAAGGGATGGGGATGTGGCTCTGCGTTTAAACACCCCTGGGTTCAATCCTCAGTACCTGCCCCCCAAAAGGAAGATTCCAAATAAGAAATTTGGGTTAAAAAAAATAAGGCAAATCATTAAAATAATAGAAGGAGAATATGTGAATCCCAAATCTTGGGAGGAAGAGAAAAAGACATGAATAAAACCAGATGAATCTAACTGAAGGAGAAAAAGCAGGATAAAAGCATGAAACAAGATGGCAGGAAAATACCTAAATCTGTAAATAGTCAGAGCAGTTTGGGGGAGATTGTTAAATAAAGTGATTGAAGACACTCTCCACAAGGTACTGACATTTTATGACAACAGCAATCACTTTTACAGAAGGTCACTATGGGCTAAGCATGATTCTAGATGCTTTATGTATATTAATTACTTAATTCTCACAGAAGTCTAATGAAAGAGACATTGTTATCCTATTTTATAGTTAAATAAATCAGAATACAAAGTAACATGAGCCAGGCAAGGGGTGCACACCTGTAGTCCAAGCAGCTCAGGAGTCTCACTGAGGCCTCAAGTAACTTGGTGAGATCTCGACTGAAAATAAAAAGGGCGAGGGATGTGGCTCAGTGATAAAGTGCCTCTGGGTTCAATCCCCAGTACCAAAAATAAAAAAAGAAAGAAGTAACAAGTTCAAGGTCACTGAGCCAGTAGGTAGTAGAGCCAATTCAGAGTCCATGCTCATAGCTAACTATGTTGTCTGAAGGCACTAGCTGATATCAGAAGGGTGAGAAGGAGCCAGATATGTGAAAGGGGTGGGGGAGGTGATATATTCTAGACAGAAAGAAAAGCAAGCACAAAGGCCCTAAGTGGGGAAGAACTTAGGTTTTTAGACGAAGAGAGGAGCCAGTGTGACTGAACGGTAGTGAACCATCAGAAAGTGGTATGAGAATGAATTTGGGAGGCACTACAGACCTCATCAAATAGTTTATCTGACTGCTTACTATATATCAGGGAATGAACTAAATGCCTTATTCTGACCCTACATTATAGAATTTCTTGATACAAGAGTCTTATAACATGTATTATTTCCCCTCCCCACTTTGTAGGTGTGGAAAGCGAGGCTTAAGAGACCAAGTAAATTTGCTTATGATACATATCTAGTAGAAGAGCCAGGGTTCAAACCAGGTGGGCCTGACTCCAAATCTCAGGCCACAACCACACATGGCATTGAGTCAAGCTAAAAATAATAGTTTAATCAAGAATAGCCTCCACCTTCCTAGAGGCATGTGGCTATAAAAAGAAGATGCACCTAGGTGTCTGAGTGACTCTGCTGAGGAATGCAGCTTGGAGAGAAGTGTTCCATGCTGTGGGATCTCAAATCAGGACTATCTTGTCTCTGTACTTGGCTTTGTCCCAGCAAATCAGTTTCTTGTTTATTTCTTGTCTTTGTTTAGTTTAGTCCTTTGACTCTGAAAACGAATCTGCATTTTAGATTTTTGTCAATATGTTTGCTATCATTTGTTTTTGCTGAGGGAGGCTCTTTTTAGGGCCTCAGCAGAGACCTGGTATCCTGTGTTGGCCTGTATCTTCTATCTCTGTATCAGAAAAAGTACAGTCTAGCAATCAGGGATCCTGGTAGAAAAGGACAAGAAAGAGAGCAATGTATCAAATGGAGGAAGACATGATCCCAGGTAAAGAATTACACCTCATGCCCAGAGATTCAAGAACAGGAAAGATGACTACAGAATCATCTCATTCTGAAAAAGCCTCTTGTAAGAGCTAACCCTATACCTGGAAAGAAGAGCCTCTTCTTTGTATCTTGCTTTTCCAGGGACTTTGTCTTGACTTTTTCCATCTTCCCCTAGCTCTGCTTAGGGGGGGGGGGGGGGAAATCCACTGTAATACTGATAGGGTCAACCAGGTATCCCTGATGTGAAGAAGCCCTTAGACATGTTTGACAAGGAGCACAGTATGGTGGCCTCATCAGTGAGTGGATGGGCCCTGATATACCCCACTCTTCATGTCAGAGGTCCATCCAAGTCTGAATACGGAATGCCAACTTCCCTGATATATTTTTAACATTAGTAAACATTCACACCAGAAGAATAATGCTTGCACATTAACCTCATTTCAGAAAGCTATAGATGCATGGAAAACACAAAGCAGGCCCAATCTTTGATGGATAGTACTGGGGCCAGAATTATTTTGATACCCTACAACATCTAGAAATACATTAAATAAAAACACACAGCCAGGCATGGTGGTACAGGCCTATGCACGCGCGCGCACACACACACACCTACAGACACACACACCTGACAATTGGGCAATCAAAGAGATAACTTTCCGAGGACTGAAAGAGAAGAGGCAATAGTGAACATCCTCTCAGAGACCACGATTCACTGGACAATGCAAAGAATTGTCCACATTCCTACATCCATGATTCAGATATAACCAGTAGGAGGGGAGATGATGCAGAACAATGGAAAGAACAGAAGTCCCAAGTTGCAGGGACTTGACTGCTGAGCAGCTATGATGCTATGGAAGAACTGGGCTCTCTGAGCCTCAAGTTTTTATTAAATAGGCCTCGTCAGATGCTGATTCTATATAGACAGATATAAATAAAACAGGGGAGGGAAGATTAATAGATGCCACACTATTCTAAGTATTCTGTAGTTATTCTTCTCAACTACTCTATAAGGATAGTATTACTATCTCAATTTTACAGACTCAGTGAAGAAAGTTACCCAATGTCACAAGCTTGTAAGTGGAGGAGTTAAGACTGGAACCTAAGCAGTCTAGTTCCAGGAACCATACTCCTTACTTTAAAATTCTGGTCCTGATAATTCTACCTCTGTGTGACATTCTGCAGGCCACTATATTACATTCATTCAAAAAATTTAACATCAGGCCAGGCACGGTGGTCCACGTCTATAATCCCAGTAACTCAGGAGGCTGAGGCAAGAGGATCTCAAGTTCAAGGCCACCTTGGGCAATTGATTTAGCGAGATCCTATCTCAAAATAAAACATACAAAGGACTGGGGATGTAGCTCAGTGGCAGTGCCCCTGGGTTCAATCCCCAGTACCTCAAATAAACAAATAAACAAAAATCTTAGCATCAAAATGAGAAAGTTTCTTGCTATTGACAGTTTCATCTGCTAAGCTGCAGTCAGGACACGCCAGTCATTGCCTGAATGAGGATGCACCTGTCATTTGGTGGTGTGACTGAACAAATACAGCTCTGAAAAATAATTCAAGGGCCACTCTGGGGAGAAATATGAACCTCAATAGTTGCCAGAAGACATTTTTGGTTAAAATCTAGTCAATCAGGTGTGGTGGCACATGCCTGTAATCCCAGTGGCTCAGGAGGCTGAAGCAGGAGGATTGCAAGTCCAAAGCCAGCCTCAGCAATTTAGTGGCCCTAAGCAACTTAGCAAGACCCTGTCTCAAAGTAAAAGAAACAAGAGCTGCCGGACGCGGTGGCACACGCCTGTAATCCCAGCACTTGGGAGTCTGAGGCAGGAGGATCACGAGTTCAAAGTCAGCCTCAGCAACTTAGCAAGGCCCTAAGCCACTCAGTGAGACCCTGTCTCTAAATAAAATACAAAATAGGGCTGGGGATGTGGCTCAGTGGCCGAGTGCCCCTGGGTTCAATCCCCAGTACAAAAAAAAAAAAAAAAAAAAAAAAAGTGGAAATACTGAATATATTCCATTAACTTGGAAGAAAAATTTGAAGACAACGATGAGGCATTTTTAAGAAATGTTGCACTATGGATGCTCCTGATGGCATACAAGACAGTTGCTACATAAATAAATACAGTGAGTCAAAAAATGATTCAAAGATGGAACTGAATATGAAGAAGTTCTAGAATCCTTTACCAGTAAATTTTATTTACATTTTCAATTTTATGTATGCACAAAAGTGACAGATCAGAAATTCATGACCAAGTAAGTCTAAAAGTGCTCTTTCAATAAGATGATGTGGTTGTTTTTTCTTGCTTAGTGGTACACAAAATAATGGTATATGTTTAAATACATACCATTTTGAACTTAATGAACACTGAGAATATTTCTAAGGCCTTTGAAAATTGGGATAATAACTTCTTAATGGCTACAGAATAAAATGCAAATGAAACAGCATTCAAAGACCCTCTACAACCTGGTATAAACCTACCTTTTCCATTTTTACCATCTACATACCAGACTATATTGATGGTTCCTTAAAGCTTACCTGCCCCTATTCATTTGTGCCTCTAAACTGTTCTTTCTCCTGAACATAGCCCATCCTAGTCTGTCAGCACTTTCATCTACTGGAAGGTGGCCCTGAGTAATTTCTTTAATCTTTCAGGTTCTCAGTTTTCTTATTTCTGAAATGAGAATCCAACTTTAGGTTTAATTTGAGGATTTAATGAACTAATGCATGTTAAGTGCTTAACACAGAATGATCAGGAAGTGTTATCCGGGTCTTGAAGATGAATCAGTCTCAAAAACAGAGTGAACTGGCCAAGGTCACAAAACTCATTTAACAGCAAAGACAGAACAAGAGCCTTGACTTCCTCATCCCCAGTACCAGGCTGTCTTTAGGTATGTGAAAGGTCCCTCCCCTAGTCCTCAACTAATATTGACAGATTGGAGAGCAAGGCTCTTTAAAATTTTCCTAGAAACCGCTCTTCTTCCGCCTCCTCCTACATCACATGTCCTAAACATGCTACAAAATGAAAGAGAGTAAAAAAACAGGATTTGAACACATTAGACCATGTGTTAAACAAATAGGTTTATCATTCCAGAGCCTTCAATGCAGTTCTATACATTGAGGATCTCCAACAAAAAGAAATAAAGTATGGGAAGTTTCCCAACTTACTTGATCATAAAACTAGAGGTTGCTGTACAGATGTGGCAGATCAGGCCATAACTTCAGTTTCCTGATCTCTAAAGAATAAAAGCTCCAATTCCTAACGTAATATCCAAGAGTCTTTATAAACCATTTACCTTGCAAATCCCACCACTCCCCCCATGAGTCAGCTCCATTCAGCTGACCATTCAGCATGTTGGGCCAGTTTTATAAGGTATATCTTTCTGACAGAAATACCTTCCTTCTTTCCACGGAGCCCAACTTTTTGGCCCTTACAGAGCTAGTTCAGGAACACCTGGCTGAAGCCTCCTCGGGTCATCCCCAGTCAGCAGGCTGTGCTCTCCTCTGTGCTCTCGGGGCACTTTATATCCGCACTGCACATTTTTCACAGTGGCTCTCCATTACCTATTGATTGATGGATTCCCTTTCTAGTCCAGGTTAAGGACCTGAAAGTTTAAGGGCCATATTGCTTTCATCCCCAGTGAGAGGGATCCTATATGCATGCAGTAATAGTCTGTCTTTTCTACACCCTCTTCTTCTGGGGACACAGAATTTCAAAACACAGCTTTCCTGGTTCCTCATAAGGGAAGATTCAGGTTATGCTTTTATTCTAGCATAATTAACAAGGGATACTTACATCTTTATACCTAATGGACCTTCCAAGAATAGTAATTATGTAGGTCTCCATGTATTACAGAATCCCCTACACAAAGTTGGGTCACCATGGATGGAAAATGACTCATTCTTTCCTTTTCAAAGTCGATTGTAATCATGCACCCCTTTAGATTTGTCCATGATAAAGCCTATTTGCCTAACCACTCAAAGCCTTGATTCCTAACCACTCAAAGGAAAAACACTGTTCCTCCAATTCTAATAAAGTCCCTGTAGGTTTGGACAAGAAGTATTTTGTTTCTACTAATAAGGAACTCCAATTGATTAATAATACGAGATCAAAACTAGTGGTTAAAGTGGGCTGGGGATATAGCTCAGTTGGTAGAGTGTTTGCCTCATAAGCACAAGGCCCTGGGTTCAATCCCCAGCACCACAAAAAAACAAAACAAAACAAAACAAAAAAACAAAAACTAGTGGTTAAAAATAAAAACGATGGTTATATCCCAGGCATGGTGGCACACACCTTTAACCCCAGCAATTCAGGAGGCTAAGGTATGAGGATTGTTAATTAGAGGCCAGCCTCAGAAATTTTGCAAGGCTCTCAATAAATGTCCAAGACCCTGCCTCAAAATAAAAAACAAAAAGAGCTGGGGATGTAGCTCAGTGGTAAAGCATCCCTTGTGTTCAACTTCCCAGGATACCCCCCACCAAAATCAAACCTAGGGGTTTTGAGCCATGATCTTCTCATAGTGAATGTTTCTGGCCTCAGATTCTCTGGACTAATATTTCTCAGTAAATACATTTAGTATAACTTCGGTCTAACTTTAGAAAGAGTCTTCTAGAAAAGATAGTAAGTCATGCCTGGCAAGTAGCAAATACTACCATTTCCACAAGAAGTAGGCATAAGATAAAGAATTAATTCAAATGCTGAGGCACAAGAAATAAATGAGTGTTAAAACAGAAACAAACACTCTTCTTTCTCTCACACCAATACAGCTCAGAGATGCCAACTACTCCTTACTTGATGTGGTTCCACATGATCTCTTGGGTCAACATCTTCTCTAGATGTACCAGCACTGGTCAAGGTTTTAAAATACACATTTTCTGAAATATGCATTCTTAAATCTGTAGTGCAATATTTTCTCTTTTCACTGCTAGCAAACTAATTTCACACTATGAACTCAAGTTGTCATTAGGTTACCAAGATCTTTCCCACTGAGTCAGAATGAAGGTCACAGTAACAATGCTCCCTCAGTAGGCTAAAAAAACAAAGTTATCAACATGACTAGAGGGGGACGTGTTGAAGAGCTTACTTGTCACATAATCATATGCCCCCCAAATCCATTCAGTCCTATGTCACTTAACGGTTATGAGAAATTCATTGTTAGGTGATTTCACCCTTGAGTGAACATCACTGAGTGTACGTACACAAACCTAGGTGGTACAGCCTACCTCATGCCTGGGTCATATGGTGTAGCCTAGTACCCCAGGATGCAAATCCATAGAGCATGCTACTGTGCTGAATTCAGTAGGCAACTAAAACACAATGGCAATTATTTGTGTACCTAAACCCAGAAAAGATACAGTTGTAAATTCTATATCATAGGAATTATGTGGCACCATTATAACCTTAAGCGACTCCTGCCATGTATGTGTTTCACTGCTGACCAAGACATTACACAGCACACAACTGCAGCTGAAACCTGCCATCACTCTAATTTTCTGCCACTGTCAACGTTAGCAAAGAAAAATACACACACACACACACACACACACACACAGTAGGTGGGAATTAAAATGGAGCAGGGAACTTTATTCACAATCTGCCAAATACTCCCAGTTAGAAAGTGAGGCTTAGAAAAATTAATTTGTCCCAAGTCATGTTCCTATTAAATAGTAGAGCCAGGATTCAAACTCAGATCTGTCCAACTAAAACAAATGTACATACTATAAACAGAGACCAGCCAGATACTGGAAGAAGAATGTTCCGTGTTATGGTGTAGATATGAAGTGTCCCCCAAAGCTCCTGTGTTAATGCAGGAATATTCAGAGGTAAAACGATTGGATTATGAGACCTATGACTTAATCAGTAGAATTAATCCATTTGATGGATTGATAATTTGAAAGTCCTATTATACTGAGTGAGAACTCTAGGCTGGAGGAGGTGGGTCTCTGGGGTATGCCCTTGGGGATTATATCTTGTTCCCTCTGACTCTTCCCTCTCTCTCCCTCTGCTTCCTGGACACCTTGAGCTGAGTAGCCTTTCTTCACTGCAACCCTGGACCATGAGGCTTGACCTTACCCCAAGTTCAGAGTGATGGAACCAGCTGATCATGGATAGAACCTCCGAAAGTGAGCCAAAATAACTTTTTCTCCTCTAAGAGGTTCTTGTTAGGTATTTTGGTCAAAGTGACAGTTGACCAATACACCTGTGGTCAAAATCTGGTTCCTATGCCGGGCATGGTGGTGCACGCCTGTAATCCCAGTGACTTGGGAGGCTGAGGCAGGAGGATCTCAAGTTCAAAGTCAGCCTCAGAAACTTAGCGAGGCCCTAAGCAACTCAGTGAGACCCTGTCTCTAAATAAAATACAAAATAGGGCTGGGGATGTGACTCAGTGGTCGAGTGTCCCTGAGGTCAATCCCCAGTTCCAAAAAAAAGAAAAAAGAAAAAGAAAAATCTGGTTCTTTTATTTTCTAATGGAGAAATCTATAGTTTTCCTAATTTCCCTGTTCTTTAGTTCCTGATCCATAAAACTGAAAATAAAGTGCTTATCTCTTAGGACTGCTATGAAGATTAAGTGAAGATAATAAACAAGATAAACTCGAAACAGTACCTCAGATGTAATTAAGTTCTCAAAATATGAAGCTATTATTACCACTTGCATTGTTTATAAATGGGGACTTATAATGTATTCTCAGAACATAGTTCATCTTTACCCAAATGCTTTCTACCAACCTTCTGCCTGCAGACAGGATATCCTTACAGAATATAACTTTGAAATAAGTAACACAATGATCCTACTCCCTTTACAAGTCCTGCTTACTTTTGTTTAAAAAGAAGAAAGTTAACCCCTTACTTTGCTTTAAACCAAACTTCTTTATGTAGAAACAGAAGAAGGAGAAACTCTACCCAGAGAGAAGTGATCTAAGGATGCCTTGGTCAGAAAAGATTTTTTCTTTGAAAATCAACTTGAAAAGTATAAGAATGTCAACATAATTCAAACAGATATCTAAAGAGTATAAACTAAACACATGCTCTGTAGTGGTATGAATGGCACCAGACCTAGTCTTTGCTCTTAGTGCCCTCACAGTCTGGCATTAAAGAGGTATGCCCGCTACTAACTCCTCTACAGAAGGTGTTAAACACCATGAGAGAGTTCCCATTCTCATGCTCGGAGGTCAGAAGAGGAAATGTACGTTTTAGAATTTTGGAGAAACATCAGTGACTATACCAAAAATTAAGAGCACACAGAACTTGGAACATTTCAAAAAATACACTCAAATATGGGTTTAGATTCTTCTTAGCATCCCCTATAATACTTCCAGTGTTATTTTTTAAAAATATTTTTAGTTGTAGATGGACACAATACCTTTATTTTGTTTATTTTTATGTAGTGCCAAGGATTGAACCCAGTGCCTCACACATGCTAGGCAAGAGCTCTACCACTGAACCACAATCCCAGCCTCTTTCTGTGCTATTTTTAAAGTACTTAAAATTGATTTTTAAATATAAGAATAGCATATGGATCTCACTCTCACACACACACACATCTACCCTGAGACAAAGAAGTTTGGTAGTTCCTCAAAGAGTTACCATATGACCCAGCAATTCCACCACTAGGCATATAACCAAAAGAACTGAAAGCATAACCATGCAAAAACTTACACATGGATGTTCATAGCACCACTATTCATAGTAGCCAAAAAGTGAAAACAATTCAAATGTCCATCAATGAATGAGTGGATAAGCAAAATGTGACATATCCACACAACAGATTCAGTCAAAAAGGAATGAAGTACTGAAACATAATGGGATGGTCCTTAACAACACTGTGCTAAGTGAAAGAAGCCACAGATACAAAAAGCCACAAACTGCCTGATTCCACTTGTAGGAAATGTCCGCAGAGACAGAAAGCAGTAGAGTGGTTGCCAGGGACTGGAAAAATGGAGACTGACTGGGTAGGGGGTTCCTTTTAAAGTGAGAATATTCTGGAATTAATGGCACTGGTTGTGCAACTTTATGAATATACTGAAAACACTGAATGTACACTTTCAAATGGTGAAATTTATAGTATGGGAATTATATCTCAACAAAATTTTTTTTAAAAAAGAAGAACTGAGATGCTATAAAGTTGAAGCCCCTTTGACCATCTCTCCCACCCAAATCCCGAGGGTCACCAATATTACCCAGTTAGTTTGACTCCTTGTCATAACACCTTATTTCTCACAATGCCTAGCCCAGATTCTTGCATACAGCAGGTATTTTGGGCATTTGTTGCCTAATAGTTTTGTACAAGGATAAGAAAATACTGCTTTGTCCTCTTTAGGATGATATGGATTCATATCATCATTCATATATCCACCTTCACAAATTTAGTAGTTTGGATGAGGCAGCTTTAAAGATACAGTTATGTTAACACCATGTGCAGTAACAAAAGAACATAGTACTCACTGGCTCAAAGCTCCACAACCAGGAGTCCAGTTAAAAGAAAACCTTGATATAGAAGTTCATGCAAATAAGGAGGTACTTTGAATCTGTCCCTTGGTTTACAAAGCATTTAGAATATAGGGCTTGGAAAGGCTATTACTTTAGAGCTCACAACAGCAAGCTGTAAATAAAGGCTTTCTAACTTGGTCAAGTTCAACTTAAACAGGGTCTTAGTCTCTTTTTTTTTTTTTTTGACAGTCTCTTGAAAAGACCTGCTCCTAAGACTTTTTTTTTCAGAGTTTTAAAGTCAGAGTCACATGAAGAATGTTTTAATAACACATGTCTTTGAGCCCCATCTATCAAAGGTTCTGATTTACTTAGATGAAAGTAAGGCTGACATTTATGTTTTTAAAAGCTCACCAGGTCATTTGGAAACATTTTATGTTAAGAACATTTAGAAATGTGAAACTGGGTTTTGCATGAGTTTCCATGCAAATTATCCAAGCACCCACTTAGCAATCATGTTAAACTTGTAATAGCTGCCAATCAAAAGACTGGCAACTATTCTAACTTTATGGAAGAGAAAACTGAGGCTCAAGGATTCACTCCTACAAGGCAGCAACAAGGAGAAACCAGCCTGGAGTCCTGAGGATGCCCCTACATCTTCCTGCACATACTTTTCAAACTCCCTCATGGTGCTGGAATTGTGGTTTGCTGGAAAAAAGTGGTCTATAATTATCCTCTTACCTTAGCTTCAGTCATTTTACTCTGGGCCTTGATAAAATGGAGAATAACTGCGAAAGTATTTTTGAAAGGCTTCCTAATTTGTGCCTTCATATCGATAGGGCAGTTTCGCTTTGCGTACTCCACATATGAAGTGCCTCCTTATTTTCAGTTGAGTTGGAGCTGGAAAGGGGAATATTACTTAGAAGCCCTGGCCATCCAGGAAGAAGTAAAAGAGAAGCCTAACCCTTAGGCCATATGGGGAGGGAAGGAGGTAGAATAAAGATAGGGTCCTGAATCACACACCCTCTCTTCACATGTCCTCTTCCTTTTCACCAGAGCAGATTCAGCTCAGAGAGCAAGGGAACTTTTGAAATGTTTAGACTCCAGGTTTCAGCATAATGTTAGAGGAGGCAGTAGGCTACTGAAGTTCGTTCTTCGGTTCATTCTGTACCAATATGTGGTAAGGGAGCAAGTACTTGGATGCAGATGGAAGAGTCCAAAAAGATGAGCCTGGGGCGGCACTGCTGGTTCTCCACAGCCTGTACACAGCATGCAGGTGGTCTAGAAGTTGCTAAGAGATGGGTGAACCAGCAGAGGTCTGTGGTTAGAACAGAGTTCTCAGTGTGGCAGACTTTGAGGCAAACATCCAATACTTGGACCTCCATAGTAGACTCCTACACATGACTCCCAAAGACCAAAAATTAGTTATGACTCAAGAAATGACTCTGGGATACATTCTAAATTAGATAATAAAGTAGATACATTCTAAATTAGACAATAAAGTAGATATCACATAGATACACACAGATGTCCTATTCCCTCTAACTCACACAAAGACACAGCAGCACTCTCCTCTAGCAGCCACTAAGATGTATTAAGCATCACTGATTTGTCAGACCCTGTTCTTGGCTGATGAGGATTTGGAAATAAATAATGCAACAAAATCTCTGCCCCAACCAAAGAAGATTTGGGGGTATAGAAAGGGAAGTGGTCAGAATTCCAAAAGATAAAGTATTTTCTCAGAGTTCTGATGAGGAAGTTGAACTTTGAAATGACTTAGACGAGACTGATGCTGGGTGTGAAGACTGAGGCAAGAGGATTAAAAGTTTGAGGCCAGATTAGGAAATTTAGCAAGACACTATTTCAAAACAAAATATGTAACTTAGTGATAGAGTGCCACTGGGTTCGATCCTTGGTACCAAAAAGAAAAAGAAAAAAAAAAAAGGACTTTCTCCTGAAAAATAAATATTGTAGCAGTTCTTTTTAAAAGGCCACAGATTCTTGACAACCTACCAAAAAACTGGAAGTCTAGGCTCCCTTTAATCCAAATAGATTTGAGACTCCTTCATTTAAAAAAGTATAGTAAAAGTAACAATACGTAACTTCTAAGCCTAGGTAATTTTGAAATGCCATGAAGTTTCCATCCTGTCCCCTAAGACATTCACTCTTAGAGCCCCTGAGCCACCATGTAAGAAGGCTGTCTGATTATAGAGTGCAAATTTTGAGAAAGCCTAGGCTGCATGTTGAGGCCACTTGTAGGTGCTCCAGTTGACAGCCCCACCTGAGCAGAGCCCTTGAGTCATCCCAGCTTTGGGGACAGGTATGAGTGAAGACAGATAATTCCAGCTCCTAGCAGTCAAGTCACCCCAAGTCATTCAAGCCTTCCCAGTTGAGGTACCAGACACTGGGAAGCACAATTACGTTCCTATGGTACTCTGTCTGAACTCCTAACCCACAGAATCTGTGAGCGAAATAAAATAGTTGTTTTATGCCACTTAGTTTCAAGCATGCTTTATCATGCCCAAAGATTCATCATGAAGCAAATAAATAAATAAATAAATAAATAAATAAAAATTAGGATGGCAGATGAGAACTGAGAGAGAAGAAGCAAATCAGTTACAGAAAAATACACTACTATTTTCTTTGGCTAAGCCTGGTTTGAAAGAAACCATTATCCCATCACAGGTGACTAAACACATTGTAACACTTCTGGTTGTTAGTAATATCTATTTTGTCTACAAATGCTATAATAGAAAATGCTTCAGATCTTAGGAAGAACTGGAGTAGTCCAAAAGGAATTTGAGTAAGACATTATTCCCTAGCCTAGTTTTTCAGTCTGGAACTAATACTCTCACAACACCATTCAGAGTTGTTCATGAACCCATTTTTGCTTTTTTCTCTTGGTACATGGTACATAATAGGTATTTTGGGAGCAACTAAAGGGTCCAAACGGTCAGGGAAGAAAGAACATATTTCAGACAAAGCAAAGGGATCACAGCAAACAGACGTAAATAAAGTCTGTACTGGGGAGACCAACGGGTGTTGCCCAAGGCTCACTGTTCGTCCGAACGCCTTTTGCTTGATGTTCGTGTGCCCACACCTTTAGGCCTTTAGTTAAGCTGTTCTCATTATTTGAAAGATGTTCTCTGCAGCGTTCCCTGACACTGCCCCACTCTAAGTGGAATTAATTACTCTATACCTCTTTCTTGCAATACTTGCCCCAACCCATCTCCTGCTTGAGTGCTTATCTCCTGAGATGCCACATACTAGGTCAGAAAAGAAAAACTGCTGTCCTTGGGGAATCCACGTAACTACAGGGAGAGACATCTAAAAACAGTCACACTGCAGTATCACAAGATCTGTACAGAGGCAAGGCAGGATATTGTAGGAGGACAGATCTCCCTCAGGAGGAAATCAGGAAGCACCACAAGTAGGTGACATTTGAGGTAGGCCCTGAAACTGAACTAAGATGCTGCATAGGGGGAAACTTCAGAATCACAACTAAAAAGGTTTCAAATGGGAACCACTAAAATAACAGGAACATCTGGTCAGGTCAGTCGTCATCTCTACTGCTGGAGAGTCCCTGCTCAAGTTATTCCAACTCCTCTTTTTACAACACCTGAAGCTACTCAGTCTTTCCAACTCCATTAGCTATTTATATCATAAAGTGCGTAACATTTGAACAAGGAATTCATTAAAAAATATGAGTAGATAATACATGAAAATGTATTCAAACTCAGTGGCAATCACAGAAATCCAAATTGTCAAGTATTTTTTTTAAATTATAATGTCTCGTATTAAAGAAGAATCATGAAAACCAAGTCTATCCTTTCTGAGAGTCAATTTGGTATGATGTATCAAAAGCCTTATGAAAAGTGTACCCTTAGAATTATACACTCATCCTAAGGATAAAAAGTCTTTGTTCCAAAGATCATGACGATATTATTTAAAGGGCTGGGGATATAGCTCAGTTGGTAGAGTGCCTGCCTTGCAAGCACAAGGCTCTGGGTTCAATCCCCAGCACTGAAAAAAAAAAAATATATATATATATACACACACACACACACACACACACACATATACATATATATATCTATATAATTTAAAATTGAGGAGGGCTAGAGCTGTAGCTCAGTAGTAAACCATGTGCTTAGCCCACATGAGGCCCTAGGTTGATCTCTAGCACCAAAAATAAATAAAATCGTGAAAGACAGTAAAGTACCTAAATGTTCAAGAAAAGAGCCAAAGTTGGCACTGTGATAATTTAAAGTTACCGCTTAGTGATTGCTTCCTACATGCCTGCCATTGTGATGTGTGACATCAAAGCAACCTACAAGGTAATTATGCTAGACTGAGTTGAGTGGGACTTTCCCAGTTGCCCCACAATTGGTAAATAGAACCCACAGCTAAAGACAGAGCAGAGGTGAGTTCCCACAAGGTAAAGAGGGCAGCCAGTGAGCGGGGCCAGGCTCATTCAAGGACTTTTAAAGAAGTTGTAGTATGAGATCTTCTAACTAAACCATCACGTGTCCCTGTGCTGTCTTCTCCTGACAGTCTACAAAAGGAAAGGATGGAGAGCAGGAATCTTGGACCACTTGACCTAGTGGATTCTAAGATAATCAGTTGCAGAGATGAGGGGTGGGGGAAAAAAAAAAAAAGAAAAGAAGAAAGGAAGGACAGGATTGAGGCAAGAACTTTTAAGACTGTAATGCCTGGTAAATATCTACTTAGCTGACTTACAGATCAGCCCTGTACCAATCTGGACAGAGCAAGGGGAAATGAAGCAAGAAGTGGCAGCAATGCAGTCACCCCACTGTCTGACGTGGACTCAGGTACACTGGGTCAAGCATTCCCATGGAAAGTGGCTGGCCTTAACCTCTCTTGCTAGTTTCCCACCAGAGGGCTATACATTAAGCAAAGGTACCCTTGCTGGGGAAGGAGGGAAGTAAAGTAGGGAAGGGATAGCTTGAAAGAGACTAAAATAATTTTTTTTTTTTGGTACTGGGGATTGAAGCCTGAGTCATATCCCCAGCCCTATTTTTGTATTTTATTTAGAGACAGTGTCTCGCTGAGTTGCTTAGGGCCTCGCTAAGTTGCTGAGGCTGGCTTTGAACTCATGATCCTCCTGCCTCAGCCTCCCAAGTGCTGGGATTACAGGCGTGTGCCACTGCGCCCAGCTGAGACTGAAATAACTTAATTCTAGGTTTTTCTCCAGGACAGCAGATCACGCAGTAAGAAGCCCATCCTAAAAAGAATTTACAAGCCAGGCATGGTGGCCCTTAGCTGTAACTCCAACAACTTGGGAGGCTGTAGCAGGAAGATCACAAATTCAAGGCCAGCCTGGGTTCAATTCCTGGTTATCCCCCAACCCCAAAAAACAAACAAACAAACAAACAAACTTACAAGTGTGTGGAGAGTAATCACACAGGCAGTGCTGGTCAGGCAACTAGTAAATGCTATTGAGGAGACCCCAACAGCAGCCATTTAAGTGACACTTATCCTTGTTCCTTATCCTTTTGCTCATCCCTACACACCTGAACAACTGGAGCCTAGAAAGATGCAGGGAAGAAATATCAGGGAGCGACTATATCTCCTCCCACACCTACACTCACCTAAGTGAGTAATGGGAAAGAGGAGCAGAGAAAAAAAAACCAAACCTGTTTCATATTCCCAGAGTCACTAGTCTGGCCAGCAACAGGATACACTGAAATTTTTCTTTTATTTTTACTTATTTTGCTGGTACTGGGGATTAAACCCGAAGGCACCACTGAGCTACATCCCCAGTCCTTTTCATTTCTTATTTTGAGTCTCAGTAAACTGCTGAAGTTGACCTTAAATTTGCGATCCTCCTGCCTCCAGGTTGCCAGCATGCCTGGTGAGACAAATTTTTAAAAGGTGGACTTTAAATAACCCAGAGTGACCAGATGGTTGCAGACTCTGCCCAAGGCATCATCAAAGGATCTATCCTTTATAGGAGAAGGGAGATATTCAGAAAGCATAGTTGCAAATTCTGACTGGAAAAAAACCAAAATGATTCATGTTTGTATTGCTCTGAGCTACAACTATTCAATTAACTGATTAAAATGACCATTATCTCCACTTTATAGAATAGGAATTTAAAGCTCAGAGAGATTAATTTATCCAAGCCCACAAAGCACATGGGAGGATTAGTTTGGATTCCAATCCAGGGCTAACCTCAGAGCCTATGCTTTTTACAGTTATTTGGGGTATTTTCAAAATAGGATCCAAAGACATATCCTCAGGGATCTGCAAATCCACTTCATATTTTTTTTTCAGTCTTGAAGTCTTCCTCTCAAAGGTGAATTTTAAAATTCATAAGGAAGACTTGAGTATGTGAATGATCACCTTAGTAGTGAATGCTGTTCCTTGATTGCCGGCACTGCATTTTAAATCTTACTGATACTACTTACAGTAGCCTTACTACAGGAGTAAAGTTTAAGCTTTGAAAGGTCCCAAAACCTGTTGCTAAAACAGTCAGCCTTTCGCTGGGCATGGAGACCCATGCCTGTAATTCCAGTGGGAGGCTGGAGGCAGAAGAATCGAGAGTTCAAAGCCAGCCTCAGCAACTTAGCGAGATCCTAAGCAGCTTAGGGAAACCCTGTCTGTAAATAAAATACAAAAAAATAAGGCTGGGGATATGGTTCAATGGTTGAGTGTCGCTGAGTTCAATCCCCCCGTACTTACTCCTTCAAAAAAATAAAAATAAAAACCAAAAACCCAATAGTCTTTCAATTCAATTTTAGCTGATGCTCTTTCTTCTCCAAGGAAATAAAACCAATCCTAAAGTAATATTTGTTCAAAACTTAAAAGTACATAAAGTACTAGTCAATCAATAACTTAATATGGTTCAGGTACCAAGGATATAGATGAACAAAGGACCCTGTGCGCCCTAGAATCTCCTGGTCCAGAGGGAAGCGCAAGCCAACAGCCACTGAGTGGCATCAAGGCAGAACAGTAACATAGAGTCAAGCATTTCCATAACTCATGCTGAAAGGAGGGCAGGACCAGAAAGGCTGCACAAGGTGATGCACAATCAAGTGCAAAGAGCATGTGAGCAAATGAGTGCAAAAAGGTGAAATGACAGATTATCCATTAAGTAAAACTCAAACAAAGGTCTTGCGACTTTATACTCATTGACCACACTAGACCCATCCCTGCTGGACTTCTGCATGGTCTTTGCCATCTGCGTGGTGTACATTGCCTGGCGTTATAATTCAAGCTGCTTCCCCAATAAGACTTGAAATGCTGAGGGGAATACCATGTACGTGGTAGACTCTTACCATTTGTTAATGACAGTATCTTCAAGTAGATTTCTAACAGGCTTTAACTTCAGCATATTGTAGTCTCTGTTGGTATCCAAAGTATAATGCATTAAGCTGTCCTCAATTTTTTTCCTGTAGAAAGTTATATTGAAAAGATCAAAGCAACGAGGTGGGTGCAGTGGCACATGCCGGTAACCCCACTGACTCAGGAAGCTGAGGAAGGAGGATCACAAGTCCAAGCCAGTCTCAGTAACTCAGTGAGACCTGTCTCAAAATTTGAAAAATTTTAAACTGTGATGATGGTTAAGGAAACCTACACACTATGGCTCGTCAGATTGGGTGAAACTCAGAAGATGTGCCACCTGTATGACATACCAGGCAGGTACTTAATAATTGTCTAACCTGGGGGATATTAACATAAGGTATACCACAGTCATTCAAATGGTATTTATAAGACTTATGTACATGTCTAGGATTTGTTTTAAAACATTCCAACAAAGAAAAAAAAATACTAAAGGGACAGACAAAACAAATGTGATGAAATCTTGACAATATTTGAAACCAAGTCCATCTGTTGTTATATCATTTTTTTACTCTTCTGTATGATCACAATTTTTAATAATTAAAAATTAGAAAAATATGTAAATGAAAATATTCACAATGACAGTTTATGGAAAAAGAAGCAGATTATAAAACAACAGCTCATGTTGATTATAATCATGCAAAAAATAAATGTGTGATCAATCCAATAGCAAATTAGCCCTTAGTGCCCCTGGTGGGTTTCTATACCGTTTTTACTGAAAGAAACCAGGACCCTTTGAGGAAATGGCTAATTCCAGGTCTGCACCAGGAAATGTACAGGATAAACCTAGAACATCTTGTCCTACCAGATAGCAAAGATACTATCAAAGATGATCAGTGCCATGTCAATGGGATCCAGATACCAACTTGTATTCCATCTTGCTCACTAAAGATAGTACAATATGAATTGTAATAAGGAAAACAAATATAACAGATTCAAACACAGTGAAAATGTTTAAATATATGAGTTCATGTTACTCAAAAATACCCTAATTGATCATTTTGAAGGATACAAAGGAACCCACTCAGTATTTTGAGTAATAAATAAAAAGAAGCAAGCATACAAGTGGGAAGAGGCCTGGGACATAGCTCAGTGGCAGAGTGTCCCTGGGTTCAATCCTGGTACTCCCCTGCAGAAAACAAAAAACAAAACAACAACCAGCTGGGAGGAGAGTTAGTTAAAATAAATAAAAGACACTGTGGTTCAGTGGTGGAGTGCCCCTGGGTTCAATTCCCAGTACCAAAAAAAAAAAAAAAAAAAAAAAGAAGTGGCGATCCGTGAGACAAAGACTTGGTGAGTGATGCTCTTCAATGCTCTTCATCAATGAACGTCATCCTGCCTTCCAAGGCCTTCTGTGGACTGTACCCCTCAGCTCTCCACTTACCTCTCAAAGCTCTTTCAGCTTTCTACTCCAGGCTCCTCCATTCTGGATGTTTACTAGCCCCCACATCCCATGTGCACCATTTCTTTCCCACTCCACATGCCACAGTATGGATCTGAGTCCAGCTTAGGTCTCTACCTCCTATTCCAGGAAGTTCCTCTACCTTCTTCCATACACAGAGCTCTGGTCTTCACACAACTCACTGCCTGGATCACACCATATAAGGGTGTCACTCTGTTTCACATGTGCACTTCTGATCTCCCTTGTCTGTGAATTTCTTGAAGGCAAGGTTGAGTACAGATTTATTCCCTTGGGAAGAGAAAGGATACAATACATTCTCTATAAAAATCTCACAAAATTAATTTGGATGCAGGCAACAGCTCACTTTTGAGCTTGCACTTCTCATAAACTCCAGGTTATAATATCCCATCATCCCCTTCTACCTAAAAAAAGGCCAGCCAAAGATAGAAGCACCAGAGTTGTTTCATTAAGTGAAGTAGCAGGCATGCTCTCCTTCTTTGTGTGATTTCACTGCCTTTGGTCTTTTGACATTACTGAGAGAATTTTCCACAATCATTCAAGGCTGTGGAGATTCCATCCTGTCTTTTCTTTTAGGTTGGAGTTATTAGCAAGCTCCATTACTAACCTTTACTAAATGAAGAGGTTTTTTTCAGAAATTTACCATCTTAACCATTTTCAAGGGAATAGTTCAGTGGCACTAAGTCCATTCGCAGTGCTGTGCCACCATCACAATCAAACACAGCCAGAACTCTTTCATCTCACAAAACTGAAACTCTGCATCTGTCAGACAATAGTTCTTCACTGCCCCTTATTCTCAGTCCCTAGTAACCCCATTCTATTTTCTGCCTCTATGAATGGGACTACTCTAGATGTCTCATAAGAGTGGAATCATACAATATTCTGGCTTATTTCACTTAGCATAATATCATCAAAGTTCATCTATGTTGTAGCATGTCCATGTATCAATGTTTTCTTCTTCCTTTTCTTTTGAAGTACGGGAATTGAACCCAGATATACTCTACCACTGAGCTACAAAGTCAACCCTTATATTTTGAGGGTCTCACTAATTGAACTGGTTGGCCTTGAACTTGTAATCTCCTTGCCTCAGTCTTCCGAGTAGCTATGATTACACCACCAGGCTTTCTTTTCTTTAAAGGCTGAATAATATTCTATTGTATGTACATACCATATTGTGTTTATCTGTTCACCTACTGATGGATATGTGGGTTGCTTTTCAAATGAGATTTTTTGGGGGGTACAGGTTATTGAATCTGGGGCACTTAAACATTAAGCTATAGTGCAAACCACACCCACCTCCCCTTATTTTGAGACAGGGTCTCAGTAAGGCTAGCCATCCTCCTATCTCAACCTCCCAAATTTCTGGGATTACAGATGTCCATGCACAGCTCAAATGAAGAGTTAAGAATTAATGTTAGTTACAACCCGCTCAGGAGAATGTCCTGGGTTAAAATAATCTCTAATGTTGTGAACACACTCAAGGAATCAGTCCAGAGATTAGGACCACAGAACAGAAAGCTGCTAAGAGGAATTTCCATTTGGTTATCTGAACTGATATGAGATGGTCTACAAACAACCTTAAATATACTCTGATTTCTGAAGACCTCCCCCTGCCTCTGTTCTTATCAGTCCAGGTGTTCTCACCAGCTTGAGAGCCCACTCCCCCCAGAATCCTGCGGATGGCCCAGCCAACTCCAAACAGTTTTTACAGGGACCTTTTTTATAAGGGCACTAATCTCATTTGTGAGAACTCCAACCTCATGACTCCAACCTCGTCACTTCCCAAAGGCACCATTTCCTCACATCATAACTTTGGGGTTAGGATAACAACATACGAATTTTGGGAAGGGTGGTAGACAAGAAAATTTAATCCAATGCAATCAGGTTATTCATTAAAAATTTTAAAAAGATAAATTTAAAAAGTCTGCTCATCATAAGGTATAAATAAAATTTATCTGTAATCCTATTAACCTTGGTCCCTTTCAACCGAGAATGGAAAGATAACAAACATAATATAGTTAAAAAATTTCTCAAATAATCATGTGTCCAGTACCCAAGTTTTGGGACTACAAGAAATAAAAAGAAAACACTTCCTGGAAAGGTGGCCCCTGACTAGAAAGAAGTAAGCCAAGAGAGGAAGGCTTTCCAGGCAGAGGGAGCATTAAGAGTGGGGACTAGGTGGCAAGGACCTGCACAGTGTGTGCAGAGGCATGGTTTGGGCTGGGGATATAGCTCAATTGGTAGAGTGCCTGCCTCACAAGCATAAGGCCCTGGGATAAATCCCTAGCACCACAAAAAAAAAAAAAAAGGATTTGTAAGTCAAGCGTGGTGGTGAATGCCTATAATCCCAATCACTTGGGAGGCTGAGGTAGGAGGATCACAAGTTTGAGGCCAGCAACTTAGTGAGACCCCTGCCTCAAAAAGGGCTGGAGAGGTGTCTCAGTGGTAAAGTACTTCTGGGTTCAATCCTAAGTACCAAAATAATAATAAGAAGAAGAAGAAAAGGAGGAGGAGAAGGAGGAGGAGGAAGAAGAAGAAGAAAAGAAATCTACAAGCTAATATCATGACTAGAGACACAAAAATCTTAAAATAGAAAAAATGTTAAAATACTAGCAAACAATTCAGCAATGTATAGAACTGTATATACTACAACCAACTAGAGCTCATTCCAGATATTCAACTGCTTCAATATTTCACACTCTATTAGTGCAAATCACCACATTAACAGGCTTAAGAAGTATTACATGATCATATCAATTGATACAAAAAAAGTACTTGACAAAATTCTACACCCACTGATGACAAAGACTCTCAGAAAAATAGAGGAGTAACTTCTGCAACTGATAAAGAACATTTACAAAAACCCTAAGCTTACTTAATGGTGAAAGACTAAGTGATTTCCTCCTGAGACTGGAATTGAAGGATTTCTACTCTCATCAGTTACTCAACATGGAAGATCTAGCCAGTGCAATAAGGCAAGAAAAGAAAACAAAAGTCAGAAAACTAGCTAGTTGTCCACCCAACCCCATGCTCCAAAATAGAAAGCATGGGACAAGGCCTCACTGCTTAGGTCCAAGAAAATGCAAATGAAAGTGTGGCCCAAGAGCTCCCAGCAAATTAGTGAAGTAGGCTTGGGATGAGGGTAATAAAGGACAGCAGGACACCTGCAAGGTGCCACCCCAGCAGACCAGCTCATGCAGAAAGCAGCCTGCTGGTGCAGATCATCTGCTTTATCAAGAGAAGACAGAAATCCAGTTGTTTGTGTGGGGTTCTAGGCAGTAAGTGAAAATAAGCTAAAGCACACTGGTTCAAAGGAAACAAGTCTTTCAAATGTGGACGGAGAAAAGTAGGCACCTTGTTTAATACTGTGATGCACACCTGTAATCCCAGCTACGTTGGAGGCCAAGGCAAGATCACAAGTTCAAGGCCAGTATCAGCAACTTAACAGAACCTGTCTCTAAATTTTAAAAAATTTTAAAAAGAAATCAATGGTCTAGACATAGTGCATGGCATAGAATATGGCCCAAGAGATAGCTATTAAAATAATCTTTAGAGTTCTGACAATAGGGATGGAGAAGTATAAAGTAAAATATATTTAGATGATAGCACTAATAGATTTTGATAAAAGATTAGATAAAGGACACTACGTGGACCAGGAGTCAAGGATGATTCTCAAGTTTCTCATTTGAGCAAGCATGTGTTAGTAGTACCATTTATTGAGCAGAAGTGGAATGAAAAAGAGGGAAACAAAGAATTTTGGGTGTGGCGAATTTGCATTCACTGGGAGACATTCAGATAGAAAAGCCCAGTTAAGTGTTGGATATTCAAGTCTGGAGTTCAGAAAACAACTCTAGGGATGAAAATTTAACTTGACAATGACCAGTATGCAAATGATAGTGGAAGGCAGGACAATGGACAAGATTGCCAATGGGCAGAAACCACATAGCCACTGTTACAGGGGCTCTAACCTGGCTGAAGGAGATCAGTCTAAGGAAGGAGATACACAGCAGCCAGAAAAGGAGAAAAAACAGACAAAAATGGTGTTGCTCAAGACAAGAGGAAGATGTTTCAAGAGTGAGTGGTCAACTGTGACCAAGCACTGAAGAGATTAGTTAGAATGAGCAATGAAAGATCATCCTCTGAATTTAGTGACCTGGTGTTGTCACCTGTGCCTTTTTGAGAACAGCTTTGGTGAAAGGACAAACAGTTTTTGGATTGGAGCTGGCTGAGGAGTAGGTGGGAGAAATGAAGACAGTATAAACAACCATTAACAAGTTTAGCCGGGAAGAAAAAGAGAACTGAGGAAGAATGGTTGGAATGCAAAGGGGGAAATTCTGTTAAAAGAAGTTAAACTTAAATGATAATGGAAATGAATAGGTAAAGGAGGGTAGGTCAGATTCATGACAAAAGAGTGAGAAAATTATTTGAGTAGGGAGGAGAGAATGTGATCCAAAGTACAGGTAACAGGATTAGCTCAGAGAGAAGGGGCATCTAATCTACTTTAAGAAGAAGGAAAAAGGAAAGAAACCATGTAGACACAAGGAAATTTGGAAATCTGGTTACAATGTTTGAGGGGCTATTTCTTGATCACTTCAGTTCTTTGTGAAGGAGAAGGCAGGTCTTAGCTAAATCCGAATGAATGGGTTCATTTTTATTCTCAGAACCTAATACAGTCCTCGGAACACGAATATTTAGTTAATTAATTCATTCAATACATTTTTTAAAATTAGTGTTTCCTTCATGCAGTTGTCCATCAGGCTACAAAAATTAAAAATTGGCCACTAGGGGGCAGTGCTGCCACCAATCCTTCTTTCCCCAGATCTTTTAACTATGAAAGTCCACAGAAAACTACAGTGCAGTGTATGTTGTAAAATGTTTTCCTGCCAAGAAAATTCTGTTTAAACTTTACATACACGTACGTGTGTGTGCCACTGCACACACTTGAGACCTCCCAAACAGAGGTACACTGGAGCCTTAAAGTGCAACCAAATGATGATGTCCCAAGGGCTGTACTCAGCATTTTTTTTTCTTTTTTTTTGTAATTACCCTGGGGAACACAGTAAATACCCAAAAGACCTTTACACTTTCTTATGATTAGTCAATTAGAAAAGGATGATGAGGAAATAAAATCCCTAAAATTGAATTTTTAACAATATTTGCCAGAGGTTCTTCCAAGTTGTTTCCCCCCCTCCACCTACCTCTTCCCCAAATTAAATAAAGTAGGTTTTAAAAAATAATTAAAGGGGCCGGGATTGTGACTCAATGGCAAAGCACTTGCCTAGCATGAGCAAGGCACTGGGTTCAATTCTCAACACCACAAGTAAAATAAGTAAAATAAAGGTCCACTGCCAACTAAAAAAGTATTTAAAAAATAATTTAAAATAATAGCAATGTACTTCATAAATTACTTTCCCTCTTATCTCATATGCTTGAGGTATTCTTATGATGAAAATTTATCAGTCCACAATATCAAATGCCTATTATACACATGAGAAGCAGAAGCAATGGGACTGGGAAATACTTCTTTCCAAGTTTGGGTCTAATGAATTTGGGTCTCTATCAAACTGAGGAAACTGGCAGAGTTCTAACTTACAATAGAGTGCAAAAATTATTTAAAAGAAAAAAAGGGGGGGGGGGTAATGTGAAGGCAGGCTGCTCCCTAGAAGTTTAGGGTTGCACAGACTGGCTGTTCCCACCAGAGGAACTGAACTTCACAGTGGAAGAGGCTTCTGGTTGCACTAGTGGAACACATCACACCCTAGCTTAAGAAAAGCTGTTGCTCCTTTGGTCAGATGCTTTCCTTATGGACTGGGAACACAGGAAAGATGGGACAGAGAGAGGCTAAGGTCATCATAAGACCCTAGGTGTCAGGTAATTCCAATGGGTGAAAAAGTGCTTGACACAGAAGTCTTCAAACTTGGTTATTTTGAACTAAAGTTGTTTTTGAACAAAAATAAATACCCAAGAAATGGGTCATTGAGTCTGGGTGATAGAGTTGAAACAGTCATCAGTCAAATGCAGATATGGTGTCAACTTGTTTGCAAGTTGTTTCAAAAACAAAGTTTCAAGGTTCTTTAGGGTAATGTTCTAATTTGAGAACTGAGGATCACATTTTTTTTACTGTACACTCTATTCCTCTAGCTGGTATGGTATCTACTTCTACAGATAGTTTTTGGAAGTTCTTTAGAAGGATTTTTTTTTTAAAAAAATTATAAAAATGCTAATAGCAAAATACTACTCCTTAGCACTAATTTAAAAATTAAATTTGCCTAATGATCTAATCCACCTTTAAACAAGAAAAAAAGTTTCTTAGTAATTATAATACTTGAGCTACATCAACACCCCAGAAAAAGAGCTTTAAAACAGAAAACACAACCTCACCCCCTACTAAGTTAAATCTATGCCTCTTTTCAAAAGTCATGTGCCAAATCCTTAGCTTTTTTTTTTTTCCCCAGCAAATGATCTAAGTAAGAGTCTGATTTCATTGACACAAGCAAACCCCAACAACAACACTTCCTTTGAAAAACAGAATGTCACTTCCTCAGTCCAGAGGCCAGAAGTCCCTTGATTCTGATCTGAGGAGCAAAGACAGGAAACTGGTGAGCTTCTCCTCCAGGGCCAGCCATTGGTGCGAGGAGAGAGGACGGGGTGTATTCATAGTTCCCTTGATGCACTACAGCTGGAAAGCAAAAGCTCACTTCCAGGTTGTGGGAATGATCCCCAGAGTACAGCCCCACGTCAGTGTAGCAAGGGCATTCATGGGAAGCGACGAAGGAAAGATGGAAGACCTTGTGCCTTTTAGCGATCTTACTTCCATTTCTAAATTCCTGAGACTACCCCTGGACCAATTTCAGCCTTAGTAAGTGGCACCCTCTTGTACTTTGACCTCACCAGGCGAGACATCCTCTGGGTTGTGCGGCGGACCCGAGCCAGAACTCTACACCGCTCAGCACCAGTCTGTACCACCTTCTCCCGATGCTGCCAGTTTCTCACCTAGAGGGGAGAGGCTGTCCCAGCAATTTCAGTAAACACTGTCGGTTAGCACCACCTGGCAACTGAAAACCTTGATCTCTCCCGACCCTAGACGCCAAGGGCTGCACAACACAAAACCCCGGCCAGTGAGCGCGGACCAAACTGCAGTGTCACCATCGTGGGGCGGGGGTGGGGGGCGGTGTATGTGAGAGACATGCAGAATAAAGAAGGGGGACAAACAAATGAGTCACTTAATACAAGGACTGCACATGCCGCTGACGCTGCCCATGATGCAGCGGCTGTGGACTGGAAGGAAGCAGGCGGCCACTCGGGAGGGGCTGGCGGAGAAAGGGAAGGGGAGAGGGCGTGAGGGGCCTCGCCCTTTGTGGGGCCGGGCGGCGAGGCCCCACAGCCTACGCCCCCCTTGCCCGCCTGCTCCCCCAACCCTGCAGGCTGAATCCGCTCGGGGTTACCACGGTCCCCCAACCCCGGGAGTCAACTCTCGGTCTCCAAAAACAATCAATACAAACTTCGATACAGTATCTAGTTCACTGGGAGGCTGGCTGGGGAGGTGCCGCCGACGCACCCGCCTAGTCGACCAGGAGCTGCCGCCCCAACCTGCCGCCCCGCCCCTCGGCGGCGCACCTGTGACAGGTGTGCAGGTGCCCCACACGCCCCCGAGCCGCGGGGCGCGCCGGCAGCTCCTCGCCCCCCGAAGGCCCCAGGATCCGCCCTGCCCGCGGCGGGCGGCGTCTCCGGGAGCCCCCTGTCCCTCGGCAGGCCGCGGGACGCCCCCCGCCCGCCCCTGGGCGGCCGCGCCCGGTCGCCGCCCGCACTCACATAGCGCCTCAACTTCTTCTCCGGGGGCGATTTTCTCAGCCAGCCGGTGCACACCACGTCGCCGCCGCCGCTCATGTTGCCGGCCGACTGGAGCCCGCCGCCGGGTCGCGCGGACAAGGGCGCGGGCGCGGGCTGCTGGGTCAGCCGGCCGGCGGTGCGCAGCTCGCGGGGGAGGGGAGGGGCCGGGCGGCCCGCGGCCCCGGGCGAGGACGAGGCGGCGCGGCGCGGGCTCGACTGCCCCGCGCGCGCCCGCTCTGCCCCTGCGCGCGCGCGGTCCGCACTCCCAGGCAGCCCGGCGGGGGCGCCCCAGCAGGAAGGCCGGCGCGCTCGCCACGCCCACAGCCCGCCGCGCCCCCCGGAGAGCGCCCTCAAAACGAAACCCCCCCGCCGGACCCGGAAGCCCGAGGGCCGGGAGGGGCGGAAGCTGCCTCCGGCCAGCACGCTCCCTGGGGCTTGTTTTTTTCCTGAAGCCTCAAGCAGCAACCTCAAGCACCTCGCCCCTGGTCGTGGTGGTGGGCTGCGCACCCTGGATCGCACATCGATTTTACTGGGAAGGTCTTCAGGGAAAGGATCCAAGCGCTGCTTGTGTTTCTTATCCATTCCCATAGTTTCAGGTTTCAGCAAGGTCAGTGTCTGTCTGAAATAAGTGACCCGCTTCCCTGAGAGAGTTTCATTAACTGTCGCACCCTCCCTCGTGGCTCGAGAAGGAAAGGAAACAGACCTACTGTGTATGGGGAGAATTTGCATTCATTGTTTACTTGATTGTCTTCACACATGTACAAATTGGGCAGGCAGTATTATTCCCATTTTACTGATAGCCCAAGGTCTCAGCGCTAACACAAGGCAGAGCAAAGTTTCTAATTCAGGTGGGGAAAGGGAGGAGGGTCCTACTCACCTGCTTTTCAAAGTGGGGAACAGCTTTACTGTCTTCAGATAACTTGGGAGCCTTTTATTGCCAGGAAACAAAGTCCAGCTGGCTCCCTCCCCACTGCCTCTGGGAAAACAGAATTCAAAAGAAAATTCCTATGATTTGCAGAGTGGAGAAAGCAAAAAATAGTCATGGAGAAGTGGTAGGCAAGTTGGTGTAGAAGAAATTGAAGTCAAAATCCCGAGTTTCAATTCCTGGACACAGGCTATATATGAGCCTTCTCATATGTAAATTGGATATAATGATACCTTTCTCACTGCATTGTGGTGAGGTTTAACAAAAAAGTATCTGCGAACACCTAATAACATCAGCACTTCAGGGAAAGGGTTAAAAATGTTTTCCCCATAGAAGTTCTTTGTTTGTTTATTTATTTATTTATTTATGTGCTGCTGGAGATGAACCTAGGGCCTCAGGCATAGCTAAGCAAGCACTGTACCCCTGAGCTACATTTCCAGTCCCAGGAGTTCTTTTTAACTCATAGAGTGCCTTTATAAGCAGCATTTAAAGAGAGGTCCTGCAGAGTGTGGTGGCACAGGCTTGTAATCCCAGTGACTCAGGAGGCTGAGGCAGGAGGATCACAAATTCAAGGCCAACCTGAGCAATTTAGCAAGACCCTGTATCAAAAGGAAAAGAACTGGGGATGTAGCTCAGTGGTAGATTTAAATCCTGGGTTTAATCTTCAGTACCGCAAATAAAATAAAGGTAGATCCTCCTCTTAACTTCTTATATGTAGATAATAACCCATATTATCAATGGGGAATTGTGTTGCAGACAGATGAACTAGAGAACTTGCACTGCCCCATGTAATCTTAGACTAAGGCCATTTTGTCCATTTCCCTGCCTCTGTGCAGCTAAGCTGCTTATTTCAATCAGTTGATCTTCCTTTGGTCTAACAGCTCTTGATTGGATTGGGGAAAGTTCAGCCACTCCAGTCAGTTTCTAAAAGCTAATCCCCTACCACACACTTAGCTTTTCTTGGCATCCAGAGAGGTGGAAAGATCAGCTGCCCTGGACCCCACATTTCACTGACCTTCAATATTCATTATGCCCCTGGATAGAATGCAAAGCCATAACTATTGGGGTGTGACTTACCAGAGCTCCCTAACCTTTTAATTTAGGTATCCCTAAGCCAAACACAAAGGACAACCATCATGGCCATTTCTAACTTCCGGCTTTAAGGACCTTCAACATCAAAATACTTTGTCTGCCAAATCAATGAGGGGGCGGTGACTCCCAACCAAAATAAAGCAATCCTGACTTCATTCACATCTGAGTCATGGTGCCAAGTCTCCAGAATTGCAGTCTGAGAAATCTGCATGGTTTGGCTGCAGCTAAGGTTTGTGATGAAAGTCAGACAGACATATGCCCTGTCTTTCCCTGAGAGAGTAGTCTTCTTTTACATATCCTCTGAGAGTTATATGATTCAGAACAGACTGGGAAACTGTTCAGCAACAGTTGAGGTTAGATTGCATTCTGCCAGAAACTCTTTAGGGTCTCATTTTGCTTAGTAAAAGACCCTGTGTTGTTATTTACAATTCTGTGTGGAAAGAGAAAATTCCCATGTTTTTGAAATGCAACCGATACAGAGTATGGGCTTCAGGAAGTCTTCTGAACACCCCCATCTTTTCCAAAGGTCAGAGGAGCTCATCTGGGTGCTCTCCTGCCCCTGACTCCCACCTATCCTTCCTTGTCACTATGCTGCTTAGCACCGGCTGCACAGGAAGCGGGACTGCTGCTGAGGTCCCTGGCTGGAAGCTGGAGTGGCTCAGTCTCCTGAACCGGAGAGGCGTGCCAGGCCTGGAAACAGCCCTTGAACAGAACGTTCCTGTCTGGACCTTTACTAAGTCCTCTCCACTCCCTGCTGGTTTTTTTTTTTTTTTTTTCCCCTCTCCCTGGAAAAATGGAAAACAAATTATGTGAATGATTTATTTACGTGAAAGTGGGCGCCATCTATTGGAAACATCTGGGGTGACAGCTCCTGACAAGCTCTGTAAGGACATGCATCTCTAGCCTATAATTTAGGCAATTTTGATTAAAGACCATTGGTATTTCCTGGTGGAATTAATGACCAGCTCCAAGAATGCTTTGGGCCATTAATTCTATATTCTCATTAAATTCGCAGGAAATGACCATCTTACAGGGAGGGGACATTGCAGAGATTAGAGAAATGCACACCTGGGAGGAGAGCATGGGTACCACTTTTGCCCTACTCCCAGCTACTCCTTTCTCCCCTTCTCCACAAAGCCTGGGTTCTAAAGAGTGCCGTGTGACTTTGAATGTCATCAGCAACAACCCGCATCCGTGCCTGTCTCAGAGTTGAGGGTTTGTGGCGAGTGGCAGGTGCATGGCTGGTGAACTGCTCCCAGAAATGGGTTGGGAGGGCTGGAAAGAGAGCTGTCCTCAACTGCACACCAGGCTGGAGTGATTAATACCATTCACTCCAGGCCTGACGTCAGTGATTGGACTGGGGGCGGGGATGGATGTTTCTCTCCTAGTCCTTCTGTCTTTTCTCCCTTTCAGACTAGTTGACAGGTCAATTTCAGAACTGAGGGCTGCTTGCCAAAATCAGTGTGACCTGCTGATCCATCTCATTTGGTGACTTTCAGGACACTTGCTTTCAGACATATTGGGGTGCATGCCTCCTGGCTGTTTTGAGTCCACTTTGTTCCCTTCCTCAAAGTATATTTGGACTTACTCAAGTCAACTCTTAGCACCTGGCTCAAGATGACATGTGGAAGTGGGCTTGAGGTGTGGTTAAAGACTTTACTGGTGTTCCTCTTTGTAGCAGCAAATCATCGGAGAATAACTTGACATTACACTGAGTGGGAAATATTTTGGAAATAAACTTCCTTAAAAAGTTTGAGCAAGTCCACTTTCCCAATTTCTCTTTGTGAAAACCAGAACCAGTGCTAATTGCTTTGTAACAGTTAGGCTCCCAGGACATGGCTGTTGACACTGGAGAGGGTGGGAACATCACTGTTGCACAGATCCTGTTGCAAACTCAATTGTCATATTCTCCCAAGAATCAAGGCCTGTGAGAAAGTGCCTTAGTGCTCCAAACTACACCATGCATGCTTATCTCTTGCTTGTAGGGAGAACTCCTAGCTAAATTAGAGTAGAAACATACATCAATACCCTTTTCCCTAAAACTTACTATTTCTTCTTAATTGCTTAGTTTACTTGTCCAGGAACTGTGAGTTCCTTGAGGGCAGGACTGGGATTTTTTGGTTTTGTATCAGTAAAGCTTCCCAGCAAGGGGGCCCGATACACCATAGAGGACAATTAATTGTTTGTGAGAACAAAGAATCGACCGTTAAAGGATGATAGATGAAGTAGAGTGTCCAGAACTCTGAACTATCCATAGCAGAGAACAGTATCTGTGATGGGGTACTTATAAACACCTGGGGTGTTTACAACAGTTACCGGCCCAACTGAAGGGCTGAGTGGGAGGGGGGAATCCCATGTGGTTCCACTTTTTTTTTTTTTTTTTTTGGAACCAGGGATTGAACTCAGGGACACTTGGCCACTGAGCCACATCCCCAGCTCTATTTTGTATTTTATTTAGAGACAGGGTCTCACTGAGTTGCTTAGGGCCTCACTAAGTTGCTGAGGCTGGCTTTGAACTCGCGATCCTCCTGACTCAGCCTCCCGAGTCGCTTGGATTACAGGCGTGCGCCACCACGCCCGGCTGTGGTTCCACTTTTAAAGATGGTTGTAATGCTTGGGAAGTTTCAAAAACAGTGGCTCTTGCAGAGCATGGTGGTGTATGCCTGTAACTCTAGCTGTGTATGCCTGTAACCTGCTGAGGCAGGAGGATCACAAGTTTGACACCAGCCTCAACAACTTAACAAGGTTCTAAGTGACTTAGTGAGACCTTGTCTCAAAACAAAACCTAAAAAGGTCTGGGGATGTGGTTCAGTGGTTAAGTGCCCCTGGGTTCAGTCCCTAGTACCCCCCCCCCCCAAAAAAAAATCCCAACACCAAAACAAAACAAAAACATGGCTCTTCTGACTTTTTGACTTCTACCCTGATGTTCCAGAGAGATAACACTGTTGACCCTTGGTTTCCAAACCCTGACACTGATACTTTCTTTTTTGGGACCAAGATTAGAACTTTTGTGGTTATGCTGACATCAGGCTTTACTGTGACAGTAGAGTAGCAGCTCCAGCACTGAACCCCTCATATCCAGCAAAGCTGGAGAAATTATGTCCCCAACTCAAAGTGATCGCATCTGACAGATGTTCAAAAATGCCCTTTCCTCCTGCATCAGTTGCTTGTAATGTGGCTGTGCAGATTTGCTAGTCTGACTGTATTTCAGGCAAGAAGATGATTGCCTGACCCATAGCCAGTGAGGTGTTATTAAATGGTTAAAAACTGGCTCTCGTGGTGGTGGTGGTGGTGTTGCACCCAAAGAAAATAAAATCATCCGAGCCAATCACGTAAAGCCAAAAGAAGCCTTTATTTTAGCTGGCCAGCGACGATTGCCCTTACTCTAAAAGCGGGATGCCGGGAAACTGCGCGTTAATTGTGGCATTGCCAACTTTTATAGGGCTCGGGTTGGGATTAGGGCGGGGCTATAGGGTGCGGGAGGGTTTAGGGTTGGGCTTAGGGTGGGGCTGACTCTCTGGATGGCACTGGAGAATCTTTCTGGGAAGTATAACAGTGGCAGCTTGATTTATAGTACAGGCCAGTTTTTGTGGTGTATACACCCCCTGCATTCTCCCATAGCTGGTGTCAAGCTATCAACTTAATGTCACTGAATATAGTCAGGAGATGCACAACAGCACGCCATTATTTAGTATTTCCCGTATAAAGATAGAGCAGGTGTAAATAATGTCCACAGCAGAGATAATGGTGAAGTGAAAAATGATTAGTAAATGATGAAACTGAGGTATTTATCCTTTTATTTTTAATATGACTTAATTGCAAGTTTGTATGCCTTAATTTTTGAGCTATCACTGACATACCATACAAGCCATTATTTTAAAGGATACAATTCAATGGTTCCTAAGTATATTTATTGACTTGTGTAGCCATTACTGCTATCTAATTCCAGAACATTTGCATCATGGGCAAAAGAAAACCAGTTCCTATGATCACTCAATTCCACTCCCCCAATCCCCTCCCCTGACAACAATTAATCTATTTATTTCTTTGGTACTGGAGATTGAATCAGGGGCACTTGATCACTGAGCCACATCCCCAGTCCCTAATATACTTTTTGTCTCTATAAATTTGCCAATTCTAGGCATACCATATAATCAGAATCAAACAATATGTGGCCTCTTGTGTTTGATTTCTTTCAGTTTGTTTTCAAGGTTCATCCAGGTTGCAGCATTTCTCAGTTCTTCATTCATTTTTATGACTGGATAATACTCCATTAAATGGATATATCACATTTTGCTTATTCATTTGTCAGTTGATGGACATTTCAGTTGTTTATACTATTTGGATATTAAAAAGAATGCTCTTGTGAACATTTGGTACAACTTTTTGTGTGAATACATGTTTTCAGTTCTCCTCAGGCACATACCTAGGAGTGGAACCTCTGGGTCATACAGTGACTCTGCTGAACTTTTTATATTTTTTAGATGTTCATGGATCTTTATTTTATTCATTTATTTATTTTTGTTTTGTTTTGTTTTTTTGGAACCAGGGATTGAACTCAGGGACACTCGGCCACTGAGCCACATCCCCAGCCCTATTTTGTATTTTATTTAGAGACAGGGTCTCACTGAGTTGCTAAGGGCCTCGCTAAGTTGCTGAGGCTGGCTTTGAACTCGTGATCCTCCTGACTCAGCCTCCCAAGTCCCTTGGATTACAGGCGTGTGCCACCACACCCGGCTCTTGTTCATTTATTTATATGTGATGCTGAGGATGGAATCCACTGCCTCACACATGCTAGGCAAGCACTCTACCACTGAGCCACAAACCCAGCCACTCTGCTGAACTTTTTAAGGGACTGCTGAATTATCTTCCATAATGGCTGCACCATTTTCCATTTCTAGGAGCCATATGCGAGGGTTCAAATCTGTCATCTTCCCCAATACTTATTTTTCATTTTAATTATAATTAATTTTAATAATGTCATTTTTAACAACAGGCTTGCAAAATACCTCACAAATGAGGTACCTCCACTCTCACAGGCTGGGCCGTGCCAGCTTGAGCCCAGCATTGCATACAGGGAGGGAAGTCCCACCCTTTTCTTTCTAGTCAGTTTCTTCTTTTGCTAACAAGGGCAATACTCAATGGATTTGAAACTCCTTCTTTTTATACCCTTTTCACAGAAAACTGTACAAAAGGTCTTGGATTCCCTCTCTTTGGGAATGAAGGTGATTTTTTTTCAGCTCCCACCAAGCATTCCAGGCAGGACAGGGTGTCTCCCTCCTACATTTGTGTTGAGAAAGAAAAATAAACCCAAAATGTATCTTCCTGACACCCAGATGTATCTTCGGGAGGAGCTCCCAAGCAGTTGCTTCAACAGGGCAAACAGCTGTGGTCTGTTTCAACATAATTTGATGTAATCAGGGTTAATTTTGACGATGTAGTAACTCTGAAGACTGTTTTTTAACTGGATTACTGTTGGGTCAACAATCATGTGGCATTACATTTAGTGACTGAAACAAAAGCCAGAATTAAAACAGCTTCCCCTCTGCCCCCTTCTAAATGACAGCTCCACTGGGACTAGAAGTTATGAGGCACATTTAACACAATTAACTAAAAAAGGAAAGTGGTTGCAGTCAGATTGCATGCTAGCATCTCCAGGGGTCAGGATTGACTCAGGAGAGCTGGGAACATATTTGTTGTTGCTGTTGTTTTCTCTTCCTAGAGTGGTTAGAAATATGTTGCCAGCAATCATTATAATTTAATATTTTCATAACATTCTAGGAAAAAGCCCTAAGATTTTTCTCTGAAAATTTCCTGATCCAGACAAATGAGTTGAGTGGTCAACAGTTCTTCTGTTTTCTATGCATGTTTCCAAAAATAATTATGTTGAGTACTAAACTGGTGGAGTGGCATACCAGGGTTGAAAGCATGTGGTACACAAAGCCCTCCACACATTTGGAACGGTTTCTGCAGAGCAAGGTCTTTATCCTACTTGCATGGTTTGGCCATCACTGTTTACACCAGACCAACAGCAAGGGCGGGGCTGCTCTAGGGACGTACTTGTTTATTTAGTCTCTTCCAGTTTTTAGTTTTGGCTGGTCTGAGATACTGCTAAGACCTGTGACAAAGACCATTCTTATTACAGTTCTGAAAAGCAGAATCTTCAAAAATAGATGTTTTGGGAAACTGCCAATGTGTCAGTTCTTCAAAACCTCTCGAATCCAGCTGTATAGTTCCCAAAAGGTCTGATATGTGTGCAGTCCCTACTGTAAATAAAGCCTTCATTCGTGTGTGTGTGTGTGTGTGTGTGTGTACTCGGGTGTGCATGTATGTGTGACTTAAGATATTAAGAAATTTGAAAAGCAAAATCACCCTTCTACTGCATCTTATTTTGTCAGCAATTCTCCATCTAAATAATTTCCTGATTAACATGTCCTGGGATAACATGAGGATGTGACAAAAAGGTTAGGAGACTAAAAAGAAAAAAAAAAAGTAATGAGATTCTTTTTGTAAGTCAGCATACTAATTCATCTTCTTTTAGTTGCGAAAGCAGATAACCCATTTCAAACTCACTTAAGCCCTAGTGGGGAAATTTTTGGTAAGAAAGTGAGGTATGTCCCAATGGAACCCAGGAACAAGTTGATGGCCTCAGGAAGGATAGTAACCAGGAGGTAAATACTGTAAAACCTAGGCAGGGGGTTTGCATGTGGTGTCTGCCTTCATCCATCTCTCTCTCTCTCTCTCTCTCTCTCTCTCTCTCTCTCGCACTTTCTCTTGAGGTATATGGTTGCCCAAAAGTTCTTGTGTGTTCCTGGTTCGAACAACCAGTCCAAGCTCCCGAGTGATCTAACCCTAAATTTTCCAGGTGTCCAGCCCCATTGACTCAGCAAGGGAAGCTCAGGTCCTCAGTATGTCTGCTGGGATCCACTGGCTGTGAGGGTTGGGGAATTCCCAGAGGAAGCTCAGTTTGATAACAAGTAGACACCTTGAAAAATGTTTAATAGGCATAAAAAAACAAAATAAAACAAAACAAAAACAAAAACAAAACCCCAAACACCCATCTTCTTTCATTTAGGACATTTTGAGTATTTATCAAAATTCCAAAAAGACTTAAAAGAAGCATGTAACTTTTCAAATAAAAATAATTTATATTAAAAACATGTTATTTAGGAATGGTTTTTTATGTACACATTATTCAATTCTGCTGAGAACTTACTACCTCAAATGCAGCACAGGAATATCAAGATGAACAAGAATAGCTTCTTAAGAATTTCAGGATCTTTCTGGGGAGACAAATAGGTAGGCAGTATCTCCAGTTGCATGTGGGAATGCTATAACAGAGGTATGATCAAGGGAGATCAGAGAAATGATCAACCAATTTTAAATTTTTAGATTGTTTAAAATTTTTGTTGTTGTTGTTGTTGTGCTGTGGATTGAACCCAGCAGCATAAAACAACTAGGATTAGCCCAAGGTGCCAACAAAGTAGGAGAGGAGGGAGTCTGGAAGGTACTGTCCAACCCTTGGATTCGTGGAGTCCAAGTTACATAAACACTAAAGTGAAAATATAGATGTCCTAGCTGTATTTTGGAGTGTCACCACTCTCGAAATAAAGTCCTGAAGCCTCAGACAGTGTGATTAGAGCTGCTAACATTTTAATGCTGGATGACTAAGAGGTGACAGGTGTGCAGCCTGAGAAAGTCACTCAAGCCCATTCACAACATGTGGAGACAAGCAGCACTGAGTCAGGGTGCAGGACACACCCCAACTCTACAGGCAGGACAGAAACCTATGCAAGGGATTTATAAAAATTTCTGTTGAGACTGCTAACCCACTGGAAAAAAGCCAATGGTAGTGAAACATAAAGACACAAAAGTTTCCACATGCGATTTTTTTAGTGATTGTTGATCAACCAACAGCCCACTCCTGTTCTTTGAGACACTGTTACCCAGCCCAAGTTAGTGTGTAGAAAATGAGATAGAGGTTGTTGTTTCCATTAAAATAGACATGTCTGGGGGAGGGGTGAAGAAAGGAAGGAAGCACCTGGACATTAGCAGAGGAGGAACCAGAGGGAGAGAGAAACACGCAGAGAGGGAATCATGGGCACTCTAGTGGAGAGAGAGGGAGAGAGGGTTGGGGGGCAAGCAGGGGGGTGGGGGGAGAGGAAAAGGAATGAAGAGAAGTGTCCATAGGCTCTGAGTTCCCTGGGGGAATCCACATGTGCATGCTGGCTTTCCCATTCTTGATAGGGAGGTATAAAAACCTGCTCAGGAGTACAGAGAGCAATCAGATGCAGTATCTTGTTCAAGGAGCAGGGCATTTGTGTAATTATTACCTGTCCTTAACTGTAAAAATATCAAAACCTCACCGAAGTTTTCTCAGTGCAGAATTAATCTGCTTACATCAGAATTACTTGGGGTGACTGTTTAAAAAATAAAAATTGTGGGCTGTTCCATCCCAGATCTACTGAATCAGACCTTCTAGGACGAAAACAGGGTAATTAGAAAATTTAATAAGCTCCCCAGTGATTTTTTAAAAAATGTTTTAGTTGTAGAAGGACACAATACCTTTATTTTTTTACTTTTATGTGATGCTGAAGATCAAACCCAGTGCGTCACATGTGCCAGGCAAGTGCCCTACCCCAGCCCCGTCCCCAGTGACTTTTGTTGGTACAGTGCTGTGCATCAAACCCAGGACTTGCGGCAGGCCGGGCAAGCATTATACTACCAAGCCACATCCCCACCACCCAGATTCTTATACACAGTAAACTCAGGCTATATGAAAAGAGTACCTGAGATGAGGCCGCAAGTCCTCGTTCTCTGTATCCATAGATCTGAGTACTAGTCATGACATAATGAATGCTCAGTGAAAGTTCACTGACCTGAATACAGCTAAGAGATTTCAAAGAAAAAGTCATTCATGTCACTCATGCCATTGCCTGGTAACAACTGATTTCATTTTTCCATATTTGAATCTATATATACAGCTTTTATACTGCTATATTTGCAATTTAAAATTGTTTTCAAACTTTTTTTTTTTAATGATCCTGGGGATTGAACTCAGGAGTACTCTATCACTACATTCCCAGCCCTTTTATTTATTTTTTTGTGGTGCTGGGGATTGAACCTAGGGCCTTATGAATGCAAGACAGGCGCTCTACCAACTAAGCTATATACACAGGCCCCTTTTTATTTTTCATTTATGTTTTGAGACAGGGTCCTGCAAAGTTGCCCAGGCTAGCCTGGAACTTGGGATCCTCCTGCCTCAGCCTCCTGAGTTGCTGGAATTATAGGTGTGTGCTACCTTGCTTGATGGCTCTCTTATTTTTAGTAGTTGTAAATTATTTCATTCAACATGAATAAATGTCTTAGTTCACACACCTTTTAAAAAGTACTTTTTAGTTGTCAATGGACCTTTATTTTATTTATCTGTAGTGCTGAGGATCAAACCTAGTGCCTCATACATGCTAGGCAAGTGCTCTACCAGAGTCACAACCCCAGCCCCATTTTTAAAAATTTTTAGTCTTGAAAGGATTTCCCTTAGTAGAACTTATACTTGCACAGTGTTTGTTGGCTTATGAAACCCTTTCACACAATCTTTGTTGCTTCTCACAACACTGTAGAAGATGTATCTTCATTTTGAGAGTTAATAACTTGCCCAAGGTAATACAGGTAGGAAGTAGAATGTCAGACTTAAGCTAGGGTCTTCTCTCTGTGTCTAGTTCCATTTCCCAGACACCAAATACTCAGCCCATTTTCTGGCAGGAATCTGACCTAACAATTTCCTGATGTAAAATCCTGTAATGCAGAATGTGGCAGATGGAAATACATTTAAAAAGATCATTGGCCAGCCATATCCTAACACTACAGGAGTCAGCTTTTGCCATTTGGGATGCTGCAAAGAAGATACATGTATTAATGGCAACTTTCAGTGAAAGAACTTACTGTGCTTTAATACCATCTCATGTTGTTTGTATATGACCCAAGCCCATTTCTGCAATCCCCAAGTGAAGGAGTGTTTTGGTCAGTTTTCTGCCTCTGTGACCAAAAGACCAGGCAAAAACAATTACAGGAGGAAAATTTTATTTTGTGGTTCATGGTTTCAGAGGTCTCAGTCCATAGATGGGCAACTCCATTGCTCAGGGCCCAAGGTGCGGCAGACATCATGGTGGAAGGGTGTGGTAGAGGAAAGGAGCTCAGGACCTGGTGCCAGGAAGCAGAGAGAGAGGGAGCTCCCCTTAACAAGGACAAAATATAAGCCCCAAAGGCATGCCCCGAGTGACCCATCTTCTGAAACCACACCTTACCAACCTACAGTTACCATCAATCCATTTGAGTGAATTAATGCACGGACTCGATTCTCATAATCCAGTCATTTCACCTCTGAATGTTTTTGTATTGTCTCATACATGAGCTTTGGGGGGGCAACTCATATCTAAGTCAGAACAAGGGAGTTGGGATTGTTCTGGAACACTCTGAAACTGTAATTAAGGTTCTTCAACAGTATTTATAGAAGTGGAACAACCATCACAGGTGGTAAGGCAGATAGGAAGGAGGCACTAAAGACTTCAAAATTTTTCTAATACCAAGACCAATATCACAGGACACTTGAGCAGCAGCTGAGTGAATGAGGGAGGGAGGCCTTCACCTACCAATAGATCTGTTTTAAGTTTCTATTTTCTTTTTTTATTTTGAGATGGGGTCTTGCTATATTGCCTAGGATGGCCTTGAACTTTCCATCCTCCTCCCTCAGCCTCCAAAGTATGGGATTATAGGTGTGGGCCTGTCTAAAAGGCCATTTTAAGGACACACTGCCCAAGGAATAACCTGAAGGCTGCAACCCTTCAAATCAAGGACAAACTGTCCAACTAAGCAGCTACAGATGTTCTCTCCTGCAGAAGGCTGGGAAAAAAAAGTGCTATTTCCAACTTATTACTTTTGTATGCTATAGAGGGTAGGTCTGGTCACTTTCAGTAGCAGTTTCCAACAACCAGAACTCTCTGAGAATGGAGAAGTTCCCCCTTAAGATGGCAAATTCCTACTCACTGAAGGGACAGAGGGTAAATTACTAAGCACTGGGGGAAATATGGAGGGGAACTGTATATATATTAGAGAGGAAGGAACATTATCTCTTAAGATGTTTTTAAATAGTTGCACAAAATACAACTTGTTTGATTTTTAGCAATTTATCTCTGTGATTGATTTCATCAGGTTCTTTCTAATCTATACAAAATAAAAGTTGAGTTGACTAATATCAATAAAATATAGTTACAGTCTGCAAAAAAATTAAAATGTTTTGAATCCTAAGAAAACAGCAAACCAGCAATTCTTGTTGAACTGGCATGCAGAAAAGGTTGTGAGTCAAAGAGTCATGGCTGCAAATGGCTCAAGTTCTGCCAAATGCTGTTCTTGATACTTGTAACATAAAAACTTGCTATATGGGTCCATGAAGTTTCTTTCTCAGAGTATTATCTTGAAATACTAAAGGTCTGTCACTTTGGGAAGTATGTTTATAATTCCCACTGAAGTTCTCTGTATATCTGGGTGATCCCTTAGAGAAAGGTAAATTAAAAAATTGAGGCAAAAAAAAAAAAAAAAAAAGGATAGAGAGATTAAGTTCACTGCTATCTTTATCCCTAGTGTTTCACATTATTAGAATGTATTTGGGCTAAATCAGCATCTTTCTTCACATTCTTAAGTTCCTTTTCCCTATGAAGAATGAGGAAATTAGAGGTCAAAGTGTTATGTAACATGTCCAGTAACGCTGGTACTTAAGATGCAAGATTCTGAGGCTGGGGCATGTGGGAGGCACTGGGTTAGATTTTCAGCACAATAAATAAATAAATAAATAAATAAATAAATAAATAGGTCCTTTGACAACTAAAAAAGATTATTTCTAAAAAAAAAAAAAATGCAAGAGCCGGGTGCGGTGGCGCACGCCCGTAATCCCAGCACTTGGGAGGCTGAGGCAGGAGGATTGCGAGTTTAAAGCCAGCCTCAGCAACTTAGTGAGGCCCTAAGCAACTCAGTGAGACCCTGTCTCTAAATAAAATACAAAATAGGGCTGGGCATGTGGCTCAGTGGTGGAGTGCCCCTGGGTTCAACCCCCAGTGCCAAAAAAAAAAAAAAAGAAGAAAAGATGCAAAAGCCTTTGTTTATAAGAAAGATCCATTTTCAGTTTCTCTGGAGACTGAGGGCAGTGAATTTTATTTGTAGTCTATTCCCTCTCAATATCAGGGATTTCCATTCTTTACAAGAACTTAGTCTTTCATTAAACCAAATGAATTTCAATCCCACTAAAATACAGCTAGGAGCTATGGCACATGTCTGTAATCCCTGTGGCTCTGGATGCTGAGGCAGGAGGATCTCAAATTCAAAGTCAGCCTCAGCAACTAAGTGAGGCCTTATGCAACTCAGTGAGACCCTGTCTCTAAATAAAATACAAAAAAGGGCTAGGGATGTGATTCAATGGTTGAATGCCCCTGGGTTCAACCCCTAGTATCAAAAAATAAAATAAAATACAATACAAGAGAGGAAGGTCCACAATACATTTTTCCTGTGAATTAAGAAAATGTGTGAAAAGCATTTATAAACTGAAAAGCAATGTCCAAACAATAATCACATTATTAATAACAATCAAGTAATCAAGGTTGCACAGTACTATTTTCTTAATGTCCTTCCTATTTTAAAATATGGAATATAAAATGGGAAGAAATTACAATTGGATATTACTCTCACCTATTTTCTTCTTATTACACATACTTTAGATTGCAGACTGAATACAAACATTGATCAGAAGCCAAAATACCCCACACATTTCTTATCAATTCAATCTAGGCCAATCTTTCAACTCTGCATTTTTTTGTTCTTGTCTCACCAATTACTAAAATAAACATATGAATAAATAGCAATCCAATCCAAATAAGCATCTTTCATCTATAATTATCTGAAGCAAGAGATTTACAGATGGGTAGATCTAATTCATCTCACCAAATGCATCTTCCATGCCTGTTCAGTCATGCTTGAATGTCCAGATCCAATTTATGGAGAATGTGAATGTATAACATTGCAGAGTGAGGTTCTGGAAGGTCCTGTCTGAGAGGGACAAAAGTTCAAACAGTTCTTCTGTTGACCTGTGACAGAGTCTCGGGGCTTGGTCAGAGGGTGAGAGAGTTATGTCTAAATCCGTAATGGGTCATTCACACAAGTAAGTTCTTGTCAGACCAAAAAACATGACAACACAACTTCCCCCCAGGCAAGAGACCAGATGGAAAGTAACCACAAAATATGAAATGAGGATGAGAATTAATGATGGAGAAAACATTTCTAAGATTTGAAATATACTCTTATCTGAATTGCTGGGGTTACCAGCCTGGAAATCTTTGAAAATGGAATCCCTATTGGAAACTGGTCATCCAAGTGAAATATTACTTTTAAATCACGTTTTAGTTCATAAAGCACTATAAGAATATTATAATATAAACCATTCTGAACAATTAAACCCAAGTTTATATGAAGACTTATACAGTGCTGTTTACATGTAGAATTTAGAAATTCATAATCAGCTCATAAGTGGACATTTACAATTTTTCCTATTATGTTGCTCACAACCAACAGTTTCATTTTGATCATCTTTGTCTGACATTAGTCTCCCCCCGCACCCCAAATATTGGTGAAACAGAAGTACTGAGGAAATTATTAGGCTTGCTATAGGTGGCAAGTGTTTGGCTTTAACCAGATATTCACTGTGTGATCCACTGTCAAGGCAAAGAATGAATGAATAAACAAGAAGTTCTGGAAATACTGAAGGCTCCATCAGAGGCAAGCAACAATATATATCTGATGTCTTGAGGAGGATCTTTCCCACCCCATACACTGAACAAGTTTGTCTGTTGTTCAATTTTCAGTGATTTGACTTCATTCTACATTTTCAGATACTGTGTAGGTACTACAACATGGCATTGTGTGTGGTTCTAAAGGTTAGACTCCAAATCAATTATTTTTAGGGACTGTGTACAGCTCAGATTCATAGAACCTTAAGAGACAGAAGGGTCCTTTGAGATGATCTACTTCATAATGAAAGCTTTGCTGATGAAATTGGAGGTCATGAGGATTATTTTTCTTGCCTAAGGTTTCACTGCTAAACTAACGGTGGTGCTGGGACAAGAACCTGGGGTTTGGCTAACTCAGCATTCTTCCCATCACTTTATTCTGGATGCACAGCCATCATGTTAATACTACTATTCTCAAAAGTCAAGGGAGGCGAATCCTGAGGGCCTTGGAAACTACAGTGCTTCCACTGCCTGGTCCATAAATGCTGTGAACCTTGCTCCACAGAATTAACAGTTGTCAAGTAAGACTTGAATGCCAAATCAACACTGACTGATGTTGCAAATGTTTTCAAATGGTTTCTGCATTTTATGCTCCAGGTTTAAAGCTAAATATCACTTTTTGCAGAGATGTCTTCCCTGGCACTTATCTAGTTTTTATATAACTTTCTAGCCCATATTTTGAAATAATACATTTATTTACTTATTATGTATCCAGTACATTCTAAATTCAATAAATAAGGTCATTTCTGTTTTGTTGATAACTGTTTATCTGGAACTGAGTACGGTCTTGGCATATAAAATAAGCTCAATATTTTTTGAATAAACAAATCATAATTTCTCTATAATTATGGTTAAGGCAAGCCTTAGGGAAGCCCTAATTATCCCTTTTATTCTTTCCTTAACTTGGTATGTGAGACCAGGGAATTAAAGTTCCAGGGAAGTTGATTTTGCTGAGATTTTAGATCAGCAAAAGCTACCAATTAGATTCAGAAATGGAATGAGCAATTTTGTAGGATGCTGAGGTCTTTGTCAAGAAGATGCAGAAACCAGTTGCCAAGTACACAGGATCTCTCTGTATTAAGCAGGTCAACTCCGACAACCTCTCAAGTGTTTTCACAGTCTAAGGTTTTGAAATTTTGTTTCATTTCAGCTATTTGATTTTGAATTAGGTTAAGAAAAGGTACATACACAAACTCATTAAGATATAATCTAAGAGAAGCTATCTAATGAGATTTAGAAAATTCAGTATTAGGCATGCATGCCCTTTTATAACTATTTGGCACATAAACATTATACTAAGCATACAACTTGCTATAGGTCCAAATAAATGCAAATCAAAGAAGACTAAAAGACTAACACAAGTAAAGAGTTTTAAAAACATCTGTGTAGGCCAGGCTCTGTGGAGCAAGCCTGTAATCCCAGCAGCTTGAGAGGCTGAGACAGGAAGATTATAAGTTCAAAGCTGGCCTCAGCAATTTATTGAGGAACAACTCAGTGAGACTCCGTCTCAACAAAATACAAAAAAGGGCTGGTGATGTGGCTCCGTGGTGCAGTGCCTCTGAGTTCAATCTCAGTAAGGGTCAGTGGGGGGAGGTCATGTATGTGTGGGTGTAGAACCCAGGGCCTCCCACATGCTAGACAAGTGCTCTGCGTTACACTCCTAGTCCTATCAGTTTTAAACACACACACACACACACACACACACACACACCCCTTTCATGTGATCACTGTTATCGACTCTGTAAAGAAAATTGTTCATGAGGATATACAGAATAAGTGGCTTGTCAAAGTGCCAGAACTGTCAGGTTTCAAACTCCCAAATTAGTGCTTATCTCATATAGGCCAGGCCACTTTTAGACTCCAAGAATTACCTATCCTTTAGGGTTAGCCACATTTCCATTCCATCTTGAATTTAAGAGATCTTTCTTCCAAATTTCACTGGGAAAGGATCAAGAGGAATTTAAGAATGAAATTTTTGATAGGTTATCAACTTAAAAAATCTATCAGAAAGTTACAAACATTGAATCAGAATGGTGATAAAATAATTTAATCAATGCAATATCTCATTAAAGATTTAAATTAATAATTAATTAGGTACAAGGGACTGAACAGGGATGCTTAATCATTGAGACATATCACTACCCCCCCCTTATTTTTTTCTTTTTAAATTTGAGACATGGTCTAAGTTGCTTTGGGCCTTGCTAAATTGCTGAGGCTGCTTTGAACTTTCAATCCTCCTGCCTCAGCCTCCAAACTGCTGGGATTACAGGCATGGGCTACCATGCCTGGCAAAATTAAATTTATTAAATGTGATTTTTTCCACCCAGTCCAATGAAAGAAAATTTTAATTCAGAATAGCAACTTCGTTAAATCAATGAAAACCATGAAAAGGAATATTTTTATTCTGTAAAGTTTAGTAAAACACAGAAAACAATACAGGTATTTATCACAGATTAAACAGCAAGGAAGAGAAGATCCAACATTTTATTTTTAGCTGCTAGTTGTTTCTCAAAAGTCACACACTGATTAAAGACACAATATACTATCTCATCTTAGAGTCTGAAAGGAGCTGAGACCATCTTGTTCAATTTCTTCCTTTCTTCTTTTTATTTTTTTAAGGCAGGGTCTCACTGCTTCCAGGGATCCTACTGCCTCAGTGTTCAAGTGACTTCCTTTTTTCTTAATTGAGGTAATAGATTTGAAAGTTCACGTGCTGTAATTACCTCTTCTTGGGTGTGTTCGTGTTTCCAGGAAATGCTCTCATCTTTCTAAGAAAATCATGATCATTTGTTTTTTATATGTTGTATTTTATGGCAGAATAATTATATATTTATTTTTCCAGTACTGGGGATTAAACCCGGGCGTTCTCTACCACTAAGCTACATCCCCAGACCTCTCCCTACCTTTTAAAATTTTGAGACAGGGTCTCACTAAGTTGCCAAGACTGGATTCAAACTTGTGGTCCTCCTGCCTCTGCCTCCAAAGTAGCTGGGATTACAGGAGTGTGCCACTGTGCCCATCCAGAATAATTATATATTGTAATCCACATTTCTAAAATTCAAACTTGTAGTCTTCTGCTTGCATATTCGTTCAGGTATTGTACCTCTGCCCTAGGGTACTTTTCTTTAATGAACCTTTCAGCTACAAAAGACATGAATGAGTAAATCTTGGGAAAGGGATAACATCTTTGATATTGTCAACTCCCAAGATGCACTGTAGATAGCGTTCAAATCCCATCCCAAATCCTCCATGTGGGACAGATCCAAATCGACGAAGGTCCAGATACCTGTTTTTAAAAACAAAGAATTATCACCTATAAACAATATATGAGATCAAATGTTATGATTACAATTTTGTTTCAAAAGTATTTTGCAACCATTTGTTATTTTCCACATCACTGTGGTAGACCAGACCAGTCTTTCCCCTCCACAGAGATGATGGAAACAGAGAAGTTAAAGTGATCTATTCATCCAAGTTTACCCAGACAGGCAGCAGTAGTTCCTGTTGTGTAGTTGTGGGTTTTGGTCACCTGTTTTTTTTTTTTTTTTCTTTTTTTTTGCGATGCTGGGGATTAAACCCAGGGCCTTGTGCTTGCAAGGCAGGCATTCTACCAACTGAGCTATATCCCCAGCCCTTTCTTTTTTCTTATTGTTACTTATTTATGTACAAAATACTTGCATCATGAGACTAAAGGAAATTTATAATAGCTTTACTAGTTTTTTTGAAAATGCATTTCTCTTCCATATCTTTTCTATCTTTTTGGTACTGGGGATTGAACTCAAGGGTGCTTAACCACTGAGACACATCCCTAGTCCTTTTTATTTTTTATTTAGAGACAGGGTCTCACTGAGTTGCTCAGGGCCTTGCTAAGTTGCTGAGGCTGGTTTTGAACTCACGATTCTCCTGTCTCAGCCAAGCTGCTGGGATTACAGGAGTGTGCCACCACGTCTGGCTTGTCTCTTCCTTATCTTACTATGTTGATAATGCTCTTTTATTCCCTGTCATCCAAATCATATTGTTCAATACATGCAGAAGAATGAAGAGTTTTACCTGATACATAACAAAAAGATATGCCCTTGATTAGACTGTAAGTTACATCAGAGGCAGGCACTGGTCTCAATCAGCCTTTTATCTACAGAGAATGTTCGAGAGGAAGTGCTTACTACCTGAAGATTGTTTAAAGGAATAAAAGCATATTCTTGAGTGCTTCAGTAAGAAGAAACTTCTAAGCTGGGTGCAGTGGTGCCCGCCTGTAATCCTAGTGACTCCTGAGGTTAAGGCAGGAAGATTATGAATTCAAGACTAACCTCAGCAACTTAGTGAGACCCTAAGCAATTTAGTGAGACCCTTTCTCAAAATAAAAAATACAATGGATGGGGTATGTGGCTCAGTGGTTAAGTATCCCTTGGTTCAATCCCCTCCACCCAAAAAAGAAGAAACTTCTAGTTCTCTGCTTCAGGCCCAGTGAAGATGCCCAAAGTCATTTTTCTGGCTGGCTAGACAGCCTCAGACACCCATACATGCATGTTCTATTCCCACTTAAGACCGCATGGCTAAAAAATGGCACAAACATTACTGAAATGCAGATTCTAATATATAAGCATGGGAAAAAGTTATTTTAGGAAAAGAAAAAAAAGGAAGACTACAAATATTTTTATTATCATTTGATGGGAAAATTGAGCTATATGATATGAATTAAACTAAATTTATAGTTTCCCGAATGATATGTAAATCAATTCCACAATAAGACTTAAGAAGCACAGCTGATATCCACTTGTCTCCATAAGCATAAAGACTATTTTCTACTATCAATAACAATGGCTGGATGTATTGATATTTTAGGAAGTTAAGATTAAAACTCATATCTCTAAAATAAAAGATGAATAGTAACTAGATGAGTTTAATCAGGTGAAAGAACAATATACCAGAGGTTATTTAGGGTAAACTCAAAATTGGTAAGAACTATAAGAAATAAATGAAAGAAACACAGTCTTGAGTAATTAAAATGTTTGGTAGCTAAATTCACTTTGAGTTTACAAAGCACAGGAAAAAAGTATACTTTGATCTGTGAAAGAAATGACATGAAAAGCACACCAAACCTTGTCATGAATACCTTTAGGACCTAAGATGGCTGCTCGAAGTCCAGTAACAGTTTCAGATGTCTCTAAATTTCTCATACATTGATGTCTAACCACTGACATGAATGTATGAAAACTGACATCAGCAGAGGGATTCAGTTTATTACATTTTCCTGGCCTTTGTATTGACAGATGGATAAATCCAATACAATTCCAATGTATATATATCTGATTATTGTTAAATTGATTCTAGGGTAACCAGATATACAAGAGATGCTATAAAATTTGAGGAACTAGTTACAGATTTTATTTGCACATGGCACATAAAAATAGGAAGTGAGTATACTCTTAGACACTGGGTGGCTACTGTCTGAGCCCCCTGTTCAGTTCTTAATACTCTTCCTCAGGATCATGGGAATACAAATAAAAACTCCTGTATGTAATGCTCAGATCAGTGGCTAGAGCAAGCATCATTTAAGGGCCTCCTTCTTACCATTGGTAGACTTCTGTAAGTCCTGATCTATAAAAGGAAAATAACAAAATTGTTTTAGGCAATGGAAGTAAATGTAAATAATTATTATCAAACATTTATTCTGGGTTGTGTGCAATGAGTTCTTTGTAAAGAAGTATACAACAAAGCCTGTGCTGTCTATGCAACAGAGTCAAGGAGCTGAAACTTTATAGTAAGTTAACCAACAGCCCAAGGTTTCATTCAATAAGTGGTACAGACAACAGGTGCTACAGAATGAAAATAGAACCCAAAAGAAGGGATTCATCTGAGATGAGCTTATTGTCCTGTGACACATTAGGCCATGTCTGGTGGCACATGCCTGTAATCCCAGCTATTCCAGAGACTGAGGCGAAAGGATCACAAGTTTGAGGCCAGCATGGATAACTTAGCAAGACCGTGTCTCAGAATAAAAAATAAAAGGGCTGGGGATGTTGATCAGTGGGTTCAATTCCCCATACTGCAAACAAAACAAAATGACATGACACTATTATTGCTAGTTAAGGTGTCTGAGACATGAATGAACAAAGGACACATGGACGAAACTTTCAATCTCAATATTAAAGCAATAACAATGATTCTGAGGCTATCTTCATAATACTGTTGCAATTTGGTTCTTGTCTAACTTGAGAAACATGGTAAAATTTTAAGCTGTTTGTGCTCATTAAAATTGATCTCAGGGCTGGGGATATAGCTCAGTTGGTAGAGTGCCCTGGATTCAATCCCCAGCACCAAAAAAAAAAAAAAAAAAAAAATTGATCTCAGCCCATGAAAAAGGTGTTTTGGGACCATAGGGTATTTGAAATGATGAGGATGCTGAAAAATTTAATATACGAAAGTACAGACAATATGAACAGCAGCCACAGACAGATCCCTGATATAGGGAAACACATCTCTACCTCATTAGGAAAGGTAAATTTGGACAGTATCAGATATTAGGTAAACATTTAATGTTATGAGGAAAGGTTTCCTGAAGGAAGGAAGCAAGCAAAGAAAACAGACCAATTAATCTTTCAACAGATGAGGTTTCTTGCCACGTGTGAGTTTTATTGTGCTTTTAAAAAAACCTCAGTGAACATTCAAATTCTTTCCATCTAAAGCGAATGACTTTCACTTCAATTCCACAACTTTCCCAGGACTTCCCAATGCTATAATAGGAGTAAGGAGCGGCAGGTGATAAAGGGTCTTCTCAGAACCTATCTAACCTGCTTCTTTTGGAGACTAACATGGCAGAGCAGTTCAGAAGACTGGGATCACAAAACCACACTACCCAAGAGGTTCACGGGTTGGGATCTCAGAAAAGCATCAACTTTTAAAGCATTTTCTAGGAAAAGAAGGCTATACAAATGGCTCAATCAACAGGATATTTTCAAACAATTAAGGTTTTCCCAGATAGTAATGAAACCCAGTACTATCTGGAGACAAAGATTGAGCATACAGACATGGGAAAGTCTTTTTTTTCAAGTTTAGTACAGCAAAGTGGAAATCATGGAAAACAGAGGTTTATAACCTTGGTTAGTGTAGGAAGTCATTGTGGTTTGTTGGCAGACCATGCATATACAGGAGTGGTAGTTCAATTAGAAATATGATTCCCTGCTTCCCATCTCCAAAACATTTTCTACGTGTTTATGGAGTCATTTCCCAGGTCTCAGATAGCAAGTCAAAATAAAGTTATTCAAATAGCTAAATCAAGACCCACATATAGGAGACAACCTGAGGAAGGGAAATCTGCTTATTCCAAATGCTAGCTTTGCAGATATTTTTAGTAGTTTTCTTTTTCCATCTTTATCCTTTTCCTGGTTTGGTCTGTCTTTATGCTCCCATGGGAGTCTGTCATTCATAACTAAAAATACATAAAAAGGGAAAAGAAAAATGTAGGACAAGCTTTGAGGGGGAAACATCCCTCTTCCTTTCATTAACTTCTAGAAAGGCTAATTTCCATACCTATGCACAGGCAAATACTGTTGTAGGCGTGTTTGGTCTTTAAGAAAGGGAAACTCAGATAGGTTAAAAACACCTTGCTGAAGGCCACAGAATCTGAGATCCAGGTCTGTGGGTCCCATGTGCTTTTCTATTACTTTCTACAACTATCTTTGGATACCTCCACCCCACTTTCTGACATGTGGTTCTTTTAGGTCTGAATAATACCTGGCCAGTTGCTTCTTTAAGTAGTGATACCGTTCCTCCCTGAGGCTGCCTCCAAAGAGCTCCCCAACTCCAGGAACCAGAAGATCAACAGCAGCTACCTAAAAACAAAAAATCATAAACAGCATTACATTTTCAGGTAGTTCCAGCATCAGATTCTCAAGCAAGTGGAACATTTTTTTTTTTGGAACCAGGGATTGAACTCAGGGACACTCGGCCACTGAGCCACATCCCCAGCCCTATTTTGTATTTTATTTAGAGACAGGGTCTCACTGAGTTGCTTAGGGCCTCGCTAAGTTGCTGAGGCTGGCTTTGAACTTGCGATCCTCCTGCCTCAGCCTCCCAAGTCGCTTGGATTACAGGCATGCGCCACCACGCCCGGCTGGAACATTTTTTTTTAAGACAATTTTTCAATTGGCTGTTCTGCTCCTTACCAGAGTCCTATTTACATCTGTCCATGCTTCTGTCATAAATATAAAATGTAAAATACTGTCTTTAGAACAATACTGCACAAGAGCCAGGTGTACACACCTGTAATCCCAGCAGCTTGGGAGGAGAAGGCAGGAGGATTCCAAGTTCAAAGCCAACCTCAGCAACTTAGCAAGGCCCTAAGCAACTTAACAAGACCTTGTCTCAAAATAGAAAAATAAAAAAGGGCTGGGATGTGGCTCAGTGGTTAAGCACCCCTGGGTTCAAATCCTGGTACCACAAAACACAACAATGCTGCACAAATTGCAGGAGGTTAGTTTCCTCTCTCCACACAACAATGCTGCACAAATTGCAGGAGGTTAGTTTCCTCTCTCCTCCTATCAAGAGTATATTTTCTTCACAAATGTGTGTTTTTTTTTTTTTTAGATGTTGATGGACCTTTATTTTATTCATTCATTTCTGTGTGGTGCTGAGAATAAAACCCAGTGCCTCTCACATGCTAGGCAAGTGCTCTATCACTGAACCACAACCCTAACCCCTCACAAATGTGCTGTTTACTATAAAATTTTAAAAGTTTAAAAAATACGAATTATTAAAAAATTAATTATCACTCTGAAGAAGCAATTACATTTTGGCTACTTCCTTTCAGGATTTTTTTTCTTTATACATTTAAAAAGAGTAAGTCAGATATCAAATTACATTTAAAAACATCATTCTAATTGCTCTACCTAATATAAAATGCAGTTTTCTCTATGTCAGGAAAAATACCTCAAATATTTAATGTTTTATAGCTGTACAGTTTAATGTTTAGAAATAACACAGTTTATTTAAACTGCTATTCTCTTGTTGGATATGTATGTTTTGTGCATGCATTTTTTATTTTCTCATAGTAGTGTGGCAATAAAGAATTTTTTTTTGTTTTTTTTTGGTGCTGGGGAAATTAGGGCAAAGTGCATGTACTCCACCACTGAGATATACCTCTAGTCCCTCAATGAATAAATTGCTTTTTACTCATGAGTACTGTACTGTTTTTCATAAACTTTATTTTAAGACAGGATCTCATTAAGTCACTCATGCAGACCTCAAACTTGCAATTCTCCTGCCTCAGCCTCCCAAAACAATGGGGTCATAGGTATGTGCCAACCATGCCTGGTTAAGAGATTTCTTTAATTTGTAGGATTTCATTAGGTCATAGTAAGTTTTGATTATCAATCAAAGAAGTACAAATTAAAACAATGATATATCATTTTGGAGTTTCTTATCATAGTAAACATAAGAAAACAACATAAACTATATAGATAAGAGAATGGATAAACCAGTACCCTCATGCACTTGATATAACCTTTCTGGTCAGCAACTTGGCAACAGATAATCAAAAGCCTTAAAAATGTAATATGCTTTGAGTCAGCAATAGCAGTTCTAGGAACTGGTCCTAACAAAATAATCAGAGATGCAAAAAAAGATTATTGCACAAGATGTTTATTACAGCGTTACTTACAATAATAAAAAATTCGTGGGTACATCAACAGGAGTCTATTAGATAAATTTTAGGCACGGATACAAAAAAAGACTGACATGTACATAATGTGATTTAATTGTGTTGCCAATGTGATACAACTATCAATTTAAAAAAATTCCTTTTCTTCTATTTTTTTGTCCTGGGGATTGAACCCAGGGGCATTTAACCACTGCACCATAGCCTCAGCCCTTTTAAATATTTTATTTAGAAACGGGGTCTTGCTAAGTTGCTTAGGGTCTCATTAAATTGCTTTGAACTTGCAATCCTCCTGCCTCAGCCTCCTAAGTACTGGGATTATAGATGTGCACCATTGTGCCCAGCTTCAAAAAACTTTTTTAAAAAATTATTGTTTTAGATGTTGATAGACCTTTATTTTATTCATTTATTTATATGTGGGGCCGAGAATTGAACCCGGTGCCTCACACATGCTAGGCAAGTGCTCTACCACTGAGCCAAAACCCCAGCCCTTCAAAAAACTTTTGATAGGGAAACGACAACTTGATATTTTCATTTGTATTTCTTTAATTACTAGAAACATTTTATGTTTTAGAATGTTAATTTGTTATGTGTATTACTTTGTGACTTTAAGATTTAGTGCAACAAATGAAAGATTAGGAATCCATAAAGCCTATTTCAATTTTTAAATGTGACATGAATACTGTAATATCTTTTCTTAAACTCTGTCTCACTTTACCATTAGTCCACCCCCTGTCTGATGTCAGAACTGTTGACTGAGATATACTTTATACACAATTGAGATTAATAAAGAATCATTCAAGAATGTGCTCCCAATTATGTATACCTCATTCCCATTATTATCATTAAGGAGAAAACATCCAGGTATGATTCCCATGGTGAATTACAAGGAGAGAGAACAGAGATTCACTAATGGTTCCTATTTTTAGTAAATCTCTTGACTCTCAATGAGGTGGTGAGGACTAAGAGTACAAAAAGGTCCTTGCCCTGCCACCACTGCCTGTTGATTTTGGGCAGTAATTCCATGGACCTAGGTATCTACATGATCATCCAAGTTGTTAAAAATTTGGGTTTGGAAATTCAGACTTTTTTTTTTTTTTTTTTTTTTGCGGTGCTGGGGATTGAACCCATGGCCTTGTGCTTATAAGGCAAGCACTCTACCAACTGAGCTATATCCCCAGCCCGATGATAATGTATTTAACTCCAACCAACACTGTGGATAGGTAGATAAGAGAGCATGACTAATGTGATAAAATTCTTATACACTGCACAATTAATATGGTGAGTCCCTAACCAGAACCCTCTCCTTCAGAGAAAGAAGGTCCAAGGGAGTTTTTACAAACACAGAAAGACTGGCATTTTTATTTCCTAATATCTTGCTTTGAGACATGGCTAAATAAGACAGGAGCTGAGGGACACATGGGGAAAATTTTGTCCTCATCTTCAACCCAGGATTTAAAATTTAGTATTACAGGTAATCAGTTTTGGAAGAGAAGAGTTATCCAAGTGAGTTGCTGGCCTTTGCCTGAAAATATTTAAAAGCAGAGAACCAGTAACCTTGAAACACAGTATTTTATCCTTGCTCAGTACTGACTATTAAGAAGGGATATACATACCCCAAACCTACCAGTTCCAAGGTTTAAAGTAGGGGTGATTCCATGCAGCAATGGCGGCAGTAATTACTTCTGATACTATGGGAAAGTACAAAGAGCCAAGGCTGAAAAGGTTTACTGCCTCAAAAAGATGCTGCAGAATCAGCTATCATGGGAGAACAGGTAGGAAGAGGTGCAGAGGAGGCCAAGGGCCACTGATGAAGGGACAGACAACCCTGGTTGAGTTGTTCTCCTTCCTCTATGTAGTCCCTGAGCATCAAACAAGAGATCCCTTTTTTGCTTGGTCTTGCTGCGAATATAACTAAGACAAACAAAAACTCCTCTGGGATCTTAGTACTTCTGGCAGGAAATTAGGCTATTTTGGACCTTAGTTTTTAAATGCTATTTTTAAAGTTTGAAAAACATCAATTTTTCTTTGATAACAAACCTCTTTTATTTTAACATTTGGGTTTACTGAATAATTCACTGTGTAACTATATTGGTTTTAGACCTTTCTGTCTGGTTTTTATTTAGCTGGAATATTTGCAACTATAGTGGAACTGGAAACTTCTGAACCTTTTGAGTCACCTTCAAAATCTTACAGTCTGCTATGATATTCATACATATTTAAAAAAATTTCTTCCAATTATGCCTTCCTGATGAACAGAATAGGTAACTGGTTATATCCAACTATTTTTGCTTTGACTATTTTAAAATTAAGGTGCCAGTTGCTGTACTAATCAGCATAGGTTAGGTTATACTGTTGTCATACAAAATCTCCAAAGTGCCAGGTGCAGGGACGCATGGCTATAATTCCAGTGACCTGGGAGGATCACAACTTTGAGACTAGCCTCAGCAACTTAGTGAGATGCTGTCTCAAAAAATAAAAACAGACTATGAATATAGCTTAATGGTAAAATGCCCCTGGGTTCAATTACCTGTACCAAACAAATAAAGAAACAAACAAACAACAAACAATAAAACAAACTCAAACTTAAAAAACCCTCCCCCTCAAAACAAAAACAAAACAAAAGAAACTCACTCTAAAGCTTACATGAGTTTCTCAGTTTCAGCATTAGTAACATTTTTGGCCAGATACTTCTTTGTTGTAAAAGCCTGAACTGTGCATTGTGGATTCCACCCCCACCCCTACCCCTAGTACTGGGGATTAAACCCAGGGATGCTCTACCACTGAGCGACATTTCCAGCCCTTTTATTTTTTGAGTCAAGGTCTTACTAAGTTGCCCAGGCTAACCAAACTTGTGATCCTCCTGCCTCAGCCTCCTGAGCAGTTGGGACTGCAGGTATGTGCCACTGTGTCTGGCCCACTGTGAGATATTTAACAACAGAACTGGTCTCTACCCACTAGATGCCAGTTACACTATTCTAGTTAAGAAAACCCATAGTGTCTCCAGGCGTTGCTAAATGTCCTCTGGGGCTGGGAAGAGAAGGACATCATAACTCCTGATTCAGAATCACTAGTTCACAACAATGAACTGAATTTTTTTACTTTTCTATCCTGGCCTGAAGCTGACAAAATAGCCTCTTTCTGAAGTCTTGTGGCAGACAGAAAAATGAGCAGGGATGACTATGCTCTAAGTGTTTTTCTAGAAGAAATGTACAAATGTCACTTCTGGGCAGTTCTCTGGGCAGTTCATCATATGTCAACAGGGCAGGGAAGCATAATCTCTGAGGCAGAAGCAGAAACTATTTGTGTACAGTGAGAGAGTTTGCCATGTTGCTCTTTCCTCATCTACTTGGACCCTTTTAATTCTACTGTCCTGACCAATTCTTCTTTGCTCATTAGAATTAAGACCAGAATGTCAGTTCATCTATTTTCTTCCATCATAGTCTTAGAGATACTTATCAGTTTGAAATAACTTATCAAAGTGAATATTTAAGTTGAATAAAAATTTTAGAAGTCAAAAGTCACATATCACTATTATAACTTCACTTGACACTAATATTGTGGTATGTAAAATAAACACACTTATTGTCTATGTCCTTTGTTTAGATGGTCTGAAAATTCACATTCTCAAGTGGATGGATGAAGTTTTTGGTTTTTTTTTTGGTACCAGGGTTGAACCCAGGGACACTTAACCACTGAGCCACATTCCCAGCCCCTTTTGTTTTTTATTTTGAGAGAGGGTCTCACTAAATTGCTTAGGGCCTCTCTTAATTGCTGAGGCTGGCTTTGAACTTGTGATCCTCCTGCCTCAGCCTCCTGAGTGTCTGGGACTACAGGCATGTACCACCATGCTCAACTCAAGTGGAGGAAATTCTATGTTTCCATGACAAAGTGAAGTTGCTTCCTCTTTCCATACACATCTGTACCTTTTAATTAAGGCATTCCTTTAGAGGGCCTCAAATGTTCCATGACCAAACACTACTATTTCTCTTTGAGCAAGTAGAGATTTACCTGTGGGGGGAAAATGCACAAAGGCCTTGTTCTCTTCTCTTCCTCTAATATATGATTCTTCTTTCCTCATTTACTTTACTTTCCCTTCAATCATGTCATATCTACTGGGCTAATTATTTCAGATACTACCTGTTTCTCCAAGGGCTCTAGCAGAGATAAAAGGCACACAGATACAATACAAAACAAGATGCAACTATTTACAAAATGCAAAATGTGGAGGGAGTCACACAAATTTTTTGGTGAAGTGATGAGAAAAACTTGGTTGTGCTTTGCCAAGTGTTTGGGAGGCTGCAAGAGTGCAAAATGGTTGGCAACAAGCGAGCTGGTGAGGCCATTTGCTGGGGAATACAATTTGCCTTAATGGGCTGGCATTTCTGAGGTTTATGTGAGGCTGATTGACCAGGCAGTGCAGATGGGAGGAATTAATTCTGATGAGGTAAAGTAGGAAAGGTTCATGGATGAATAAAAGTGTTGCAGTAGACATTAGATTTTATCATAACGAACCAGAAACCATGATTCATAGTTATGCTATTAAGTGCCACTAGAAAAACACAAAGTACCATGAATAATCATACAGATCATAGTGATGATCAAAAATACTGATACTGATTGACTAGTAAAGATTTTTCCAGCCAACTTCAGTGTGCTTAGAGAGTCAGCCAACCCAAAGGTGACTCTGAAACCAGACTACTTGTCAGCAGCCCTCTTCTGCCCAGTCAGTTGTTACATGCCTGGCTCTCCAAATAGCTGGACTGTTAGGGCACATCTTAAGCCAGTCATAGTGCATCTTTCCTCTGGGGCATGAATCTGCAAGTGTCTGAATTTTCCTTTAGGAATTATACGTATATAAGCATGTGTCTACATTCCTGTTTAAAAGTTTAATCTACGATTATTTCTGAGCAACATAGATGACAACTAATGACACAGAAACTTCCAAAGTAATTCAATTTTCGTACATTAGTCTTTCATGAGGTTTGAGGTTCCTGGAACCTTATTACATCAGAGCCCCAAATCAGCCACGATCTTGAATTTTTAAATTTTCTTCTGAATTAATGATCACCTCTACTTTACGGAAAAACACAGGGTTTCCTCAGGGGTAAAGCACCCCTGGGTTCAATCCCTAGTACCTAAAAAGAAAGAAAAATATAGGGTTCAAAGGAAATAGAAGGTAGAATCAGAAAATATGCATCCTACAGCTGTGGGTCTGGTGGTTACTGGGAATAATGAGCTATATGGAACAGAAACCAGAGCAAGTGCTATCACTAGAGAATTCACTACCTGCATAGTGAAATGCCTTCTTAAAGAGGACCAAATATGAGCACTTTTGTAACTAAAAATCTCTAACGTTCTTCTATGTTTCTTGGGAAACCTGAAATAAAAGGAAGGACATTACCTCTGCCGTCCTTTCACTCTCCTCAGGTAGTACTAGAAGCTATGGAAAACTTCCCTGCACTTTCTCTTAACTTCCCTACCTTAAACAAAACCTGTTTCACTTTGGGTACGTTTTTCAAGCCCAGGATGCTTCCTGGCACATCCTCCTCCCTGGGTGTGAGTTTTGATTCTGCTTAAGTCACACAGCTGCAGTGGCATGCTGTCTAGAAATAGTTTGTGTTGGTATTCAAGCTGAACAAACCCTGGTTTCTATTTATGATACTCCCTTCTGACTCTGAGTCTTTGAATCCAATCAATGTACCAAAAATAAAACTCAGATCTTGAATTAAAAAAAAAAAACAACAAACAGGCTCGATAGGAACAAGACCTTTTTGATACATAGCCTCTTCTATGCTAAAAGACAGAAAAACATTTAATGTCTTTCCTCTGCCACTTCTCTTCTCACCAATCTGAGCACTTAAAAATACTGATGAAAAACACGACTGGATGCTTTCTTATTCAGTTTCTCACAGGCTCCTATTCACAATGGAGCAACATTATATTCTATTATCAAAAGAAAAAGAATGTTCCACAAACCATAGGAAAGTATTTGTGGTCTCAGGCTCTATGAACTTTTCTCTACCTGCGACCATAGACATTATTTTTCCCTCTCAAAACAACGAGGTACAATGAGGAAAGAGCCCTCCAGATGCCACAGTGAGAAGATGCAGATGGGCTACAGGCAGAAATGACCAAAGACGGACTTGAACTAGTATAATGGAGAGTCAACTGCACTACTTCTGTGGCCTGAAAGAGGCAAACATTTTATAGTGTGCAAAATTGCAAAGATATTAATGGCTACAAGGAATGGAATTCTCACTTTGCCCCCAGACACATACTCCCTTTCCTCAGGGCCAAGGTAATTAGCACATTTCCTTCTTCCTTAGGGAACTCTAAATTCCAAGCGAGCCAGCAGGAAAATATTATCTGGGGCCACAAAAAGGTTCACACGAGTTCTTCCCTTTGAAAGAAACATTGCTGTAAATAGCACCACTCTTAGAATCAAGGTCTGGCCTCTGGGAATCACCCGTGACTCCTATTATACTTTTTTCTACTTCCAGTTTATTTCAGAGTCCACTGATAACTCCTTGAAAATATCTTTTTATAGTTTCACTTCTTTCTCCAATTTCATTGCTGTCACCACCTTAGTCTAAGATCTTATCTCCCCCTTTCCATATTCTAAGAAGAGTTCCTTTACTATCCTGCTTGTTTTTGGTCCCTTCCTTCCTCAATCTCTCCTGTGTGCCACTTGTTAGGTTCATCTTTCCATCTTGCCATCAAGCAAAAAGAAATACAATGCCTCTCTACTCTGCTGGACTGAGCCCAGGCTATCTGCAGAATTACGACCTCTCCATAATTTGTTCCCATCTTGCCTAGCCATCTTTATCACAAATAATTCCCACTTTCTCTAATATTTTTATACTTTTAAATTGCAAAACAATTTTATAAACATTGTTTATCTGACCTCCACAACAAGCCTGTGATGAGACAAGGATAGTATTCCCTTCCAAAGTAAATTTCTTTATTAAAGTATAACATGTACAAAGTATAAAAATAACAAGTATATAGTTCTACCAACTTTCATGAAATGAACATACTATGAATCATCACCTACATCAAGAAAGGACAAGATGATTATCATGCTAAGGGAAATAAGCCAGTCCCCAAAAGCCAAAGGTTGAATATTTCTGGGGATATGTGGAACCTAACCCACAATAAGGGGGAGAGGGGAAGAAAAGATATTCAGTAGATTATACAAAGGGGAATGAAGAGAAGGAAGAGGGGATAGGCAAAGGAAAGACAATGGAATGAATCCAAAATAATTTTCCTATGTACATATGTGAATACACCACAGTGAATCCCACCATCATGTACATTCTTAAGAATGGGTCCCAATTAGCATAACGTATCTTCCATGCTTGTACAATTATATCAAAATGAGCTCTACTGTCAAGTATAACTAAAAAGAACCAATAAAAATTTTTTATCAGTTAAAGCAAAAAAAAAAAAAAAAAAAAAAGATGAGCTTTCAAAAAAGTACTCCTCATGTTCTTTCAGTTACCGTACCTACCAAAAGTAACTTCTTTACTGACCAGCATCATCACAGGGTGATATGGCTGATTTTCCAACTTTCTGTAAATAGTATCATATAGTATATACTTCTTTGTTTGGCGTCTTTTATGGAAAGTTATATTTGTGAGATCTGTCATGTGTTGATATGTGTAGCAATAGCTGGTTTATTGAGAATTGCCTTCGTCACTGTGTCTGTTGGTCTGAGGCTCTAGCTGTTTTGATGCAGATCAGTTACATAGCCCCAACCCAGGGAAACTCATTAGGTACCTCTTGGTTGAGTATTTACTCTCACAGCTGTGTCCCACGACATAAATATGCCACAAGTGAGTTAATAATTCTACTGTTTATAGTACACACTTCCTGGTTTGGGGCTATGAAACTGGGCTGCTACAAATAGTCTTGTTCATATTTTGGTGAACATAGGTAAACATTTCAATAGGAGAGAAATTGCTGAATCATAAAATATGCAAATACTCAGCTTTAGTTGTTCTATGATTTCAACATGTTTTGTGTACTCCAAGGGTCCACTGTGATTAAAAGCTTGGTGCCCAGATGCTACTGGAAGTTGGTGGAACCTTTGAGAGGTGGGGC
>JAJEJO010001952.1:135015-239978 GCA_020662805.1 Glaucomys volans
AAGCCTGGCCCCACCTGTGCTCTTTCTCTCTGTTCAGGTTCAACATGTGACCACTTACTTGTTCATATGTGCACTCCCATCATCTAGCCCCCTCACCAGAGTCCAAACCAATGAGGCTGCCTGATCTTGGACTCTGAACTTCCAAAACTGTGAGCTAAATAAACATTTTCTTTTTATAAGATAGTTGCCTCAGGCATTTCATTGCAGTAATACAAAACTGACTAATAATGGCTGCTGCCAAAGAGTTTCTAAAGTGACTGCACCAATTTATACTCCCACCAGCAGTGTATGAGAGTTTTATTTTCTAACACTGTTACAAACAATTGGAATCATAGGCTGTTTTATTTTAGTCATTCTAACTGGTATGTAGTGGTATCTTTCTGTGGTTTGAATTTGCATTTCCTTGTCAACAAATGAGACTAGGAATATGATCCTCTGAGAATACTGCAAACAAGAAAGATTAAGTGGTGGACACAGGAGCAAAACCTAAATTTCCTGGCTGTAAGTCCACTGCTTTTTCTGCTACTCCAAACACTATTCCAGAAATATCAATGTTCTGGCAAGGTCAGCAAACATGTCATATCCCTGCCTCACCAACTCAGCTCCAACAGTTACTAGCTGTGTGACTGTGCACAAGAACTATACCACAGTTCTAAGAAGTAAAGGTCTCTTCTGTAAGAAAGGGATTAAAGGTACATGGTAAGGGCTGGGGATATAGCTCAGTTGGTATAGTGTTTACTCGTCAAGCACAAGGCCCTGGGTTCAATCCCCAGCACCGCAAAAAAAAAAAGGTACATCATGGTATATGCTCAACAAACGTTACATTTTCCTGCTTCAAATGCTTCAATACTTTGTCAGGTAATAGTTGTCCGTAACATGCCAATTCAGAACATCAAGTTTGATCTACTTTGTCAATCTTTTCTTCCCATTTTCTTCTGTTTACAACCATAAGCACATTTTCTCTCTAATCTTGCAAAAGTTAGTTTCTCTTGTTTAGGTACATAAGATGATACAAATAATTTTTCAACTTGTCTGAATTCCTCTTCTTTGTTCTTCTTCATAATATTGCAGCTTCCTCAACATTCTTATTTTATCAGAAAGCTTAGAAGGCATCTACGTTCACTTTTATCTTGATTGCTTTAATTGAACAAGTTGTTTAGCTTAAGCATGGGAAGACTGAAATGGAGAGAAGCAGAGCAGCAGCTAATGCATAGAAATCTACTACACATAAAAATACTTCTCCTTATATTCCCTACCTCTATAATTTAAGGCACATAGTACTTCTTATTTATTGGTACTGGAAATTAAACACAGGGGCACTTTACCATTGAGCTATATCCCCAGCCCTTTTTATTTTTTTTGAGACAGGATCTTGCTATGTTGCTGAGGCTGCTGTGAACTTGTGATCCTTCTGCCTAAGCCTCCCGGGCTCCTGGGATTACAGGTATGCACCTCTGTGCCTGCCCTGATCTGTCCCTTTCAAATGATCAAATATGCTCGGTAATTTTTATTTATGTCAGTGAAGAAAAAACGATAAGACTATACAAATTCAGAGAATCTTAAAGATGACTAGCACCTTACAGGTAATCAAACCAAATTCTCTGATTCTACAGAAGGAGAAACAGATTAACAATTGGAGAGATTTAACTACAGTCATAGTTAAGTAGTAACAGAGCTGGATTTCAAACCCAGAACTAGCAGCTCTCAATCCAGTGTACTTTTCATTACCCCACAGTGCATATCTTCATTTTTTTTTTTTTTTGGAGGGGATGGAGGGAAGGAAGAAGAAAGACTCTAAATGTAGAAATATACAATTTTACTATGTATTACCTCTTAGCCCAGAGTTCCATTGTAGGTTAAATATTTTCCTAGCTTTGTCTTTTGATTCCCTAGAGAAAACACTGATGAAACATACACACCTCTCTTATTTTTTAAGACTGCACTGCATCCCTTGTAGAAATCCCTGTAACCCTACCTGCAACCTGTAATTAGAACCTAAGAGAAATACAGAATTTAGTCATCTGCCTCAAAGTCTATGGATTCACTGCTGAAAAAAATACATGGAGAATATATGGGGTGGAAGCTGGCACTTTATATGAGTAGAATGATAAGAAATCTAGGTGGTTAATGTAAATGTTATCTATGGCTAATATAAATAGCTCAACTAAATGATATTTGACTAACTTAGCAATGATAAGTTGTATGCCACAGTATTATATGAATTGTGGAAGCACACTGAAGTCCACTGTGATGTTTTCGTGGTTTGAGACCACATTACGAGAGACTGTGCTATGATGAAGATCTGACAATATCTCCTGAGGTAAGAAGTGTGTGTGAGTGCAGTCTCTGAGAGAACTGCCTATTTTTTTTTTTGGGAGCGGGGGCACATACCGGGGAAGTCAGGGGCACTTGACCACTGAGCCACATCCCCAGACGTATTTTGTATTTTATTTAAAGACAGGTTCTCACTGAGTTGCTTAGTGCCTTGCTTTTGCTTAGGCTGGCTTTGCACTTGTGATCCTCCTGCCTCAGCCTCCCGAGCCACTGGGATTACAGGTGTGTGCCAGTGCCTCTGGCAAGAACCACCTTTTAAGAACTCTTATGTTATAGCATGTTATGTGGCAGCACATGCAAACATGATCATGCTATTATGCTTTATCCCAATAAAGATTTCAGCACAATTTAGAAGGTAATGACAGACAGCTTCACCCTCATTGATCACCTACCACCCAAACATTGTGCTATGTGTACTTTTCATATATTACCTAATTTAATCCTTAAACTCCAGAAAATAGTATCATTTCATTTTTACAGGCCAGGAAACTACAATTCAAAGAGATGAGGTAGTATATCTAAGATCAAATAGTTGATACTATACAGACCTTGGACTTGAACCTAAGAGTGTCTGATTCTAGGGCCATTAGACTTTCCATTACACTGTGTTGTCATCACTAACAAAATTTAGAGTAAAAGCTTTAGCCAACTACCAATTTCCTTAGCAAATCAAGTCATGACTGTGTGTCCACTATCTATTTAAAACTGTGTTTTGTTCTATTCATTCATTCATCATCCATTCATCATCCATCCATCATCCATCTATCCATTCATTTGTCCATCCACCAAACAGATATTAGGTACCTGCTTTGTCCGAGGCATTATGCTAGGTTCTAAGGATGCACTACTGAGTGAAAAAGAGAGCCTCGAGACAGAGGGAAGAGTTATTAATTAAGTATTCATGCACATAAACACAAACTTACAATTGTGTTAATGGTAATGATGGATTAAGAGTTAGATGCTCTGGCTGGGCACGGTGGCCTATGCCTGTAATCCCAGCAACTTGGGAGGCTGAGGCAGGAGAATCATGAGTTCAAAGCCAGTCTCAGTAACTTAGCAAGGCCCTAAGCAACTCAATGAGACCCTGTCTCAAAATAAAATATTGGGGATGTGGCTCAGTGGTTAAGTCCCCTGGGTTTAATTCCTGGTACCAAAAAAAAAAAAAAAAGTATGTGAATTTAACAGCACAAAGATCATTCCTGACCTAACAAGAGCCACTTTAGTGGTATGATAGAAGGAATGAGTAATGAGCAGTGGTTTTATAAAAAAACAGGATAATTTAGTCACAACCCTGAAGAAGAGTTTAGTTTAAGAAAGCAAAGCTTATACAGAGACTACAGAAAATTAGATACACTACTACAAAGTTTTATTTATTCTTTAAACACTATAGGAATCTAGAAAGTGGTTGGGTAACCCAGAAAAGTGTTTACAGAGAAAGAAAGTCTTAAGCAGAGAACTTTAAGGGATACAGAACTGAATTTTAAAGTGCTCTATTTGGGGTTGGAGATATAGATCAGCTGTTAGAGCTCTTGCCTTGCATGTTCAAGGCCCTGGGTTCAATACCCGGCACTGAAAAAAACAAAACAAAACCCAAAACTGCCCCATTTAGGGATATTATGTGTGTGTGAGACAGAGAGAGAGAGAGTGAGTCAGTGTGTGTGTGTGTGTGTATGTGTTGGTGCGGGGCATGGGGACTGAACAGAAATCAGTCTCTCCAAGCTCTAGTTTTTCATTTATAAAATGGAGGAAACTACTAAGTTTCTTGGCAAAGTTGCTTCTGGATTTTGCAGCTAGCACTGTTTTATTAATGCTATATTAGAAAACAGGAAATGTACTCAGATAATCTTGTCTATCAAAGACGGGGCATCTTATTTACTGTTGGGACTTAACCTTCATTTTCTACAGTTGTTTGACAGGCACAGAAAAAGCATCATATAGCAAAGTTTAGTTTTTGGACCTAATTTGAAATAAATATATTTGTCTCACAGATTTTTGTAAATAATGATATTAAAAATATAACTATTCAATACATATTTTAAAAGTCAAAATATGGGCTGGGGTTGTGGCTCAGTGGCAGAGCACTTGCCTAGCATGTACGAGGCACTGGGCTTGATTCTCAGCACTGCGTATAAATAAAATAAAGGTCCATTGCCAACTAAAAAAAAAAAGTAAAAAAAATTCTTATTTTATATTATGGCTAATTTTGTAAAGGAGAGATAGAATAAGAGAAACAAGGGAAAAGTGAACCAGAAGAATAAAAAGCCACTAAAATTAATCCTTTGAACTCGAAAAGAACAGAGGATAAGCAAGGTTAGAGATCACAGAGACAGGGAAAGGACAGGCAGATGGAGAAGGGACAGATGAGGCCTGTGACTAGGGGGACTGCCTAGACCTCCTTGATTCCTCCACAGCCTTCCCTCATGATTTCTATTTATAGCCCAGACCAAAGTACTCCAATGAAGCCGCCTGCTCCTCTGCCTGATCCCAATCACCGCCATCATCTGTTGCCCAGCCGGCTTCCCCTCCAGGCGTCTTAATCAGTACCGCACCCCACAGTAGACCTGGCATTACCACACAGTGTTCTAAGCCCACTTCCCAGTCACCTGAACAAAGACAAAACAAAACAAAAACCCCACCCACACTTGCGTCTATCTGGTAAACTAAGAAGAATACCTTGAGATAGAAACAAGTTTGTTTAGAGAATACTGAAACTTCTTTGGGAATGCTTATCCGAAGGTGCCTTTATAAAAACAAAAACAAAAACTTTTTTGGCAGTATTGGGGATTAGACCTAGGCTTACTTTACCATTGAGCTACATTCCTAGTTCTTTTTATTTTTTATATTGAGACAGGGTCTCACTAAATTGCTGAGGCTGGACTTGAATCTTCTGCCTCAGCCTTCCAAATCCCTGGGATTATAGGCATGTGCCACCGCACCAGTCTGAAAAGCTATCATTTTGAGAGACTGAAAGAGTGATTTTTAAAAATATGCTAAAAGCTAAATGAAATTAAATATGGGGAAAACCCAGACTCTGAGATGATGCACCCCAAATTTATTCAGTGTCTCTTCTTACTGTGTGCTGAGGGCCATCTTCATTGTCCCTCATGTAGAAAGGCTTGAGTGCTAACGGATAGTTTATGACGAAGACGGGTATGTTGCCACAGTGCTTCACCAGGTACTTCTCATGTTCAGTGTGCAGATCAACACCCCACTGTAACGAGAAAAAAGGAATGATAAAGGAGAAGGCAGAGCTAAAGTACACAATTAAGCCCCTGAAAATAACCCTGTCAGTTCCAAGGGCTTCCTTTCCCTGGGGCTCAGTGATGTGTGGAGCTGTCTGCGGAGGTTACACAGCTGACTAAACTAAAGAGAGATGCTTGTTAACAAGAACAGCCAAAGGCCTGGAGGGATGAAAGTTGAACTCAAAGACACACGCTAAGCTTTCTGTCCCTCTCAGGGAGCAGTACTCAGCAGGTGAAGAGCACAGGCAAGAAAACAAAGTATACTTTGCAGAGGGATAAAACTGAGTTCAGAATTATAGTTTTTTATTAATATTGCCTTGAGCTTCTCCCACAGTTACAGTTCCTAAGTCTCAGGAAATTAAATGACGGAAGACAATATTCCTAATATTGAGCCTAGCTTTGGGTAGATGGTCTCTCTTGGGGATTTTTTTTTTTTTATAAAAGAGTCAACTCATATCAGATGCTCTTTGATGAATATTTAATAGCACTGTTCAATCTATTTACTCAGCAAATACTAATATTCTTATTAAATTCTAGGTATTAGATATAGTAGTAAGAAAATAATTATGATTCCTGGCTTCATGAAGCTTCTAGGGTGTGAGATAAACTTTAAACTAAAATTACACAAAGAATCAACTCACTATAAATCAAACGAGCACAAGCTACGTTAAAACTTACAAAGGCATCTGAGGAGGGGAGGAGACTGGAGTAAGGGATATTTAAGGACAAAGGTATTACATTATTACATTCTTAACATTACCTTCTTACTTCCACTTGTCTGGCAGTAACTTCTTTTTTCTTTATTTACTTTAAATAAGAAATTTATTTAAACAATAAGATACTTGACTTGAAGATAAAACTACCTAGGCTTTTTTTTTTAACTGCAATTTACTCCTAAAGACAAACTGCCCTACATGTTAACCAGCTACATATAAAAAGTTATAAAATTTTTCTTGATTTTACAATGACAAATGAGAACACTAAAATTCTCCCACTTGAACAAGGCATGGAAGAATTTTATTTTGTCTTGGTAATGCGGATTGAATATAGGAGCACTCCACAACTGAGTTGCATCCCCAGACCTTTTTATTTTTTACTTTCAGACAGGATCACACTAAAATATATGAGGCTGACCTCAAACTTGTGATTCTCCTGCCTCAGGCTCCAGAGTTGGGGGGATTACACGTGTGCGCCACCATGCCTGGCTAAGTATACAAAGATTTTTATGTTGTCGTTGTCAAAATAGTGAGAGCAAAATAACTTACTCAACTATAAAGATAAGAGCTGCATTAGCAGACCAGTAATGGAAAAGCTGGTATTTTCACAGAACCAATATTTTTCCCTATCCTATTTTTATCTGATGTCAATCAAAACATACCATTGTCCAGTTTAAAAAAAAAAAAAAAGAATGTGTTCCTGCACGGACACCAGTACTTTATGTACAATAAAGGAATGGGAAAGGGGAAAAAGAATAAAGAAAACTATTGTAGTAGTCAGGACATGCTGGAATCAAATTACTATTTTCTAAATGAGAATGTATTCTTGGTCTATAAGAACAGAATTCTAGAATAAATAGCAGGTTCCCTTTTTAGCAGACAACCTGTGTCCGCTGCTAGAGCACATCAGTTGCATCTCCATCCTCCATTTCCAGCTTTGTAGGTGTGTGTGTTTCATTGATTGCTGTTCATGAAATTGGAATCTGATCTACTTCAGTGACAAAACCTGTCCATAATAGGCTTTCATCTAAATGGTTTGTGCCTCTTAATCTTTAATTGCACCATGGAACCATCCTTCCCTGCCACTTTCAAATTGATGTGACTGTTATAGTCTTGAGTTCATCCTTGGGCTTTTTGTCAGCCATAGCAAGTGCCAGAGTTTCTTCAGTTGTTGCTATAACAAAAGAGGAGCCAGGTCCAAATCAAAGGAGCACACAAGCAGTGCCTGGAGCAGACAAAGGAGGCAGCAGTGGTGAATGGAGAGGCACATGCACCTGCCTGGTAATATCTAAAGTACAGGAAGAAAGGACTGGAATAGAAACAAGGACACTGGCCTCTAACACAGGGTCTCTCTGGACCTATATCTTTGTCAGTAGAATAAAGGAGATCCTGCACAGAAATGGAGAATGGAACGGTGGTTGCCGGGGGCTGTAGCTGGGGTAAATGGACAGCTTCAGTCAAAGGGCACAAACTTTCAGTTATAAGATGAACAAGTTCGGGCTGGGGATACAGCTCAGTTGGTAAAGTGCCTGCCTCGCAAGCTACAAGGCCCTGGGTTCAATCCCCAGCACCGCAAAAAAAAAAAAAAAAAAAAAAAAAAAAAAAAAAAAAAAAAAAAAAAGAACAAATTGTGGGGATCTAAATTACAGTGTCAATGATGATAGATACCTTCATTAACTTGATTGTGATCATTACATAATGCATACACATGTCAAGTCATCACCTTGCACACCTCGAATATATACAATGTGAAGCAATTAAGTGAAAAAAAAAAAAAAATAAAGCTATTTGGCCTGTATTCCCAGCGGTTCAGAAGGCTGAGGTAGGAAGATCTCAAGTTCAAAGCCAGCGTCAGCGAGAGTGAGGCACTAAGCAACTCAGTGAGAGTACAAAATAGGGCTGGAGATGTGGCTCAGTGGTCGAGTGCCCTTCACTTCAATCCCAGGTACCCACCTCACCAAAAAAAGCCATTTGCAGTGGCTCAAAATTAAGTCTATAAAGTTCAACTGAAAAAGAAACTTGTTTAATATGTTGACTAAACTTATTCATCATATCACCTCTTTTGTCTGTTACATTTTAACATCATTCAGAATAAATTTTGGGAGATAATGAACCACTTGATTTCCACAGTAATATTATATGACTACTATTCTCTTTTTAGGGTTTTCATCTTTCTCAACTTGGGATACTCCTTTATAAATCCTACAGTCACTGCTATTTCAAATGCTAACATTTTATTTCAAAATTATTTTTCATCTTAAGTGTATTAACAAGGTCCAGCAAACATCAAACAAAGTCTATTATAGATTAACAAATACTATGTGTTGCTAGTAAGAGAAATAAGATTATCTTGAAGGATTTTTTTTTTTGCACCAGGGATTTAACCCAGGGGTGCTTTACCACTGAACCACATCCCCAGCCCTTTTTATCTTTTGCTTTTGAGATAGGGTCTCACTAAATTGCTTAGGGTCTTGCTAAGTTGCTGAGGCTGGCCTTGAACTTGTGACCCTTCTGGCTCAGCCTCCTGAGCTGCTGCGATTATAGGCGTGCACTATCACACCTGGCTTTATTTTGAAGAATTTTTTTAAAAAGTAAGATAAGGACAAGAGGGAAACATATTACACACACGCACACACATACACACACAAAAACTACCTCTGGGGTGAAGGTAAAGTTCTGTGATGCTTGCTGTAAGATCTCTATGGCTTCTGTGTAAGAAATGCTGTAGGAAAACAAAAGCAGAGGAAGGTTAACAGGGGGCTAGAGGATTTGGATCACTGGGGGTGTGCCCTTTGAAGGGTTCATCTTCCCTGTGGCCCCTACCCCATCCTCCCTTTCCCTCTCTGCTTCCAGGCTGTCATAAATGGATCAGCACTTCTCTATCATGCCCTTCTGCCCTGATGTTCTGCCTCGCCTTGGGCTCAGAGGAGTGGACTTGGCTGACCATGGACTCAACTTCTGGAACCATGAACCAAAATAAACTTTTCCTCTTCTAAGTTGGTCTTGTTAGGTATTTTGGTCACAGCAACACAAAGCTGATGTAACACAATACCTATTAAAACTAACTGGAAAGAGTTGTATTTTATAGTACAAATAAAATCCCCAAAGCTATGTTTTGAGTAATAGGTTTTATTTCTAAGATGAAAATTCTTCTCAAAAGTTAATGTTAAATAATAGATAGTATCTAAGGTAATAATGGTGCTGGTAGTGGTGGTGCTTGGTAGTGGTAGTAAGTAATAATAATTTAAAAAGGCCGGGCGTGGTGGTGCACGCCTGTAATCCCAGCACTTGGGAGGCTGAGGCAGGAGGATCGCAAGTTCAAAGCCAGCCTCAGCAACTTAGCGAGGCCCTAAGCAACTCAGTGAGACCCTGTCTCTAAATAAAATACAAAATAGGGCTGGGGATGTGGCTCAGTGGTGGAGTGCCCCTGGGTTCAATCCCCAGTACAAAAAACAAAAACAAAAAACAAAAAACAAAAATTTAAAAAGTAGTGTTTTACAGAAAAGAAAATGAAGCTTAGAGAGGATATGTAACTTGCCAAACATCACTCATATGAAGTAAGTAATAAACACTGATCTGCTACCTCCAAAATCTAAGCTTTCAACTGCTAAGATACTTGAAGTTTCATATGTTCAATCAATGTGTTTGGGTTCTTCCTCTGACTACCATTTACTAGCAATGTAAGTCATTTCAACTTAGTGAAAGCATGTTATTAATTTTTGTAATGTACTATGCAAACATTAAAAATTAAGTATTTATACTTGTAAAATAAGGAGACTGGACTATCTCATCTGGAGCTCTTTCCTGCTTAGACATTCTATTGTTCTGCTTCATTAATTACTTTATATGGCCTACCAATTACACTGACAAATATTAAGAGCAGTCAAAATAGGAAGTAGTAAGATTTTGTACCATTGTTACTATTTCATTATCAAGTCAAAAGGACTCTAAATATTCCTGTTCTACTTCTCCCACATCTTAATTTAGGGCAAAGATTAAACTTCAAGTTATACGCTGACACTGGATTTCCTTAATAGCCTTCATCAACTCTACTATTTTTCTCAATATGTATAAATATTTCTTCTTCTTTCCAGAGACCATTTCCAATGTGCTTATTTTAGTCAGCTACTTCTCTGCTGTGACTAAAAGTGTTTGCCCACTACAATTACAGAGGAGGAAGGGTTCATTTGAGGGCTCTCAGTTTCAGAGGTCTTAGTCCATAGAAGGCCGGCTCCAATCCTCGGGGCTCGAGGTGAGGCAGAATATTAGGGTGGGAGAGGGTGGCAGAGGGAAGTAGCTGGCATCATCAGGAAGCAGAGAGTTTCCACTCTCCAGATACAAAATATATACACTGAAAGACACGCCTCAATTCCAATCTCCTCCAGCCACACCCTACCACTTCAGTTATGACTCCGTTAATCACTATCAGGGAATTAAATCACTGACTGGGTTAAGAGTTTTACAACCAAATCATTTCTCCTCTGAACCTTCTTGCACTGTTGCACATATGAGCTTTTAGGGTCACCTCATATCCAAACCATAACAGTCCTTTGTGGAGAGGAGAAAGAGACATTTTGATATAGCATGAAACAGCATCAAACTATCTTCATACTTCAAATTTTTCATTGTTGAATGAAGAGAAAGCACTGTTCTAAAATTGTTGAAGTAAACTGCTAAGGTAAAGAGATTAAAATTGACATTTCTTTGCCTTAAACTCACAAACAATGAAGGGCAAATAAAGAAGATAAGTACTCCATATATTTTCAAAACCTTAATACTCTAAAGGAAATGTAAAAGAATTGAATTCTACCTGTATTTCTACTGCATAGGGGATAAATTCAATTACTATAAGGTCCCTACAGAGACTGCAGGATACACTGAATTCTATTTATGCAAAATGATACAGGTCACATGGTCTCTACATGGATTAGATAATTAATGGTGTACACTAAATAAAGGACAAGTTTCTTCATTTTGCCATCTCCCTGCTTTTTTTTCCTTCTTCTTTACATTAAAGGATTATTCACAGGTAGATTCAGCTACACCTAAAATGTACAGGAACTTCAGAATCCACGCCTTGGACATCATGAAGCAGCAAGGGTGATGACGGTCTGCAATGCAGACCACTTCCCACTTTAATGCTGATGACAATAATGGAGTAATTACTGCCAACACACCATCACCATCCCATTATGCTTTCCGTGCCCACTCTTTTTTTTTGGGTGCTGGGGATTGAACCCAGGGGCACTTAACCACTGAGCTACATCCCCAGCCCTATTTTGTATTTTATTTAGAGACAGGGTCTCACTGAGTTGCTTAGGGCCTTGCCTTTGCTGAGGCTGGCTTTGAACTCCCAATCCTCCTGCCTCAGCCTCCAGAGCTGCTGGGATTACAGGCATGCGCCACCATGCCCAGCTCCGTGCCCACTGTTAACATTTTGACATGTATTATCTGATTAGATTAGATTAGAAGTCTAAGTTAATCAGTATCTTTCCCTTCCTTAATAACACAAGGACTAACACACTTCAACTATGAAGACACTATATGGTGTTACATGGTATTACAGTCCAGGATTTTAGTTCTAAAGTGAAGGATCCTTCCCTGACCAATGATGTGAAATATTATTTTATCATCCTATTGTCACTATTGTTATTAGAACTGCTTGGGGATCTAATCATCCTGTTTGTTATCTGTGGTGGTTGCTTACAGTAGTTTTTTTCCCTCCCCTGATATTAGGTACTAGAAGTAATCAAGAAGTAATTTAAAGTACACAGGAGGATATGCAGAGGTTATATGTGAATACCATGCCACTTCATATAAGGAACTTGAGCATCTGTGGATTTTGGTATCCACAGGGGTCCTGGATCCAGTCTCCAGTGAAATCCTGGACAGATACCAAAGAACGACTAAGTTTGAATTGCAGTAATACAGCTTATTAATTACTATGTTCATTTAACTTGGCATGATTTATTAATTCATTTATTGATGACACATTGATTATCAACTATAAACCAGACATAAGAGCTATAGAAATAAATAGAACTTGGGTCTTGCCACAAATTTGGGGAGAATGGGAAGCAGATACATAAACAAAAAAATTATAATTCAATGTAATAAATACAATGATAAAGTATAAATAAAATTCAGAGAAAATATAATGTCTACTTACATTAAAAAGTTGTTTTTTAGCATATGTTCTAATCTGTCCTTGGTAAGAAAAAACAAAAATGAGAAAAATTTCAAAATGTAATTATATTCATTATATGTAATTTAAGATACTTAAAGAGCAGCTGTATCAGGCTTTATCCACAAAACTAATTACCTTGTGGCCAGGAGCTATGAATTTGTGACAGAGTTCAACATCTTCGGGACAATTAGAGAGAACCGTCATTGCTGTGGTCTTGAAGAGTCCCTCCATAACCTAATAAAAATGACACAGAATTGCCTGAAGTGAGCAACTTATGCAAAACACCTGTTCAGGGTTCTGAAGACTGCTCTCCAGGTTCCAGTAACTATAAATCCATTAATCTTCTTAATCCCTGAAAGTACGATAGCAAAATAGTTCAGTTTTCCAGGCAGCTCAATTTCTTCTCAGAGAGGGAGAAAAGGAAAGGAAGTTTGAATTTTGTGCTAACAGTTTGAATATTGAAGTGAAATATGAGACAAATAGTTTTAACTATTCATTTAGCAGACTAAAATTTAACTCTTTCACCTAGCAGACTTGGCTTAGTACCTGGATCACAGAAACACAGAATTTTTAACTGCTGTGAAATGTCTAAGAACATTTTGAAAAGTGGTTCTGTCAATCATTGGTAAATGAAAGTAAACTTTAAAATCTGGGAGGCAATGATATGTATCTAAATATAAATGCATAATTTTTGTTTGGAAAAGCATAAAGTAAAAATAATATGAATCAGTGTATAACTTAAATTAAAATATGAGAATTAAATTTACCAGGGTATCCAGAGAAGCCTCATGGGAGAAATTTGTTCTTAGAAGAAAATAGTAACTGTAATAGAAGATATTTCTAAAATCTTTTAAATCAAAACTAAAATTTTGGGGGGACAGCCTAGTGGTAGAGTACATGCTTAGCGTCAGTGAGGCCATAGTTCAGTGTCCTACACCAAAAACCAAAAATCCAAAAACTAGAAACTTAAAGTTTTGATTTGAAATCAGGAGATCCCATTAGTCCCTCCAGACGTTTTACTCATAAAGACAGACATGTTTATAAAGTATAGGTTGCCTAAAAGGGATGGAGTCTTCTTTTCCTCTGTTGCAACATTGATATGCCTTACCCAGACTGGAAACAAAGTGGGGCACAAGTGTATACAATCAGATATAGAAAAATATTTAAATATCAAGTGACAACATTAGTGCCATTTTATTATTAATCCCTTACTAAGCTATACCATATTACTGGTTTATTCTCTAAATGTCTGTTACTATGGTCATTTATCCATCCAAACAACATATATATGTACTATAGTGAAAGAAACTGGTGAACATGTAGGTTTCTAAGGTACTGACAATGTAAAATACTAATGACAACTAATATGAGGGATGGGAAAAAGTTAGAATCCAAGACAATAATAAAGACAAAACTGAAGGTAATAAGCAGAATTTCCTGAGGGCTCACGATTCTAAGGAGAGGAGAGGTGTTTAATTATAGACAACGTAAAGAAAAGTAAAATAAGCTATTATAATAACAGAAATAGAATGTATAGAATTTAGACCAATGGAGAAAAAGAAAGGAAAATAAAGAAAACCAGATGAATCCAGTGGAGAGGGGAATAGCAGTAAGAAATAACTTGATGAAAGAAGAACAATCAGATGAAAAGAGTCTTTACCTTGAGTTCAAGTCACCTACCGCTCCAGAAGTGAGATCAATAAATTTATGAGGGGTCATATTCCTCAATTACTAAATAAAGCCCACATATATTGGAAGGGAAAAAAGAAGCTGGATAAATATTTAAATATCAAGTGACAGTATGCCTATACTGTCAAGGAACTATTATGGTTTAGATGTGAGATGTCCCCCAAGAGCTCATGTGTAAGACAATGCAAGAAGGTTTAGAGGAGAAATGATTGGGTTCTGACAGCCTTAGCCAATCACTGACTTAATCCCCTGATGGGATTAACCAAGTGGTAACTGAAGGCAGGGAGGGTATGGCTGGAGGAGGTGGGTCAGTAGGGGTATGTCATTGGGGTATATATTTGGCAACTGGTGAGAGGAGTCTCTCTCTGCATCCTGATCACAATATGATGTGCTTCCTTCTTCTACCCTCTTCTGCCATGATGTTCAGCCTCACCTCCAGGCCCGAGAAATGGAGACTGCTGTCTATGGATTGAGACCTTTGAAACCACGAGTTCCCATATAAACTTTTCCTCTTTTAAATTTGTTCTTGTCAGTTTTTTAGTCACAGCAGTGAAAAAGCTGACTAAAACACAATACACCTATTTATAAAATAAAGACTCTGATCACGGAGGTTGTTAAATCAATCTTTTGTGAGCAGTAAATTCCATTTGAAGATGAGTTCAATGATTTCCCTAACCTTGACTTTTAGCCTACCCTCTGTAAATGTAGTTGAAGAAAACAGAAACTCAACTAAAGGGTCAATATAGCTTTAAGGTGTTTTAAATTGTATTGCTCAATGGCACTAAAAGCGTAATTCTTAGTTGCTTATAACTCATGAGGGGAAATGACTCTGAGTTACAACATTCTGATTTAATATTTTTGAGACTACTCCACCAAGACAATGATTTCCACAGAATATAATTTATAAAAGAAAAAGAGAAGTGGGGCATTACTTTTGGGAGGAGTACTTTTTCCTTCTATCTTCAGGGGAAAAGTTTATATTCTAATTAACTAAATCATTCAATAGTGTATGCTTTAAATATCACCAGCAGAGTACAATAATTCAAGTAGCAACTCTGTGACACCAAAACTTGAATATTCTTCTGATTTAAGTGCCTAGTTACTACTAGCTTCAAGATGGTCAGCATTAAGATTCACAAAATTAGAGAAATTCTTGTGTAATTATGTAACGAATTGTCCAAACTGGGGTACTTCTGAGAATGAAAAGTAGAAATATTTTACTATTTTTAACTGATACATAGAAACATTAAAAACTGAACATGACAATGGGGTACTATGTGATTTTTTAATATACATAAATATTGTGTAATGTTTGTGTCAGGTTAAACATATCCATTTTCTCAAACATCTATCATTTGTTCATGGTAAAGACATTCAACATCCTGTCTTCTAGTTTCCTAAGATATACAGTACATAATTTATGTTGTCTTCAGTCACCTTAACATGCAATACCATACCGGGCTTCTTAATCCTATCTCACTGTAACTTAGTATCCATTGGTTAACCCATGGTTTCCCCCATTCCTCCTGTCCCTAATCTCCCAGCCTCTGGTAATCATCATCCTATTTTGAACTTCTGAGATCAATTTTATACTCCACACATACAGCAGATCATGCAGTACTCATCTGTTTGTGGTTGGTTTATTTCACGTAACATAATAATCTCCAGTTCCATCCATGTTGTTGCAAATAACAGGATTTCATTTTTTTAAACAGCTAAATAGTATCTGATTGTATACATGTACCACATTTTCTTTATCTACATATTGGTTGATGGACACTTAGGTTGATTCCGTATCTTGGCAATTGTAAATAGCACTACAATAAAAAATGGGGTGCAGTCCTGCCAACAGTGTGTGAAGGTACTATTATGGTTTGGATACGAGGTGTCCCCAGAAAGTTCACGTGTGAGACAATGGAGGAATGTTCAGAGGTGAAATGGTTAGATTATAAGAGCTGTACCTTATCAGTGGATTAATCCATTTGATGGTCTAATAATTTGAACGGATTAATGGGGAGCAACTGCAAGTAGGAAGGGCATGGCTGGAGGACAGAGGTCACTGGGGTATACTCTTGGGGATCACGTTATGCTTGCCTCTTTGCACTCAAGTTCTCTCTACTTCTTGGCTGCCATGACCTGAGCAGCTTTCCTCTGCCACATCCTTCCACTATCATGTTCTACCTTACCTTGGGCCCACAACTATGGAGTTGGCTGACCATGGAATGAATTTCTGAAACCATGATGAATAAAAATTTCCTCCCATAACTTGTTCCTGTTAGGTCTTTTGATCTTATTAATGACAAGCTGACTAACACAGGTACCCTTTTTTCCACATCCTCACCAGCCCTCATCTTTAGTCTTAATTTCAATTTTTTCCCCCAGTACTGGGGACTGAACCCAGGGGCAGTTTACCACTGAGCCACATACCCAGCCCTTGCTATTTTTTATCTTGAGAAAGGGTGCACCACTGTGCCGAACATCTTTAGTCTTTTGAGAATAACTATTCTTACTAGGGTGAGGCGATATCTCACTCTGGTTTTCATTTGCATTTCCTCACAGAGTTGCTTAGTGCCTCGGTTTTGCTGAGGTTGGCTTTCAACTCGTAATCCTCCTACCTCAGGTTCCCAAGTCACTGGGATTATAGGCGTGCGCCATTGCACCCGGCTCCTTCTACTAATTTTAAGATTTGTTTGCTCTTTCTTTTTTCTAGGTCCTTAAGATGTATCATTTTTATTTGAAGTCTTTTTATTTTTTGATGTAGGCATTTATTGCTATTAACTTCCCTCTCAATACTGTTCTTGCTGTGTCCTTTGTGTTGTGGCAAACGATGTTTACATTTTCATTTAAGAATTTTAAGATTTTGATTTCTTCAGTGATCCACTGTTTGTTCAATAGCATGTTGTTAAGGCTACATGAATTTGCATAGTTTCTTTTGTTGTTAATTTCTAGTTTTATTAAATTCAGATCAGAGAAGATACATGCTATGATTTCAATTATTTGAAGATGTTGAGACTTGTTAATTCTAGACAATGTTTCATGTGCTGAAGAAAAGAATGTCTACTCTGTTGACATTGAACAAAATGTTTTGTAAATCTTTGTCCAGTTTCTTTGATCTATAGTAAAGCTTAATTCTGTTTTTTTGTTGAATTTTTGACTGGCTGTCCATTGAAAAGAGGGATGTTTAAGTCTCCTACTATTATTGTATTGGACAGTATCTCTCTTTTATATCTAATATTTGTTTTGTAAATTGGATGTTTTGGTATTAGGTACACATGTTTACCATGGTTATATGTTCTTGTTGAACTGATCCCTTGACCATTATATAGTGACTTTGTCTCTTTGTGGTACTAGGGACTGAATCTAAGGCCTCATGCTTGTTAGGTAAGGGTTCAACCACCACTAAGCCACAACCCCAGTCCCATGATTTTTGTCTTTAAGATTATTTTGTCTGATATAAGAATAGCTACTATGATTTGCTTTTGGTTTCCTTTTGCATGGAATATGAAAAAAGAGAAATATTAATAATTAAGCTATTTTGTTGCTTAGCTGGATGTTTCTCTAGCTCTAGCTGGATGTTTCTCTAGCTCTAGCTGGATGTTTCTCTAGCTCTAGTAAGCTGACTACACCCTCTCTCTTTTGAACCAATTATAACTTAAAAATCCAGTCAGGGTACTAAGAGCAACTGCCTCAGGATTCAAAAAAGTAAATAGTAATAGGTAGCCTGACAATGAGTTGATTAAATGACAACCTGTAATGAAGGTGAATTTTCCCAGTTCCATTCCTCCTTCTTCTGTCTCTTTGGTTGGTATTCTACCTTTCTCTGTTTTCTCTTCTGGTCCTGTCCTGAAGGTAGCCCCAGTTATGGAATACCTGGAACTCCCAAAGACCCATTTTACCAATCAGAGGACCTAAGAGAGGAGGACCCTGCTATTTGGAGAATGTGTATACGGGATCTCCATTATTTTTAAGCACCTTTATTCTTACTACTTTTAACTTAGTAATAATGATGACCACAGTCACCTGGAAATAAATAACATGGTGGGGGACAAAAATGTGAAAGAATCTGTCTTTATGGTCAGAGGCACCAGGGGTCTCAGGGAGCCAGAAAGTATGAAGGAAATTCTAAACAGCAGGACAAAGGACCCCTAATTTTGTGTATGAACTTTCTTTTCTTTTCTTTTCTTTTTTCTTTTTTTTTTTTTTTGAACCAGGGATTGAACTCAGGGACACTTGGCCACTGAGCCACATCCCCAGCCCTATTTTGTATTTTATTTAGAGACAGGGTCTCACTGAGTTGCTTAGGGCCTCGCTAAGTTGCTGAGGCTGGCTTTGAACTCGTGATCCTCCTGACTCAGCCTCCCAAGTCGCTTGGATTACAGGCGTGCGCCACCGCGCCCGGCTGTGTATGAACTTTCATAAGGCCAGGGATCACCCTGAAGCACGGCACATGTGCAGCAGACCCAACGAAGCACAGTGTAGCCTTCTGAAAGTGAACTATAGTAAAAGCACTGCAATTTCCAGGCTAACTGCTGAGTGGCAAATGCACTAGATAGACTCAAATAGCACAGCAAAGGCTTTAAAACTTAACTGACATAGAAACCAATGCCAACAGAAAGTGAGATAGAACTTATAGATCTTATTGGTTACTGACTCTAGGTTTAATGACTGATAAATCAAGACTACAAAACAGTATTGCTTCCAGAGGATTTAAAGCAGGACCCAGAGTCCCAGAATATGACATTCAAAATAGCTAACTAGGATACAGTCTAAAATTACCAGGCAGAAAAAGAACCAGAGAGGTTTGATGAATCCTCAAAAGGAAAAGGCAATCCATTGATATAAGCATACAGAAGACCCAGATGCTGGAAATAATTTGATGAAGTTCTTAAAGCAGGCATGATGACCATCTTCTATAAAATAAAGGTAAATAAACATTCCTTAAATGAACAGAGAGAGGACTTCTCAGGAGATAAAAAAAAGAAATGAGAAAATATGCATCTGATATAAAAATTTCACTGAATGTGCAAAGTAACAGAAAGAAAACTACAAAGGAAAGAATTAGTGCATTGAAGAAAGATTAGTCGAAATGCCCCAGTCTGAATTATGGAAAGAAAAATGATGGATTAAATAATGAACAGAGAATTGGAGAATTGTGGGATATTTCCAAAGGCCTCACAGGTGTGTTATTGAGGTATCAGCAGATGAAAACACAGACTGACACAGAAAATGTATGCGAGGAAGTAATGGTTGAAAATTCTTCTCAAATGGCTAAAGACATATTCAAGGAGCTCACTATAGTACAAACAGGATAAACTCAAAGAAAATCATACCTAGACATACACTGATCTACTTGCTAAATATCAAAGATAAAGACCTCACCAAAATTAAAAGAATGAAAAGGCAAGTTACTTACTAGGAGGACATATCTGGAAACCACATATCCAACAAAGACCTAGTACCTAGAATATATTTAAAAAACCCTCAAAACTCAGTAGTGAAAAAAAACCCAAAAAACAGTCCATAAAAGACATGAACAGTCGTTTCACTGAAGAGGACTGATAGATGGCAAAGAGTACATGAAAAGATGTTTAATATCACTAGCCAGTAAGAAAATGCAAATTAAAAACAGTGTGGTACTAATAGATACCAAGAAAAGAATAGTGAGAACACTTAATGCTGGTAAGGATGTACAGAAACCAGGTCTTTCATACACTGCTGGTACAGTAAATTGCTGAGAACAACTGGGTGGTTTCCTATGAAATTAAACATGTGACCTAGCAATTGCACTCTTGAAAATTTACTACAAAGACATAAAGACTTGTATGTACACAAAAAACTACACGTGAATGTACATGAACTGTACATAGGTGTTTTATTCATAATACCCCCAAACTGAAAATTATATATATATACACACACATATACATACACACACACACACATACACACACATATATATATATATATACATATATATATATATATATCCTTCATTGAATGAATGGTTCAGCAAACTGTGGTAAGAACATACCACAGTACACTACTCAGCAATGAAAAACGAACCATTGATGCATACAACAGTGTGGATGGAGCTGGGGATCTAGCTCAGTTGGTAGAGTGCTTGCCTTGTAAGCACAAGGCCCTGGGTTTAATCCCCAGCACTGCAAAAACAAAACAAAACAAAACAAACAAACAAAAACAGTGTGGATAGATACCAAGGGTATTATACTGAATGAAGAAACAGATCCTGAATGATTGCATAGTGTATAATTCCATTATAGAGAATTCTTGAAATTAAAAAAAAATTAGAAATGGAAAATAGAATAATGGTTATTGGAGGTCAGAGATCGAGGTGGGTGGAGAATTAGGAGGTATACAAAAGGGCAACAAGAGGGATCTCTGTGGTAATGGAAATGTTCTGTATCATGGCTGCATAAATGCCAATATCCTCGTTATGATATTGTATTATTATTTTGCCAGACTTTACCATTGGTAGAAACTGAGTAAAGAGAACACAGGATGTCTCCATATCATTCCTTACAACTGCATGTGAATATACAATTGGCCCAATATAAAAATTTTAACTAAAAAAAAAAATAAGGACAGTGAATGAAGAAAGGTTAATCATTTGAACACGTCTGAGACAAATGAATATCCATGTTAAAAAAAATGAGCCTTCATTAATACTTCAGCGCCTTATAGAAAAATTAACTTAAAATGGATCACACATGGAAAAATAAAACTTAAAGAAATAAAACTTTCAGAAAAAATCACAAGAATATTGTGTGACTTTGAGGGTTTTTTGTTGTCTGCCAGGTTGGCCTCCAACTCAATTCTCCACTTCAGCCTTCAAAGCGGCTGGGATTATAGGTAAACATACCCGCACCTGGCTTCAAAGCATTCTCAATGATGTTAACAGAAAGAGAACTGGTAAATTCGTGTTCACAAAAATTAAAGCTTTTTTCTCTCTATATGACACTGTCAAAAGAATGCAAAGACAAGTCACCAGTTGGGAGAAAATATTTGCAAACCAGATATCTGGAAAAGGACTTTCATTTGGAATAAAGAATTTTCAAAACTCAACAAGAAAACAAACAATCCAACAAAACATTTTGAACAGTTCACCAAAGACTATAATCTGATGGCTAATAAGCATATGAAAAGATGCTTAACATCAGTAAGCATTAGGAAAATACAAAGTAAAAACACTACAAGATATAGATACATTGCTATGAGAATATCTTAGAACATACACACATACACCCGCCGCCCCCACCACACACAGACCCCTGAAAATACTAAGTGCTGGTGAGGAATTAGAAAATGTGAAACTTTTGTATACTGCTGGTGAGAATGTAAAATGGTTTAGTCATTTTGGAAAATAAATTGGTTTCCTATGAATATTAAACACTAAACACTTATTTAGCAATCTCACCCCTGGAACTTATCCAAGAAGTATGAAGACTTTATGTTTATACACAACTTGCATATGAATGTTTATAGCAACTGTTCATTATTTTAAAATACTAGAACTGAATTAAATGTTCTCCAACTGGCGAAAGGATAAATGAACTAGGGGAATACCTAGCAGAAAAAAGAAGCAAGATAAAAAGAACATAGATGAATTTCATATACATTAAGTGACAGAAGAAAAAGTAAAAAAGTTCTGTGTCTTATTCATTTGCACTTTGGAAAGGGCAAGATTACTTAGAGGAACAACAGATCAGTGGTTGCCAGTGAGAGGAGGGATGAAATACAAAGCCACAGCAAGAGGGAGTCATTTTGTAATGACCAAGTTATTTTGGCACATACTGGTAATCTCAGCTACTGCAGAGGCTAAGGCAGGAGGATCACAAGTTCAAGGCCAGCCTCAGCAATGCAGTGAGATCCTGTCTCAAAAATAAAAAACAACAAAAAAAGGGGTTCTGAGGATGTAGCTCAGTGGTGCAGTGCTCCTGAGTTGAATCCCCTGCACTGAAAACAGTTTTTGTTTTGTATCTTGATTGTAGTTATAGTTATAGAAGTGTACAATGTTCCTCAGAACTTAGAACTTCTATGTATGTAAATTTAAAAATAAATTTGCAGGAATATGAGACAAGAATAACAGCAAGATCCATGAAACAGAAAACTGGTAAATTAACAGAATGGTTCCAAGCAGCTGTTATGCAACCCTCAGGGAACACTGACACTCAATCTACCTCTTCTCTCATACCCAACCCATCTAAGGCTGCTGAACAAATAACTGTCCATTTTCTTGGATTGTCCAACCTTGTTTATTACTCCCTGACTTACATTGGAATATATCTGAAATGATACCAGCAAATGTAGTGTAGGAAAATGCTTCAAATAAAATGACTCTGTGCTTTTTGGTTTATGATATTTCTGGATATTAATCAACAATGATTAAAAAACTAGCTTAAAATCCATTAGTTAAGGTATCTAGAAATAAATACAAAGACGGAGAATGAATGGGAGAAAAACAATGGAATAAAGAAATGACTCAAGACACATTTCAAATATTAATATTAGATGTGAAATGTTCCACTTATACTTTTAAAAGAGCACAAGAATTTCAGGGACCTATGACTGAATGCAAAGTCAAAATCTGGAACTGACTAAAAAGGCATGCAACTTAACTCATCAACTTCTCAATGCTCTCACTAAAATGATGGAAGACATAAAAGTTATTTTGTAACCCTATCATATGGGAAAATATAATTATAGAGCAAAGATTTAAAATCTTTTAATGAATTCTAAAATAATTTATACATTAACTTCATAATCTTTCCCTTTGGTATCTATGTTGGAACAGTAAAGAGGTAGAAGCAGAAATGGGGAGGTAGAGGCTGCAGTTGTGGCTCAGTGGTACAGTGCTTGCCTAGCATGTGTGAGGCACTGGGTTTGATTCTCAGCACAACATAAAAAAATAAAATATAGATATCATGTCATCTACAACTAAAAATATTTTTTAAAAAAAGAGAAAAGAAAAGAAATGGGGAGGCAGAGTGTGTTCCATTCCTTACAATGCTCTCCTTGTCTGAGTGAAAGAGTAATACAGAATCGGGTAGTGGGCTCAAATGAACGCTGCTTAAGGAGTGCTCACAGAGTCTGGGAGGCTCAAACTCTAAATCACTACAAGACAGCACAGGGTTTTCCACATAGGCACTACTGATATTTTAGGCCAGATAATTCTTTTTGTGGAGAGGTAGAGCTGTGATTTGTAGGATGTTGAAGTGAATCCCTACCTTTACCTGCTATGTGCCAACAGAAATTACTCTTCCTACCTCCTGCACTCTCCCGAGTAAGGACAACTAAAAACGTCCCATGGGGATACTGATCTAGAATAACCAGTGGAAGGTGTTAAGAGGGTACGTAAGTGAATGCTATAGTGTGTGGCCAGAATGCCCCTCAAAGGCCCAACACGCTATCTGGAAATACTACTGCCATTGGTTTATCCTGGAGTCCCTCTTTAGGAACTGTCTAGCCCAAAGGCACTGCCTTATTCAAAGTTAAGTCTCTTTCCGAGGTTGACCACAACCGCTGGCTAGCTGTGGGGTGAAGCACAAAAGCCCATCCCTTTGCTTTCCCACAGAATAGGATAAGGCCTGTGTTAATGCATCCAAGTTCAATTTCCCCTCTGCACCCTGCTACTTTCCTCCTTTCCTAATAGTTGTCATTCTCAAGAGCATTCCCTAATAACTCCCTACCAACAATCTCTGCCTTAAAGTTTGTTTACTGGAACATCCAATCAAAGACAAGGTAATAAAATAATGAGTCTATTCCATTGTAACATACATGGTATTTATGCTTTAAATGGATTTGAGTCATTTAATGGGTACAAGTGTAAAGTATATAAATGAATAGAAAGGAGGGTTGATGGGAAGTACTAAAGTAAACATTCCAGAATTACAAATCTAAATTCACTGTTTTAGTCAGCTTTTCATGCTATAGTCAAAAAAATAACTTAGAGGAGGAAAAATTTATTTTGGCTTATGATTTTAGAGGTTCAGTCCATGGTGGACGAACTCTGTAGCTCTGGCCCAAGGTGAGACAGAACAGCATGGCAGAACAAATGTGGTGAAGGAAAGCAGCTGAGTTCATGACAGCCAGGAAGCAGAGAGAACTCTGTTCACCAGGGACAAAACACAAACCCAGAGGCATATCCACAGTGACCTACCTCCTCCAGCCACATCTTCCTGTCTATAGCTATGATTTATTAATCCATTCAAGGGATTCCACTGATTAGGCCACAACTCTCATAATCTAATCATTTCACATCTGAACATTCTTGCATTGTCTCATCCATGAGCTTTCAGGGGACACGTCACATCCATAACAGGTAGTAACCAAAATGTCATCAGACAGAGAATTCAAAATAACATCAGTTAATTTCTGGGCAATTAATAAGTGTCATGAACTATACTCATCTGCCTAATCCTCTCAACTATCCTATGAATGAAGAATTCCCATTTTATAGATGAGGAAATTAAGTCCTTTGTCTAAAGTCACATAGCAAGTAAATGGTAGTACTAAAAAATCAAATCCTAGTCTGTTTCACTCCAGGACTCATGTGCTCTGTGTGGATTATTTCCACAGCCTCCTAGCAAGGCTGCCCATTGTCCTTATTTTTCAACTTCCTCACAGTCATTTCTCATGCTGGGCATGGTGGTATATGCCTGTAATCCCAGTGGCTTGGGAGGCTCAGGCAGGAGAATTCCAAGTTCAAAGTCAGCCTCAGCAACTTAGTAAGGCCCTGTCTCAAAATAAAAAAATTAAAAGTGGGGCTTGGGATGTAGCTCAGTTGGCAGAGTGCTTGCCTTGCATGTAACAAGGCCCTGGGTTCAATTCTGAGCACCACAAAATAAATAAATAAATAAAAATAAAAAATAAAAATAAAGGACTGGGGATGTGGCTCAGTGGTACCAAAACACACAAACAAAAAAAATATTCCTCATATTGTTGCTACAGCGATGGATTTTTTTTGCTGTTGTTGCTTGTTTGTTTTAAACCCAGGGGCACTTTATCACTGAGCTACATCCCCAGTCCTTTTTGTTTATTTTAATTTTTAAAAAATTTTTAGTTATAGATGGACATAATACCTTTATTTTGTTTATTTATGTGGTGCTGAAGATTGAACCCAGTGCCCCACCATGCAAGGCAAGTGCTCTACCACTCAGCCACAACCCCAGTCCCCTCAGTTCTTTTTAAATTTTTATTTTGAGACACAGAGTCTCACTAAGTTGCTTAGGGCCTCACTAAATTGCTAAGGCTGGCCTCGAACTTGTGATCCTTCTGCCTCAGCTTCCTGAGTTGCTGGCATTACAGGCATGTACTACCACACCTGGCTTCCTTTTTATTTTTTATTTGAAACAGGATCTCACTAAGTTGTTGAGGGCCGTGCTAAGTTTCAGAGGCTGGCCTTGAACTTGCGACCCTCCTGCCTCAGTTTCCTGAGTCACTAGGATCACAGATGTGCACCACTGCACCTGGCTTAGAGAAATGTTTATAAAATATAACTCTGACCATGCCTCTTCCAACTTAGAAAATTTTCTCCTTTCCTTCTGGATAAAGTTCAAACTCCTTAGCAGGGCTTTAAACACAAGGTCTTTCATGATCTAGTTCCTGACTCTCTCCAGCCTTGTGCCTTACCCCTTCAAATGAACCCTGATAGTTCCTACAGATCCTTTCTAAAATAGCCTTATATATGTTTATGGAAATATTGCAGATGTTTATATAAGATGTTTTATTTATTTTCCTAGCAAATAAGAGCTACTATTTACTAAGCCTCTTTACTTCCTAGGTACCATGTTAGATTTTTTTTTTCTTCTTTTTTTTTGGACCCGGGGATTGAACTCAGGGACACGTGGCCACTGAACCACACCCCCAGCCCTATTTTGTATTTTATTTCAAGACAGGGTCTCACTGAGTTTCTTAGGGCCTCACTAAGTTGCTGAGACTGGCTTTGAACTCTTGATCCTCCTGACTCAGCCTCCCCAGTCGCTTGGATTACAGGCATGCGTCACCATGTCTGGCCCACGTTAGATGTTTTATATCGTATACGTTATTTCACTTACTCTTCACCTTTTACAATAAGTACAATTATTCTCTTTTACAGTAAAGAAAGCTAAAGATTATGAAGGTTAGGTATCATAGCTAGTGGAAGAGCTGGGACGGGAACTTAAACCTGACTCATATGTTCAACTATTATAACAAAGTCAGTAAATGTTTATTAAATTAATAATAGCTCTCCATCTTCTTCAACTTACAAATATCTGTAATTCACACTAGTCCAGGAAAAAAAATATAGAAGTATATAATGTCACAGACATCTGAAATTTTAAAACTGTGTACCTACCTGCATGAGATCTTGAAGACTCTCAACAAAAGAAATTTCTGCTTCTACCATATAAAACTCTGCCAGGTGTCTCCGGCTCTGAGAATTCTCAGCTCGGAATGTTGGACCAAAGGTAAACACGTGAGTAAAAGCTCTGCAATTCAAGATGAAGAGCATGAAAATAGATTCACAAGATTAATTTTAAATATTTACAATATTCTGTGAGTTCTTAAAAGAAAAAATTTGTGCCTCTGTCATGTCCATAAACCCACACATATTAGCTCTCTACTTCTCTAATGGGTGATAATAATAGTTTCATTAAAAATGTTACATTTATAGAAACCATTTTATCCCAAAGGAATTTGCAACTGCTTTACAAACCCTATGGTTTTCTAAATATAGAAATATAACCACTTCTGGGTGCACTCTACTGCAGCTGCCTTAAACAGCAGGGAACTACATTTCACAGCAATCAAGATCAAAGTAAAGGAAAAATACCACCACCCAAGAAACCACACAGAGAACTGTAGATAGTAACACAGAAAACTAGAATTTTGTGTGGATAAGGTGTGCTAATTTATTTTTTAAATACACGAAAAAAGAAATGTCAGATATGCACAGCAAATTTACTTTATCCCAAGTCTGAGTCCTTCACAACCAACCATGTATTCCAATAGATGCTGAAATCTGACCCTTGAAACTTGAAGGTAAGGGCAGATTTTGAAGAACTGTCTATCTCCTGGATTTCAAAAAAGACTACAGCTCAACTATCCAAATGGAAAACAAAACAAAACAAAGCAAAAAACAAAACAAACCTTATTTTTAAATGCCTCCAAAGAAGTGGACACACATCCACATTCTTGAACACTTAGTGTCCCTCAAGTTTAACAGGGCAAAAAACTGAGGTCAGATCAAGCATCTATGAAATGATGAATATTTCTTGAGGACTTAATAATAAATTTTGGTTTTGCAAAAACAAAGCAACAGATTTGGGGAACCTCAGCTATTATCTTGAACATTCTTTATATGTTCATCATTAGGCAAGTAACACTAAGGTCAGTGAGCAGTGCAGAAAGCAGATGTTTTAAGAATATATATAGGACTGGGATTGTACCTCAGTGGTAAAGCACTTGCCTAGCACATGTGAGGCACTGGGTTCAATTCTCAGTACCACATAAAAATAAGTAAACAAAAATAATAAAAAGGTATTGTGTTCATCTACAGCTAAAAATATTTTTAAAAATATATATACACACACACTAGTTTTGTTTTGTTTTAAGATGTTCTGGGAAATGAAACAGTAAAATAATTATAGCAGTAACCAAGAGATTCTTTTCTTCTTTCAAAAGTTCATTTCAGTTGGTAAGAGGCTTAGTAATTCTGTTTGGTTCTACAGCCACCTTCATGAGATCATAATCAGTTAACCTCTGAGAACATTAGCTTTGGTGGAAAAATAAACAGTAGGAACTCAGAAAATATCACTATAGTTAACTTTTCTTCCAAGACACAGACACGGACTTGCTTATTAGAATGTTCCTGAAAAGACTGAACCTATCTTGTGCAAAATGAAAATATTTGCCCCACTTTCAAAAACAAAATAATAAACAATTCTGCTTTTCTTTTTACCTTTTCCCCAGTGCTGTTAACCTCGGTTAATCTACTTAGTTATCTAGGCCAGACCTTACAACCTCCACTGTCCACATGTCCCATATATTGATTACAAAATTCAATTGTTTACACCTTGAAAATTCTCTTAAAGCTAGTCACTCTTATCTCCACAGCTGCTATTGGTGGTAAACCCTTACCTTTGTTTAAAAAATAAACAGTTTTTTGACTGGTGTCTACCACCTGTCTTTCTTTAGCCTAAACTACTATGAGTTTTCAAGCTCAAATCTGATTATGTAAAAAAAAAAAAAAATATGATTATGTCAGCCCTAAATTTAAAAATCTTCAATGATTACCCACTGCCAAAAGGATAAAATTCAAACTCCTGATTTCAACTCGAGTTTCCCTCACGTAGCCTCTTTCCCCCAGCTACTCTGAAGTCATTCTCCTCACCTACCAAGCTTCTGCATCTTTAGGATCTGCATAAGCCATTTCCCATCTTGCACTCCCAGTCCCTTGCTCCTCTTGCTGTATTTTATTTTATTTTATTTTTTTGGTACCAGATGTTGACCCAGGGTGCTTAACCACTGAGCCACATCCCTAGTTCTTGCTATTTATTTTTTTGCGATGCCAGGGATTGAACCCAGGGCCTTGTGCTTGCAAGGCAAGCATTCTACCAACTGAGCTATATCCCCACCCCTTCTTTTTGAGACAGGGTCTTGCTAAGTTGTTTAAGGCCTCCCTAAATTGCTGAGGCTGGCTTTAATTTGTGATCCTCCTGCCTCAGCCTCCTGAGCCACTGGGATCATAGGCATGTGCCACCATGCCTGGCTCCTCTCACTCTAAAGGGCAAATTCCCATCGAACCTTTAGTACTCAGCTTGAATGTCATTTCTTCTTTGAAACCTTACCATGTGCCCCAAATTTATCATTCCCTCCTGTCTATAATTTTCTTCATATGTTTATCATATAGATATGTATGAAATGTAATTATATTCTAAAATATCTTTCTTTCCCCAATAAACTATGAAATTTTCCAGAACAGGAATCATGTTTTATTCATATTTGCATCTCTAGTGCTTAGATAAAACAGGTGCTTGTGCTCAATGAATGAGTAACTAATGATGATGACGGGCTTCCTCAGTCGTCAGCTGGAAAAGCACAACATCCTCACAAACAGCAATACTGCAAATATAGAAAAATGCTCAGATACACCTTACTGGAGCTGTCAGTACCTAAGACGGGAACCTAAAATGGGTCAAACAATTCAGACTGTCCCAAACAGTAAAAACAAAAGTTACATGGCCCTTGGTTTCCAATTTGTGACTATAATATCTCTAAGTAGGTTGGCAATAGTAATATATCAAAATTTAAAACATGGCATTTATTGTTGGTACTGCATTATAAGAAACTGTATATACAAATGTAAACATTAAAGTGTTGAAGTTTTCTAGGGCATAAATACATATGTAGCATAGCAGAAATTTACTTTGGAGGCTCTGAAATACAAGGAAGGCTAATGGGATTGCTATTCAAGAGTGCTATTTGTATTAAGGCACTAGGCACAAAGAACATTGTGGTTTCTAAAAAGAACTCCAAATTCAAAGCACAAGGGCATCTGCTTCTCACATGGCAATTCTATGTAGGTTGCTCCAGAATGAGTAGCAACAGGGATTTTAAAATTTAACAATGGTCCTTTCGGCTGGAACCACCATCTTCCAGTAGTTCGAGCACAAACTGAACACAAACTGAACCAAAATGACGAACACAAAGGAAAAGAGGAGAAGAACCCGATAGATGTTCTCTGGGTCTTTTAGAAAACATGGAGTTGTTCCTTTGGCCACATATATGTGAATCTACAAGAAGGGTGATATTGTAGACATTAAGGGAATGGGTACTGTTCAAAAAGGAAAGCCCCACAAATGCTATTATGGCAAAACTGAGAGAGTCTACCATGTTACCCAGCATGCTGTTGGCACTGTTGTGAATAATCAAGTTAAGGGCAAGATTCTTGCCAAGAGAATTAATGTGTGCACTGAGCATATTAAGCACTCTAAGAGCCAAGACAGCTTCCTGAAATGTGTGAAGGAAAATGATCAGAAAAGAAGGAAGCCAAAGAGAAAGGTACCTGGGTTCCACTGAAACGCCAGCCTGCTCCACCCAGAGAAGCACATTTTGTGAAAACAAAAGGAAAGGAGGCTGAGCTGCTATGAATTCATGGTATAATAAATAAAAAATAAATAAATAAAAGCTGGTGTACTTTAAAAATGATTTCCTTAAAAAAGAAAAAAAAATTAACAATGGTTCCCTATTTATGCTGGGCAAGTTCTCTAGTATAAAATGTAGAAGAGGATCATGAATTTTTACTTTAATTATAGTAAATAGCAGGCTCTGACTGAGGTAATCAAGAGCTAAGTAACATTTTTTTTTCGTTCATTTCTTTTTATTTTACTTATTTATTTTGGTACCAGGGATTTGAACCCAGGGACTTTTAACCACTGAGCCACATCCCCATCCCTTTTTATATTTTATTTAGAGCCAGGGTCTATTAAATTGCTTAGGGCTTCACTAAGATGCTGAGGTTGCCTTTGAACTTGTGATCCCCCTGCCTCAGCCTCAGGAGCTGCTGGGATTACAGGTGTTGCACCACCATGCCTGGCCTCTTTTTATTGCTGAATTACGTAATATTGTAATTGAGTAAGAACTGATGACTACAGTGCTTCTTTTGGACTAAAAGAAAGAAGAAATGAGCTGGAAGGTGTGTTGGAAAACTGCCTAATTCAGCATCCAGTTTTTAAGCAAACGAATGTTCAAACCATTCAATAACAATCACACTACGTCAGTTTCAAGGGTACTATTATAAAAGTAGTGATAGTCGCCAGGCGTGGTGGTGCACGCCTGTAATCCAAGCGACTTGGGAGGCTGAGTCAAGAGGATCTCGAGTTCAAAGCCAGCCTCAGCAACTTAGCGAGGCCCTTAGCAACTCAGTGAGACCCTGTCTCTAAATCAAATACAAAATAGGGCTGGGGATGTGGCTCAGTGGCTGAGTGTCCCTGAGTTTAATCCCCAGTTCCAAAAAAAAAAAAAAAAAAAAAGTAGTGATAGGAATAGTAGTAATGAGAGTTAACCCCTTCATAGTTGATTCCATAAAGTATTATTTCTATTTCTATTTTCCAAAGTTAAGAAACTTCTGATTCACAGAAGTTAAGCAGCTTTCCAAAAAGTAACAGAGCCATAGTTTGGTTAAGTGGCAGAGGCAGATTCAAATGCAAATCTTTAGCCCGTTTATTGAATAGCTTATGTTGTTTTTCTGGTGTTAAGAACTGAACAGACACTTCATAGAAGAAATACAATCGATCAACAAACATATGAAAAAGTGTTCATTATCTCTAGCTATTAGAGAAATGCAAATCAAAATGACTTTAAGATTTCATCTCACTCCAATCAGAATGGCAATTATCAAGAACACAAGCAACAGGGCTGGGGATGTGGCTCAGTGGTAGAGCACTTGCCTCACATATATGAGGCACTGGGTTCAATCCTCAGCATCATGTAAAATCAAATAAATAAAGATATCGTGTTCACATATAGCTAAAAACATTTAAAAAAAAAAGAAAAAAAAAGAATACAAGCAACAATAAGTGTTGGTGAGGCTGTGGGGAAAAAGGTACACTCATACATTGCTGGTGGGACTGCAAATTGGTGCAACCACTATGGAAAGCAGTATGGAGATTCCTCAGAACATTTGGAATGAATCCACCATTTGACCCAGTTATCCCACTCCTTGTATACTACCCAAAGGACTTACTATACTATAGCATACTATAGTGATATAGCCACATCAATGTTTAAAGCAGCTCAATTCACAATAGCTGAACTATGGAACCATTCTAGGTGCCCTTCAACACATGAATAGATAATGTGGTACATAACACAGTGGAATATTACTCAGCCTTAAAGAAGAATAAAATTATGGCATTTGCAGGTAAATGGATAGAGTTGGAGAATAACATGCTAAGTGAAATAAGCCAAACCCAAAAAACCAAAGGTCAAATGTTTTTCTGATGAGTGGATGCTGATCCATAATGGTGATGGGGGGTGGGAATGAAGGGACCTTGGATTGTGCAGAGGGGAGTGAAGGGAGGGGAGAGGGTGTGAGGATGGGAAGGATGGTGGAATGAGATGGATATTATTACCCTATAGACATGTATGATTATACTAGTGGTGTGACTCTGCACCATGTTCAACCAGAAGGAGAAGTGGTGCTCCATTTGTGTATAATGTGTCTAAATGCATTCTACTGTCATGTATAACTAATTCAGACAAACGAAAAAAAAGAAAAAAAATGCAGATCTACTGCAGTACTTACAGCCTTGATTAAGATGCTAACAAAAATGATGCTAACTAAATACTTAAAAACTCAGAAAATGAGGGGCTAGGGTTGTGGCTCGGTGCTAGAACCCTTGCCTAGCATGTGTGAGGCACTGGGTTCGATCCTCAGCACCACATAAAAAAACAAATAAATAAAACAAAGTTATAAAAAATACAAATTAAAAAAAAACCCCTGTACTTAAAAAACAAAACATCTCAGAAAATTAGAAAGAAAATTTCATAGTACATTCCCCCTTCTCAAAGATAACTAAGGTATGTAGTGTGGTGTATTTCCCTGTTTCATGAATAGTTTGCTTTATGTGTTAAAATCATAGCTCTCTAGGATGTGTTGTCATCATTAAAATAATGATAATGACAGATTCTCATCACTATTTTGTAACTTCCAGCAAGTCATTTAGTCTTTCTAGTCTTTAAATTTCTATAGGGATGGGGGATGGGGTGGCTTGGCATTGACCTCTAGTATCTTCTGCAATAATTTTGTTTCTAGGACAAAGACAACTACTCCTATTTTAATTCATGCAGATTTCTTCTTTTGGTTTGTCTTCTACAGACATGAATACCATTTGTAGCAAGGCTTATACCCACATATAAAATCTGAGAACAAGGCTATTTCTAAAATAAGATACACAGCCAGGTGGAAGGCCAATACTGCTGTGAGAAGAGACCAGCAGAAAAAGAAAACACTCAGCACTGAAAACCATTCTTGTGCCAAATTACAGAGAGAGGAAAGCTATATAAGGAAAGACCATGAGCTTGGCTTCAATGTTTAAGATAACACAAGTACATTCAATACGCATTAATCAAGAAAGCTACAAAAATGGCTTTTTGGAAAATAAAAAATAAAATCACAGAAAAGGTTCTATAAAAGTCACTTCTTACATGTGTGCAGTTTTATGAAGCCCTTGAGTTGGCAAGTGTATTATTTTAAAATGGTCACTGGTTGCTTGGTCATTTATTCTTTCTGGACCTGAAATTTAAGAGCTAAACTTTATATTTTGAAAGAACAGAAGAACTGCTATTCTTAAGCTGGGGAAGAACTTACTTGGCATAAGACTGATCAGCAACTTTTCCCACAGCAACATCTGTATTACTTCTCTACTGTCATGTCAGTGAACGTTCAATGAGCTGAAGAGCAGGCATGGCCTTAAGTTAACAGTCTTCAGAGTGATACTACTGGGTACCAGGCCAACAGTACTAGGGCCTCATCCTTAAGACTGCACTTAACCTTAGCCCCATAAAGGCACGATCCTCAAATATATATCACACTGGGGGTTAGGACATTAACATAGGAATTTTAGGGGGACACAATTCAGAACATAATGAAGAATGGAAGCTTTACGGGTATGCAGTTTCTTTCTGGGGGTGATAAAAATGTTCTGAAACTAGATAATGATGTTGCCTGCAGAATGTCACTAACAGTAAATTTTGCATGATGTGTATTTTAACAAAATAAATTTTAAAAAAGGTTTATTCAGACTAATAGTCCATCTGGCACTTTATACATGTTTTATTTCATTCTTGCTATCCAGTCAAGGATGGGATTACACTCAATTTTACAACTGAAAAAATTAAGGCTTAGATAAGCTGGTAAATGGCCCAGAGCATGACACTATACTTGGCTTTAACAAAAGCAGTCTCATTCCGTGGCCTACCTTCTGCACTGCTGCATGTACAGACTCTCGAAAACTAGCATGGATAATCAATGGCCCCACACCCCCACCCAATACCACCATGTTTTCCAAAGAGAAGTTTGGTACCTTTAATGTCACTGTTGTCTGGGTGGGTTTTGTTCCATGTACAACACGGTTATTCCATTTGGTGGTTCTTTCTGACTCGCCTTTCTCCCACCATCAGTTCCTTGTTATCTCCATGGCTTCCATTTCCTAGGCCTTACAACTGTTTTCTGTCTTATACTTTCTTCCATGTATTCAACTTCTTTTTTTTTTTTTTTTTTTTTTTAACCAGGGATTGAACTCAGGGACACTTGGCCACTGAGCCACATCCCCAGCCCTATTTTGTATTTTATTTAGAGACAGGGTCTCACTGAGTTGCTAAGGGTCTCGCTGAGTTGCTGAGGCTGGCTTTGAACTCGCGATCCTCCTGACTCAGCCTCCCAAGTCGCTTGGATTACAGGCGTGTGCCACCACGCCAGGCCCTTGTATTCAACTTCTTAAGGGAAAGGAAGAGTCACTTATTTATAGGCACAGATGGTAGATGAGGATACGTTTTCATTCCATTTTAGGACATAAGAAAATGTAACACATCTGATATACTTACTTTATAGTTCTCTATGGCAATGGCTACTTTTGCTCAGGCTCAAGGGTTTACCAACAAAGGCTTTTCTTGCGGTATGCTTCTCCCCCGACCCTTCCTTCCTTCAGTTACTTTCAGGTCCAGGGCCATCCTGGAGCCTAGAAGTTTGGAACTGGGTAAAAGGAGACTCTGTTATAATGCTTAGATGGTCTAGAGCAGCAATTATTAAACTTTAGCATACATTAGAATCATCTGATGTTTGGCTGGGCCCGTGGTGGAGCACCCCTGTAATCTCAGCTGTCTAGGAGGTTAAGGCAGGAGAATCCCAAATTCAAGGCAAGCTTAGGCAACTTAGTGAGACCCTGTTTCAAAATAAAAAATAAAAAGGGCTGGGGATGTGGCTCAGTGGTTAAGCATCCCTGGGTTCAATCCCTAGTACTGAGGGAGGGAGAGGAGAGAATCACCTGAGGTTTGTTAAAGCACAGCTTGCTAAGGCCCCATCTCCAGAACTTCTGCCTCAGATCTAGGGTAGGCTTGAGGGTCCATATTTTTCAATTCCCACATAACACTGACATTGCTGGCTCTCAAGGACAATACTTTTTTAAAAACAACCCCGATGCCCATTCATAGCCCTAGACCAACTAAATCTGATTTTTCTTGGAAGCTGAGCTGATGAACCTATATTTTTAAAAAAGTTTCTGGAGCCAGGCACCTGTAATTCCAGTGACTCAGGAGGTTGAGGCAGGAGATTAGCAAATTTGAAGTCAGCCTCAGCAACTTAGCAAGGCCCTAAGCAACTTAGTGAGACCCTGTGTCAAAATAAAAACTGCTGGAGGAGTTGCTCTGTAGTAAAGCACCCCTGGGTTCAATCCTAGTACCCTCTCTCTCAAAACAAGAAGCAGCTCCTGGGACATTCTAATGCCTACAGGTGAGAAACAATGATCTAGATATTTTAATTGCCAATAATTCATAATTGAAAGTAAAAGACCCAAATAATCAAAGGTATTATTTCCTAACAGTGGTATCATTTGCATGAGGCCTACAGACTATGAGCAAACCAACATTTTCCAATATTCTCGACAGACTCCAAATCAAACAGTTGGTTTAATGAACACAAAAGCACAAAGGGACCATTGCAGTCAAGAACTAGGCAAACTGCTTTTTAAGAAGTACTTAGTCTACAGAAATAAAGCATGAAAGGTCCCTATTCATTTTCCTTGAATTACAGGAGGGAAAGGAAGAAACAAGAGAAGAAGAGGAAGACAGGAAGAGAAAGGAAGAGGCAGGAAAGGGAAGAAGTAGGGTAAAGGAGAGGGGTGAAAAGAAGACAACTAGGACAGTGGTTATACAGCACAGACGACAGAATGTTCCTTGGGAGCCTGCGCTAACTCTTCTGCGTACCAAGTGACAGGCACAGGGATTGCAGAGCTGCACTGTGTATGCCAGCAAAACACTTTGGGAAAGACATCCATCAGTAATAAAATAGCTAAATAATCTGTGGCATAGTCACTCAAGAATACGCTACATTAGTGAAAATGCACAGATTATATACAACACAGATATAATAATTTAGGAACATAATGAAACAACAAGTATGTTGCAAAGACTATAATGTTAAATGAATAAAATAGTTACCAAAGAAAACAGTGATTCCATTTATGAAAAATTCAAAAAACCGCAAACTAAATGTACTGGTCATAAATATAAACATATGTGACAAAACTATAGAGAAAACTAAAGTAATGATTCAATGCAAAATTGAGGAGAGGGGCTAGTTCTCAGGGGAGGGAAAGGCAATGGATTAGGAAAATATATATGGGGCACTAAGGAAATGAAACATTTTGAAGGGGCCTGACGTTGAATGCTAATATTTTACTCTGTATCTATTTTAAAAGTTTAATTTTGTGTTCACATAATATATAGAGACAACAAAAACAAGTCAGAATGAACAAGTTAATGGAATTCAAAAGAGTAAAATGGCAAAATTGTAAAAAAAGAGTAAAGGGCAGGCCCTGGTATCAGTGCCCAAAGTACCTGCCACGCCACCACTCAATTCTTCACACTTCCTAACTTTCTCTTATCCTGTCTGTCCATTTGATTTAATTCAACAAATATTAACACATATCAGGAACTTAGGTCTGACCAACATGTTTACTACGATAAGGGCAACAGAAACCACTAAAATACATGTGACATGGGTGCCTTAACCTTACCAAGGCCAACCAGATCTGCACTGCTCAAAATGGCAGCCCCTGGGCACCTATGGCCATCTAAATTTAGTTAGAATTGAATCATTTAATTAAGTTCCTTGAAATATGCCAGTCTTACTGTCCATACTTCAATAGTCAGTCAGTGGCTTCCATACTGGACGGTACAATACAGAGCAGTTCCATCATTGTGGTTAAGGTCTACTGCCCAGCACTTTAGTAGAATATTGAAATGTCAACAAATGCAGAAGATAATCAACTAGAAGAAAATGTGTGTTCAGACACTGGGTCAGAAGGAATGAGATTAATGGAGTACAGACTTGATGGGTAGAGATTCTGAATGTGCTCCAGGGCCTAGTCATATATATCTGATTTTTCCCATAGCCACTGCTCTGCTATGTCAGACCTCTTTGGCTTTTTCCCTCTCCTATCTGTTCTTTACAGAACTCATGTCCTACTTTTTTGTGTGTGTTTATAAGCACAGCTTCTCTCTTCTGATAAGATGGCTTTCTTTTAGAAAGGTATTGATGCATACCTAAGAATTAGTCAGTAAATGACATTTGCAGCTTTCATTAATTTTCCATCAATATGCATAAAAATTCTCAGAATTTGGCTTTTCCAAGCTCTTAACTCATTCCTGGGCAAACTAAGAGCCATTTTATTCATGATCTCTAAAGATGATAGGGAACCCATAGGTCTCCGATGATCCTGGTTCCCCTGAGAAGGAACATTCAAGATGGATGTGTGATGAAATGGATAGTGCCTCCATCTTTTGATTTGGTTTTACTTATAAATATGGCTTCAAATGATACAAAGAAATAGTAAATGCTGCACAAAACTTTAAAAAATATTCTTTTTTTTTGGAACCAGGGATTGAACTCAGGGGCACTCGACCACTGAGCCACATCCCCAGCCCTATTTTGTATTTTATTTAGAGACAGGGTCTCACTGAGTTGCTAAGGGCCTCGCTAAGTTGCTGAGGTGGGCTTTGAACTCGCGATCCTCCTGACTCAGCCTCCCAAGTCGCTTGGATTACAGGCATGCGCCACCACGCCCGGCTTTAAAAAATACTCTTAATGATATGATTCATGGTATGACCTAGACAAAGGATAGAGAGACTTTGGGTTGAGCTATTATTTTGGGTGTATCCCAAGTTATACCTGACCCTCCACAGCTATATATGAAATACCAATGTTATCAAATCAAATACATATTTTGACTAAGAGAAGTATGAAAGAAAATTTGAGAAAACTCTTTGTACAGTAGTCCCTAAAGTACTGTCTGCCTAGAATTCAAAGTTTCTCATTGAACTTCATTCCACAGTATCCTCAGGTAGAATCAGGAGAAAAGCCAAAAAAATAACTATCCAGTTGAAGAAACTAAGTAAAAGTCACCAACAAAAGTTCCTGAAACAAACAAACACACAAACAGGTCTTTGTCATAATTCACATGCTAAACTTGTCTCTTAAATATGAAATAAGACTTGAGAGTTTTGCACGTTCTCCGAATTGTAACGATTTCTGTGACACACATCTGTTTATTTGCCCATGCACCTGCTTCAATGGCAAAACATCAGTGTTAGTTTTTGAGGGGTATATCATAGGAGATACAGTGTGGGGGGTGATATCAAAAGAGAAAAGATAATGTTAATATCAACCAATGTAGGTGACTAAACTTACATGTTATCAGATTTTACTGGTGAGAGAGAAGCAAAAAAATCATGACTAAGTTTCTTCATTAGCAATTTCTTTTAAAGGAGCAAAGATGAAGTTTCCCTTTATTTTATATTAAAAAATCTATTTTTTGTAATATTTCTTATGGAATGTCTTCTATTCCAAGGCATTTCTATTAAGTGGTTCACTAAAACAAACACGACACTGGTGAAGGTAGAAATTTAATTCATTCCTATTCGTCACTTTTAGGGGAACCATAGGTCCTGGTTTGTCCAGAACAAACCTCTTTTATGACAAGTGCCCCAGAATAATTGTTATCAGTGCTCCCTTTCACTCTTCAAACTCTTCCACTGCTGATAGGCATGTAAGAATATAATTACTTTAGAACACTGGCAGCTTCTTATAAAGTTAAGCATTAATTTACCACACAACTTAGCAATTCCTAGGTGTTTAACTCGGGGAATATAAAAGCATATGTACTCACTGAGACTTGTGTCTGAATATTCAATTTTAATCACAATATTCCCAAACTAGAAACAACCAAATATTATCAAAAGATGAAGGGGGAGAAAGGATTCTGGAAAGATCGTGGAATAGAAAGCACTAGTGATCTGTCTACCTACTTAGAAAATAGCAATTGCAGAATCTGCCTGCAGTTACTGTTTTGGAATTCTGGTATCTATTGAAGGTGAAAGGCTAGGACAGTAAAATAGTTAATTTCCATCAATTTTAGCTTTTAGCACAGTAGCAGCTACCCATTCCCCACTCCCAGCCCTGAGGCAGGCAGTTGTGCAAGTGTTCCTGCAACAGAGGCTTGTGGGAGCCAGGGTAGGCAAAAAGAATTCTGTCCTCCAAATATTGGGGATCTGGGCTTGGATCCCAGACTGCTGGTTTGGATCACAGAGATACAAAGAGGCAGGCAGCCACTTTGTTGTACCTTCTTGAAATGCTGCAAGTCTCTCTTCTGACATGACGTCCAGGGGATTTAAAGGACTAGTTCCCTTCTCTTCCTTTCATTTTCCTCTTTTTGAATTTTGGGAGCCAGATATTAAAGACTATTTAAAAAACAACTGCATTTGTGGAAAAATGTAGAAAGTGTTCATGCTTCTTCAGACAAAGGTCTAGGCCTGGGAAGACTAAGGTTACTGATCCTTGGCACAGAAACAGTGTTAACAGTAACAGCGACAATGAAGAGTAAACCCTGCCAAGTGTGGAGGTACATGATGGTACTCCCAGCCACTCAGGAGGCTGAGGCAGGAGGATTGCAAGTTTGAAATCAATCTCAGCAACTAAGTGTGAAAATTAAACGGGCTAGAGGGATCTAGCTCAATGGAAGATTGCTTGCCTGACCTGTGTGAGCCCTGGGTTTAATCCCAGTACAATGGGGAAAAGCAAATCATATAGCAGATCTACTTTAAAAAGACTTAACTAAAAGAATTTATGACAACATTAATAAGGAGATAGGAAAAGTAAAAAGAAAACAAAAGGAAATTCTGGAGACCATGAGTACAATAGCTGAAATGAAAAACTTTCTTATAGGGATTCAAAGACCAGATTTGAGGAGGCAAAAGAATGAGTCAGCCAAACTGAAGATAGGATAATGAAAATGATGGAGTCTGAATAATGGAAAGAAAGAAAGAAAGAAAAAAAAAAGCAAAAGAGAACAGAATCTACATCACTTGTGGGGTGTCATGGTGTGTGAGTGTGAGTCCCAGGAATGGGGAGACAGAAAGAATATTTGAAAGAAATTATGGCAGAAATTTCCCAAATTTGACTATAAACATTCAAGAAGCCTAACACACTCCAACTAAGATGAACTTAGAAAGACCCATAGTGAGGTAGAATGAGATAGATATCATTACCCTATGTACATGTATGATTACACCAACGGTGTGAATCTACATCGTGTACAACCATAGAAACGAAAAGTTGTACCCCATTTGTGTACAATAAATCAAAATGCAGACTGTAAAAATTAAAAAAAAAAAAAAAAAAAAAACCCCAATTGAAAAAAAAAAAAAAAAAACCTACAAAAAAAAAAAAAAAAAAAAAAAAAAAAAACAACCCACAGTGAGATACATTATAACTACACTTTCAAAAGCCAAAGACAAAGAGAGAATGTTGAAAGTAGCAAGAGAGAAACAACTCTTTACATACGAGGGATGGTCATTAAGATTATCTGCAGATTTCTCATCAGAAGCTTTAGAAGCTAGAAGGCAGTGGGCCAATATACTTAGTTCTAAAAGAAAACTGTCAATCAAGAATTCTATATCTGGCAGAAACTTCAAAGAGTGAGAAGAATTTAAAACATTCCCAGACAAACAAAAGGTAGAAGAGTTTGTTACCATTAGATCTGCCCTGTAAGAAATGCTCAAGGCAGTCCCACAGTAAAATGAAACTGGACATTAATCTGAAGCTGTATGAAGAAATAAACATCTCAATGAGGGTAAACGTAGTTGGGAACAGTTGTAACTGCATTTTTTTCTGTTTTGTTTTTTATATAATTTAAGAGAATAGCACATTAAAACAAAATTATTCGTCTAAAAGCTGGTATTATTACAACTTTGATTTGCAAGTTTATATTTTGTTTTCTACATAATTTAAGAGGTGAATGTGTCTTAAATAATTACTACTTTATGGTTTGGGAACTCAATGTATAAGATATGACAACAACCGAAAAGTTTGGGTCAGAGCTGTTAAAGGAGTAGAGCTTCTATATGTTACTAAATTAGATTTATACACATTTTTTAGGATATTAAATGTAATCCCTATGGTAACCACAAAGAAAACAGTCATAGAAAATACACAAAAGCAAACATGAAAGGAACTTGAATATTTCACTATTAAAAAATCTTCAAAACACAAAAGAAGACACTAATGCTGAAAATAAGGGACTAAAATTCTATAGGGCATGCCAAAAACAATAGTACAATGATAGAAGTACCTATTTATCAGCAATTACTTTAAATATGAATGGATTAATCTGTTTAATCAAGTCAGAAATTGGCAGAATGGATTTTTAAAAAGTATGACCCAATGACAGATGCTCCTCAACTTACAACAATGAGGTTACATTCCAATAAAAATCATTATAAGTTGAAAATATCATATGTAGAGAATGCATTTACTATACCTAACCTATTGAACATCACAGTTTGGTTTAGCCTACCTTAAAAATGCTCAGAATACTTATATTAGTCTATTGCTGGGTATAATCATCTAACAAAGATGATTTTATAAGGAAGTCTATTTTATAAGGAAGTGCTGAATATCTTACAATTTATTAAATACCTGTATCCAGAAAATGCTGGCAACACAGCACACTATAGTATCGGTTGTTTACCCTTTGATCACACGGCTGCTTGGGAGTGACATCATTGGTGCTGCCTAGCACAACGAGCTGCTAGCCCAAAAAAAGATCAGAATTCAACATTCAGAGTACAATTTTGACTGAATGTGCATCGTTTCGCACCACTGCCAAGGTGAAAAACCATAAGCAAACAAGTCAAGGACTATCTGTATATGCTGTCTACAGGAAACTCACTTTAGTTGCAAAGATACCAACAGACTGAAAGTGAAAGAATAGAAAAAATTTCCATACAAATAGTATCTAAAGGGAGCTGGGGGTAGCTATGCTTATATCAAACAAAATATACTTTAAATCCAAAAAGATTATAAGAGTGATGGACCATGTATATATGTATCTTTTGTGAGGACATTATTATATTAATAAAAGGCTCAGTACAGCAAGAAGATGTAACTATTACAAACATTTACACACCTAATAATGGCCCATCAAAATATATAAAGCATAAACTGACAGAACTGAAGGGTGGCTAACCATAATAGTTGGAGGCTTTAATCCCCCCCCTTTTTTTTTTCCGTACTCGGGATTGAACCCAGGGGCACTCCACCACTGAGCCACAACCCCAGCCCGATTTTGTATTTTATTTAGAGACAGGGTCTCACTGAGTTGTTTAGGGCCTTGCTAAGTTGCTGAGGCTGTTTTTTTTTGGAACCAGGGATTGAACTCAGGGACACTCGGCCACTGAGCCATATCCCCAGCCCTATTTTGTATTTTATTTAGAGACAGGGTCTCAGTGAGTTGCTTAGGGCCTCGCTAAGTTGCTGAGGCTGGCTTTCAACTCGCGATCCTCCTGACTCAGCCTCCCAAGTGCTGGGATTACAGGCGTGTGCCACCGCACCCGGCTTCAATTCCCCCTCTTAATAATGTATAGAATAGCTAGACAGAAGAAACAGGATTTAATACAACGAACCAACCAGATGTAACAAACTTCCACAGAGCACGGTTGAAATACTTGAAATTTTTTCATATGTATATGTTTTACCTACTCAGACAAATTAATGTACATTCATTGGCTTTTCTGGTGTGTGGTAGTAAATGGCATTACACTGTGAATGTCACTGAATTGTACACTTAAAATGGTGATTGTTTACTATAAAAATGCAAAAATGTTTACTATAAAATGGTTAACAAATTATATTATCCCATTCAGTGGGATAATATTCAGCAAAAAGGGGGAACGACCTGCTGGATAAATGTCAAAAGTATTATATTGAGTGAAAGAATCCAGATACAAAAAGAATATAAATACTGCATGATTAATTATATTTATATGAAATTCTAGAAAAGGAAAATTTAATCTATGCTGAGAGAAGCAGATCAGTGATTGTTGAGGTCCAGGGGTGTAGGAGGAAGACTGACTCCAAAGGAGGAGAGAATTCGTTAGGGTGATAGAAATAATTCTGTATCTTGATCATGGCAGTAGTTACAAAGGTTTATACATTTGTAAAAACTTACTGAACTATACATATTTAAAATGGGCTCATTTTTATTGCATATAAAGTATACCTCAATAAAGCAGATTAATAAGAAAAAACAAGAACAACTTATTCATACACTGGGTTTTCCTGTTATTTAATTAAATAAATTCTAATTTAGTTCCAATTATAATATAAAAGATGATGTGTCAGGCCCCAGGAGCCCTACAGAGGGCACAACAATAATCTCCATTGAAAACCAAAAAAATCCAGAATACAGAGACACCTCATTCCCAAAATACCTGACCAGCTCTTATATCAGATTATGCCCTAATCTGCTTTTAGTTCTTAGTTTAATTCTGACTTTGTCTTCAAACTCTCCCAGGCATCTGATTTCTGTGTCCTCACCCCTTCCTTCATTCTGGGCTTTGGTTTGCTTAAACCTTCTGATGAGTCCTGAATCCTGGCTGGTTTAACCTTTGGTTCGTGTCAACTCCAGTTCTGTTTACTGTTGTAAAACAACTTGAGTCTCACCTCTCAGCTGCTTCCTCCTGGTCACACCACCTAAGCCTCTCTCTTTAGCTGATTCTTTGTAATCACCCTGACTTTCCAGGTTCCAGGAGTCATCACTACCATCATCACTCTGCCAACAAGTCACTGCACCTAACATCACTGACCACGCTGTGATAAAACATTTTACATGCTGCCCAATTTTAACAATAGCTCTGTAGCATGGCCACTATAATTTATTTTTACAGATTAGAAAGTGGAGATTCAGACATTAAGCTTATAAAACTAGGAGATAAAGAAGCCAGAATTCCAATTTAAGTCTCCCTGATGCATTCACTTCAACTAACAACCATTTTTTTGGACAAGATCAGTACTTTTTGACAAGGATAACATTATCTTAACAGCCACTTAACTGTCACATCAGCACAAGTAACCCTCCCCATGCCCATCAATGGGAAAGTCCAATGCTTTTAACGTCCTTCTCAGTGTCCAACACGGTTAAACACCATTTGGTGAAGACTGAAATTACTGCTGAGTAAATGAGTAACTATAGTTATTTTTAGCAGAAGAAAACAGGCTAGAAAAAACAATGTCAAAATGACAAAAGTTGTCTTCTCAATCTGACCTAAATTCTGTAAATACGCAATAAACAGTTTCTTTTTTCTTTCTCCTAAAAAGTAACTAAAACCACCTAAGCAAAACAGAACTTGGACAAGATTAAGCAGTAATTGAAAGAAGTAACAACATTGGCTTTGCTTTTTATAGCTTCAATCACTGTCCACATTGGTCTAATCACTAAGGATTAATTTTATGTCTCACTATGGTAACCTGTGTCTGCTTCTAGACAGCACCAACGGCACTGCATTTCATGCACAATGAGCTCTATGAGTTTTGTTTCTACCGTTACTGAAAGAACTGCCTGGGAATTAAAAACAAATACACAGAAACCCCACATAACCTGCTTATTTTAAAAGGCACTCACTCCTTTAGATACATATATTTTTTTCTGCTCAACCAGACCTCAGTGTGCTGGACAACAGAAAAACGGAGCTACTCTCCCAGGCACTTGAAGCAGAGAGAAAGAAGGTTAGCATTCCCATTCACAAAGGAATTCCACAGTAGAAATGGTAAAGCACTCAGTGTCTGGACTTCCAAAGGCAGTATGCTGATACTTCAGAGTTAACATATTAGCCATAGACACTAAATCATCTTGGGAATAGTGTATAACCTAACTAGCAACAGAAGAGAAGAAAATAAAACTGTTCAAGATAGTGAAAATTAAGTTAAAATGATGAATTAAACACAGATATTTATATTTACTCCTTCCTGAGACAGCCTTAAATAATGACTTTAATAATGTTTTTTAAAAAAACAAAAAATTTTTTTAAAGGAAGAAACAGTGAACAAGGTATCTCAACAAATTTTTGAAGGACAGCAAACAGAAGGTTGAGTGATGAGCAATGCAGCAAAGTATGGGAGCTGTTATCTGGAATACAGAGTGAGTCTGCAGCAGAAGGGAGGTGACCTGCACACAGAACCCTGGTGACACTAGGGTGGGGAAACTGGGGATTCAAAAGAGTTTCCACATACAACAATCAACCCTCCTTCACCTTTCCCACCAGAATGACTGTAAGACAGATGTTCCCACCAACCAGAGACCAGTCTTTCCATAAAGCATGGGTTCTCATAATTAGCATCAAACCTAGAGGGACTGTTAAGACACAGATTGCTGGATCCCACTCCCAGTAGTTCTGATTCAGTAGTGTTTGCCAGGGCCTGGGGGAATGAGGGAATAGAACGTGACAGCTAATGTGTATAGGGTTTCTTTTTGGAGTCATGAAAATGCTGTAAAGTTAGATGATTATGACGATTCCACAACTTTGTGAACACAGCAAATACTACTGAATTGTATACTTTTAAAGGGTGGATTTTATGTTATGTGAATTATATCTCAAGAAAATTGTTCTTAAAGAAATCATTTACTTGTCTGCACACAAGGCTCTCACAAAAGCCTTCCAAATACATTTCAACACCTATCAGGGCATGTCTCCCATCTGTCTTCCCTATGACAAACACCCAGAATCTTAAATTATTTCCTTAGGCCATGATGTTCAGATCCTTCATTGTCCTGGCAGTTTTCCTAAAGTCAGGATACAAAGCCATAAGTTTTTCATATAAAGTTTAATGAAAGAGTCTATGTGTTTCAAAGTTGATAAGGAACAGGACAGAAAAGTTACACAGTTTTCTAGCTTGGATAGAATTTACAGTCTAAATATAATTTATTCAAAGATAATGGGCCTCACATAACATAAAAGTACCCAAGACATTCCAGAGCCAAAACAGAAAATCTGTACTAGGGCAACAGATTTTATTTCATGAAATGCTCTATAATAATGGGGAGAGAATTAACTGAACTTCTTTTGTTCTAAGCATACAAAAAAAAAAATAGAATCTACATCAAATTTAACAGTGGTCATAAAATATGTGACTTTAAAAATGTACTTTCATATAATCATTCTACTGATAATGTTGCCTTGAAATTCAATTCAACCTAGACAAGGTGAAGTTCCCTTGCCACATGCTTTTGCCCTTACAACAACCTTCTTTATAATGGTTATGGCCCTTCTAATTTCTTATTTAATGTCCATGTTCTTCATTCTGATCTATATGGTCATGAAGGCTAGGATAATATCTGTCTTGTTCATCTCTATATCCCAGCACCTAGCCTAGTGCTTGGCACACAGTTGGTTTTCAATAAATACTGAATTGAATTGAGATTGATTTTTGAGCACTGAATCAGGCAATGTAATACTAATAACCCAGAAACAAAGAGGAACAAGATACAGTTAGCAGAATTTACAGTCTAATGGAAAGATAATCTTATTAACAGATAATTTTGATACTTTTGATAGAGTTCATAGAAAGCCTTTTCCAATAGATATTTAAATTTTTATTCTGTATTAAGTTATAAAATCAAATAAGACACAGTCCTTATATTCAAAAGTTTGAAGTCTAAGCTAGAGAAATAAATCAATGATTCCACGGAAATAAAATAGGTAAGCAAAAAGCAACATGGCTATATAGATGGGCATTTAAACAAGAAAGAGGAAATGGTAGTGATGGAGTACAGGATGAAATCATTTTTAAGTTGAGTTTGCACTGAAGAATGGGAGTTAAGCTAGACAAAAGCATGGGGCAAAGACACTGAGGCATCAGATGAATGTATGCAAAGGAGCACACATGTGTGAAACAGGGTGATGTGCTTAGAATATTATAAGCAGTTTAAGACAGCTGGAGCAAAGGGAAGTGGAAGCAAGTGACTGTGGAAATAGAACAATTTAGAATGATTTCCATATAATCTGGTTTGACAAAACTGGAAGGTTGGTAGTGCCATTTTCTGAAACGGAGAATTCAGTAGGAAAAACAGATTTAGGGACTACGATAATGAATTTCATTTTGAGTGAGTTGAATCTGAGGAGCTTGTACAACCATCAATTGAAAAAAAAAATTTAAGGTTAACACTTCAATTTATAATTTGATAGTTGGGCAAAAAGTCCATGTTAGAGATATGAATTTCACAGTACTGTTCTTTGACACTTTTTTTGAGTGTGTGGTGCCAGGGATTGAACTTGGGGCCTTGTGCATGCAAAGCAAGCACTCTACCAACTGAGCTATATCCCTAGCCCAACCAACACCTTACAGTTGTCTAGATTTTCACTTTAGCACTTCCACACCAACAATTCATGAAGACCTCCAATTCTTTAAGTGCACCCTTTGTTCCAGCATCACCCTGCACCCCCACCACTTCCTCACCATTACCATAACCTTCAGAACCTATCTACTTCCATTAAATTCACTTAGCAACACACAACCCCTGTTTAACCCAAACATCTGCCTTCTCTGTACCTGAACTTGAGCAAGTTAACAAAGTCTGCAAAAAGCCTCTGCCCTTGCTGAAATGCTCACCCTCTGGTTATATTATGCAAAAATAAAATCATGACAAGGTAATAATGAATTGAATTTCTGGGTCACTCATACCAACATCTCTTAATTCATGTATCTAAGAAGGGTAAATTTTTAACATAAATAATACATTAAAAGAAGAAACTTCTGTGTTTCAAGGTCCCCCCACCAGGAAATCAGCTTCAGGATTATTCATACACCATCAGGAAACAATACCATAATTAAAGATCTTAGTCTCATGGCAATAGCATTTCCATGAAACAGAGGAAAAGCAGTGATTAACTCATTCTTAACTCTCAAAGTGAGTTCAACCTTATAGTAGAAAAAGAGGAAAATATGAAGAATGAGAATTCATGCTTCAGGAATCCAATTTAACAATATTTAAACTGAGTATCTACTACTTACTAGGAATTATGAGGACAGAGAACTAAGAAAGATGTTGTCAAGGGATTGACAATCTATGAGAAAATCACATATGAAAAAAAACCCTCAAAATTGTCCAAACACTAAAAGCAAGAGGACACGAAATAGGTGAGTACATTAAGAGAGCAGAAAGAAAAATAATTTATATTAGGAAAACAACAGAGGGTGTCAAGAAGGCATATTTCAGCTGAGCCTTTAGGGAAGTGCAGATATGGAAAAAGCAGTCTAATGCTGCAGAGCATTAGAACAGAGATGTGCATGAAAATGTATGGCATGAATCACAATAAAAAGGTACTGAAAATAAAATATAAATGAACAAGTTCAGATAAGTATCTAAGTATCAAGTGGGTGAAGAATGAGAAAGAAACAGGAACAGATGGGAAGGCAGCTGGGTATCCTTGTAAGAGTATCTCAGTTTAACTGAGGTTCACATGTTGATATTCTCACCATAGCCATCTAACAGGATGAGAGCATCCTAGGTATGAATGTTTCATGGCTTCGGAGCTCAGTATCTGGACTGATGAAAAAACCCAAGGGAATGAGCTGAGGATTGCTCATACCAATTACAAACCAACTAATTAATCAAAATTGAGTGAAATCAGCCCAAAGCCCAAGCTAATTCTCTCCTTCCCTAGAGAAATAGGTTTTGTTTTTTTTGTTTTTGTTTTTGTTTTCTGATTAGGAAGTGACAAATGCTAATTTTCCAAATTTGGAAAAGGCAAGTTTAAGGAAGGAAACAAAAATTAGCATGTGAAGCCACTTTTTACAAGTTGAATACTGGTGTGCATTCATTCTACCTTTTCCCTCTACACATATACATGATTTTTTAAAAACTGGAACCATAGCAACTTTTTAAAAAAATGCTATACAAAGCTTTATCAATCACCATTTTTTTTTTCCTTTTTTTGGCACCAGGGATTGAACCCAGGGGTGCTCAACCCCTGAGTCACATTCCCAAGTCCCTTTTTAAATTTTTTTTTTTTTTAAATTTCAGTTGCTTAGGGCCTCCCTAAGTTGTTGAGGATGGCTCTGAACTCACAATTCTCCTGCCTTGGCCTCCAGAGTCACTGGGATTACAGACATGTGCCACCATGTCCGGTTTTCTGATCAATTTCAAAGGCTGTACAGTAATCCAACACACAGATGAATCATAATCTAACTCTAAGCATATCTTCATATTCCATTATAATCAACTCTAAAGTTTTGAGTTTCTTTGTTGAGCACTTCCAATTATTTATAAAAAATAATATTTTATGACTCACATATTCTTAGAGATTGTATTGGTTTCCGAAGGTTGCCTTGACAAAATGGGTGGCTTAAAACAACAGAAATTTATGTTCTCAGCTGTGGAGGATAGAAGTCTGAAATCAAGATGTTGGCAGAGTCATATTCCCTGTGAAGGTTCCAAGAAAGAATTATTTCTTGCCTCTTCCTAATTTCAGGTGGTCACCAGCAATCCTTGATTTGATATCAATCCAATCCCTGCCTACATCTTCATGTGTAGCATTCTTCCTTCTGTGTCTCTGTACCCAAATTTTCCTTTCCTTTCTTTTATAAAGATACTAGCCTTGGATTTAGGGCCCAGCCTAATCCTGCATAATCTTATTTTCATCTATAAAAACTGTAATTTCCAAATAACACTGCATTCATAAGTTAGGACTTACCCTTTTGAGGGATATAACCCAAGCCACTATAGAGACATCTAAAAAATACAGAAATTTCTAGAATTTCAAAAGTAGAATAAATCCCACTGAATCCTTTCATGGATCTAAGATACATAAGGGTTTTAGCATGTTATTTTTCTTATATCTTGAAACATTTTGCTATTTCATGATATTAGGAATGAGTTCATCATTACTAATTAATTGCTCCTAATACGTTAAAATAGTAAAATATGGAAGAATGATGGATGCTCAAGAAGATGCAATAGTGAGATAAATTATTACAACTTTATTGTCTTCAGGTTCCTTGCTGCAGTACACAAAATATTATGTCATCTTTCAAGAAGGTTTAAGAGAAGCCTGGATACACAATAAGTAGTCTTTTTGTAGATTTCACAGCACATAGTTGGGAATTCAGATCTTTTATTTTTCATTCATAATAACAAAGAGAAAAAATGATAGAGAATAACATTTCAGTTATTAGACAAATCAGAAAGTAATTCAAATAGCAAGAATCTATTCACTAATTAAAATGGTAAAATTAGTTGTGTAAGTGAAAATTCACACAACAAAGCTTAGGATAATGATTACCTAAATGAATTTTCTCAAGAACTGTTAAATGAACACCACTTTTCAAAGGACAAAAAAGATACCCAATATTTTCACCCAATTAGTCATTCTGCATCATGTGATAATTTGCAACAAGAACTTGGACCATACCATTTTGTCAATGTGAATGCAAGTACCAGAGGTAATGAGGAAGCAGAACTTATTAAATATGTATTTGAAATATGGAATAAAAGTATGAAACACAGGCCAGGTGCAGTGGTACACGCCAGTAATCCCAGCAACTTGGGTGGCTAAGACAAGGAGGGTTGTTAAATCCAGACCAGCCTTAGCAACTTAGCAAGGCCCTAGGGAACTTAATGAGACCCTGTCTCAAAATAAAAAATAAAATGGGGATGTAGCTCAGGGTAAAGCATCTTTGAGTTCAATCCCTGGTACAATAAATAAATAAATAAATAAATAAATAAATAAATAAATAAGTAAATTGAAGGCTAGAATATATTCCAGGTTTAAGAATGAAAGTGATGAATAGTATGTACTGGCTGGGCTCACTGGGTCATCGGGGTGTCTTGAAAACCCAGAAATGTGAGAATGCAAATTTGAGCTTGTTGAAATCAAGAAGTGAAAACACAACCCACAGAATGAGGAAAAATATTTCCAAATCATCCATCTGATAAGGGACTTGTATTCAGAATATGTAAAGAATTCTCATAACTTAGTAACAAAAGATAATCACATTTTTTAAATGAGCCAAGAATTTATACAGACATATCTCCAAAGAAAATACCAATGGCCAACAAGCACAATTAAAAAAAAAAAAAAAAAGGTGCTCAACATCATTAGGGAACTACAAATCAAATCCACAGTGAAATATTACTTCATACCCCCTAGAATGGATATAATAAAAAAGACAAGTGGGACATGATGGCACATGACTGTAATCCCAGCTACTTAGAAGGCTGAGGCTGGAGGATCTCAAGTTTGAGGTCAGTCTGGGCAACTTAGCAAGCCCTGTCTAAAAATAAAAAATAAAAAGGGGTGTCGGGGCTGGAGTTGTGGCTCAGTGGTAGAGCGCTTGCCTAGCATGAGTAAGGCCCTGGGTTCCATCCTCAGCATTGCATATAAATAAATAAATAAATAAATACATAAATAAATAAAAAGATCCACTGACAACTAAAAAATATTTTTTAAAAAGGGGGTGCGTTCATAGCTGCTCAATTCACAATAGCTAGATTGTGGAATCAACCTAGATGCCCTTCAGTAGATGAATGGATAAAGAAACTGTGGTATATATACACGATGGAATATTACTCAGCCATAAAGAAGAATAAAATTATGACATTTGTAGGTAAATGGATGATGTTGGAAACTGTTATGCTAAGTGAGATCGGCCAATCCCAAAAATCCAAAAGCCGAATGGTCTCTCTGATAAATGAATGATGATGCATAATGTGGGGGGGAAAGATGGCAAGAATGGAGGAAAGATAGCTAGCATAGAGGGAAGGGAGGGGTGGGGGCGGGTGGGGAGTAAAATCAATAACAGAGTGTGTGACAGATATCATTGCCCTGTGTACATGCAAGAAAGCACAGATGGTGTGACTCTACTTTGTGTACAACCCTTGAAACAATAGCTGTACTCCATTTGTGTTCAATGAATCAATAAGTAAATAAAAAATAAATAAATAAATAAATAAAATAAAAAGGGGGTGCGGTGGGGATGTAGCTTAGTGATAAAATGCCCCTGGGTTAAATCCTCTGTACTGCGGGGTGGGGGTGGGGCAGATAATAATTAAGTGTTGGCAAAGATGTGGAGAAACTAGAAGCTTTATACATTGCAGGTGGGAGGGTAAAATGGAGCAACTACTGGAAAAAATAGTCTAGAAGTTGCTCATATAGTTACAAATCAAGTTATCATATGACCCACAAATGCCCCTCCTAGGTATGTATCCAAGAGGAGTAAAACATGTCCTCACAAAATATTCTACTCGAATATTCTCAGCAGTATTACTCATCATAGCTAAAAAGTAGAAAGAATCCAAATGTTCATTATCTGATAAGTGGGGTAAACAAAATATGATACACCCAGGTAATGGAATGTTATTTGTCAATAAAAAGGAATGAAGTACTGACTCATGCTACAACATGGGTGAATTTTGAAAACATTATGCTAAGTGAAATAAACCAAATACAAAATATGACATATTGTGTGATTCCATCTACATCAAATATCCAGAATAGGCAAATTCATAGAGAAAATAGATTGATCAGTGACTACTACTAAGTATAGAGTAGGGAGTGGCTGCTAATGGGAATGAATTTCTTTTGGGGGTGGTAAAAATATTTTACAATTATTACAGTGATGTCTGAACAACTGCAAAAATAGGAGAAAATTCACTGAATTGTACATTTTGTATTTGTGAATTCTACAGTATGTAAATTATTTCTCCATAAAGCAGTACAGTTCTTACAAAATTTCTAATAAAGTTGATTTTCACTATCCCTTTATTTTTACTTCTCTATTTACTTATTCATGTGATGACTTTAAAATATTTGTTAAAAATAAGATCCACTAGTGGCAGATGGTGAACGTCAATGACTATTTTTCTTGGTTTACTGTGGGTTAACCAATCTTTTTGAAAGGACATTCAGATTGTTAGAAATTTTTTATTATTATAAATAAAACTGCTTTCAACATTTTTATTTATGAATCTTTGTAGAGTTATCAGATAATTTCCTTAAGAAAAAATTCCCAGAAATGAAATTCTGGGTGAAAAAGTATTCCTTCAGAGAGACTGCACCAATTTATACTTTCAGCAACAACGTTTAAGAAGAGAACATTAGTTTTAACTTGAAACACACCTGTTTATGGTTTAGTATAAAACAAAAAACAAACCACCACTACTGAAAAGAAAAAAAGAAACAATAAAAAATTCCTTCAAATATATTAGGCTGATCATCTAATTCTGGTTTTAACTGCCAAGAAATAGGATTTTTTTTATAACATTTCTTAATTGCAGGTTTTGCAATTTAGAGCATTACTGACTCTCAGAATGAAATTTCTACTTAAGTATTCTAAAAAAAAAAAAGGTTGGATGTGGTGGTGGCACACGCCCATAATCTGAGTGACTTGGGAGGCTGAGGCAGGAGGATCACAAATTTGACTCCAGCCTCAGCAGCTCAGTGAGGCCTTAAGCAACTTAGTGAGACCCTGTCTCAAAATTAAAAAAAAAAAAAAAAAAAAGAACTGGGGATGTGGCTCCTGGGTTCAATCCCTGGAGCAACAACAACAAAATATATATGTATGTGTGTGTGTATATGTTTGTAGCTAAATCTACTGAGAGGTAATAGAAGCAATAACTGCCCCCGACCAACCCCAGCAGTAGAAAGTACATCCAGTGACCAAATCTTGGTTTCTAAATAGAGCCAGGGTCCTTGGAGAAATGGCTGATTCTAGTGCCAGGGTAGGTAAAATAAACCTTGAAAAACTGTCCAAACTTGGAAATAACAAAGATGTTCTTCAATAGGTAAAAGATAAACTGTGTTACATAAGGACAACAGAATACTATCTAGTGCTAAAAGGAAAGGAACCATCAAGCCATTAAAAGATAAGGAGAAACATTAAATGAATATTACTAAGAAAAAGATGACCTGAAAAGGCTAGATAATGAACGATTCCAACTATATAATAGTTAAGAAAAGGCAAAGCTACTGGGACACTGAAAAGATCAGTGGTCTTAGGGATTAGGAGGAAGGGATGACTAGATAGATAGAACAGAGAGTATTCCTGGGCAGTGAAACGATTATGTACAATACTATAGAGGCAGACACATGCCATTACAGATTGTCAAAATGCACAGAATTTACAACACCAAGAGTGAACTCTAAAGTGAACCATAGACTTAGGGTGATAATGACGTGTCAATGTAGATTCAATAATCCTTGAATGAAAAGAAAGGGGAGGAGAGAGTTGGGGACGGAGGGAAGGGAAAGAAAGGAAAGAGAACAATCTTAAAGGTGGTAAGCAAACCTTAAAAACAGTAACAAAAAACTGGGGCATTCTGTGGTATCAGAGAATAAGGAAGTACTCACAGGACAGAGGAATGTCAAAGGATCACAAAAGTCAATCTCAACAACTAAAAATGAAAATGGTTTAAGCAACAAATAACACAGTACTGAATGATAACCTCAACTATAAATATACATGAGTCCATTCTGATGCAAATGAACAACTAAATAAACAAAAGTGAAGAGATAACCAGTCTTCCATACAGAATTTAAATACTCCCTCTCTACAAAGTGGTGGTTAATTCCATCTCCCACTTCCCAAATTCTCATCCCCAGTGAGAATAGACAAGACCTAGTGACTTATTTCCATAGAATAAGGAAGGGAAAGGGGAAACAGTATATTTTCAGTGGACAAACATAACAAACACTACTTTACCTAAGTAAGGTTAATATCACCATATGTATCACATATTCCTTGAGATGATGAGAAAAGCATTCTGTGGCATTCTTTCCAAAAACCAATATAACTTCAGTCTAATCATGAGAAAAATGGAGAAACCCAGATTAGGGTACATTCAACAGGTCATAAAGAAGAAAGATTGAGAAACTGTCACAGATTGGAAGAGACCTAGGAAACATGACAGTTAAGTTTAATATGGTTCCCTGAACTGAATCCTGGAAAAATAAAGAAGATATTAATAGAAAAACTGGTGAAATCTAAATAAAGTGTGGCATTTAGTTACTGGTAATGTACTCAGTTTTGACAGATGCACCATGGTAATGGGGGAAAGGGGGCATGGGGTATTACATAATGTGTACTATCGCTGCAACTTTTCTTTGTATCTAAAATTATTCTGAAATAGAATGCTTGTTTTAAAAACTTTTTAAAAATTAACTTCAAAATGGAGCCATAAACCCACTGAACTAACATAGATGACCTTTTGGAAAATGCTAACCTTCTAAATTTAACTACCATTTATGCCATTTAAAAAGTCTTTTTAAATAAAATTAAACAAAAAGCAGAGCTGAGAGGAAAAGGACCACCAATCTCTTACTGCAGATTAAATCATGCATTAATCAAAAACATGATATGCTTTATATTAATAGTCCCAGAGCTATGTATATTAAACTAGGAACATATGACGGACATTATCAGAAAAACCTCATAACACATTATAAAAATAAGACCTAATAATTCACCAGTTTTTAAAAAAATATACTTTTAGTTGTTGATGGACACAATACCTTTATTTTATTTATTTATTTATTTTTATTTATTTTTTTTCTCATGTGGTGCTGAGGATCAAACTCTGTGCCTCACACATGCCAGGCAAGTGCTCCACCACTGGGCCACAACCCCAGCCCCAATTCACCAGTTTAATACTCTGTTAAATGTCACTCTATCCTCTTTTGTAGTTTAGGGAAACAGGCATGCTTAATATGTTAGCAGTGTCACAATACAGAAATACAGGTTTGGTAAATTTACACCTTCCCCTATCATGATACTTCTGAGTACCAACAGGGTACATTATCAATACAGAAATGAATACTGAAAGGTGGTTAAGAAAAGAAGTTATCCAAATACTGGATATAAAGCAAAAAGGTGGACAGCTTTCAAAAAGTGATGTCCTTTAAATTAAAAAGCTTTTGGGCTGGGCTGTAGCTCAGTGGTAGAGCACTTGCCTCAAATGTGCACGGCATTGGGTTTGATCCTCAGCACCACATAAAAATAAATAAATAAAAATGTTGTGTCCATCTACAACTAAATAAAATATATATATTTTTAAAAGCTCTTGCACAGGACTGGGGATATAGCTCAGTTGGTAGAGTGCTTGCCTTGCAAGCACAAGGCCCTGGGTTCAATTCCCAGCACCGCAAAAACAAACAAACAAACAAAAAAAACATCTTGCACAACAAAGGAAGCAATTAGGAATGTGAAGAGAGAACCTACAGAAAGGGAGAAAATCTTTGCTAGCTACTCTTCTTACAGAGGATTACTATCTAGAATATATAAGGAACTCAAAAAACTTTACACCAAAAAATTAAATAACCCAATTAATAAATGGGTAAGTGAATTAAACAGACACTTCTGCAAAGATACAGATGGTCAACAAACATATGAAAAAATGTTCAATATCTGGGGACTGGGGATGTAGCTCAGTTGGTAGAGTGCTTGCCTCACATGCACAAAGCCCTGGTTCAATCCCCAGCACCACCACCAAAAAAAAAAAAAAAAAAAAGTTCAATATCATTAGCAATTAGGGAAATGCAAATCAAAACTACATTGAGATTTCATCTCACACCAGTCAGAATGGCAGTTATCAAGAATACAAGCAACAATAAATGTTGGTGAGGATGTGGGGAAAAGGTACAATCATACATTGCTGGTGGGAATGCAAAATGGTGCAACCATTATGGAAAGAAGTACAGAGATTCCTCTGCAAACAAGGAATGGAACCACTATTTAACCCAGTTATCCCAGTCCTCAGTTTATACACAAAGGACTTAAAATCAACACACTACAGTGACACAGTCACATCAATGTTTATAGCAGCTCAATTCACCACTGTGGTTCCAAACTATGGAACCAACCTAGATGCCTTTCAACAATGAATGGATAAAGAGAATGTGACACACACACACACACACACACACACACACACACACACTGGAATATTACTCAGCTTTAAAGAATGAAATTATGGCATTTGTTGGTAAATTGATGGAGTTAGAGAATATCATGCTAAGTGAAATAGCAAAACCCAAAAAACCAGAGGCCAAATGTTTTCTCTGATATGTGGATACTAATTCACAATAAGGTGGCGGGGGCGATAGGGAAGAATAGAGTTGCTTTATATTAGGGAGAGGGGAGGGAAGGGAGAGAAAGGGGTACGGGGGTAGGAATGATAGTAGAGTGAAACAGCTACTCAAGAGACTGAGGCAGGAGGATCCCAAGTTCAAGGGCAGCCTTAGCAACTTAGTGAGACTCTAAGCAACTTGGTAAGACCACGTCTCAAAATAAAAAAATAGAAAGGGCTGGGGATGTAGTTTAGTGGTAAAGTGCCCCTGGGTTCAATCTCCAGTACCAACAAAACAAAATAACCTCCCTCCAAAAAAATAAAAGAAAAGAAACAAAATACCTGCAGAATCACAGAACATAAGATTTAGACAGGATTTTAAAGATCTTCTTGTCTAATCCCTTGTTTTAAAGAAAAGGAAGTTGAGCCCAAAGGAATACAATGATTTTCCAGAGGTCTAACAGGACTAAAATTCATCTGATCTTACTTTGTTAAGACTTCTTAATGGATCTCACAATGGATCTATGACTAAATTTTCTTTATTTAAACCACTTGCTGAAAAAAATGTTTCCTTCTATCTGTTCCAGCTACTTTCTTTTTCAAAGTGAAACAGGTTAATACCTGGTTCAGGTGTGAACTATGAACTATCTTTATTTCCATACATATTATTAATTTTACTTAAATTCCAATTATATGGATTAGTAAAAAGAAAAAAAATCACAACTTCACATTTTCAGCGTTACACATTTTACTAAAAACAAAAATATAGACGAATGTGAATTTTTTAAAAAAACTAAGAAACCTGGATATTTTCAAATTGTCAATCTAAATATACTTTTGGTAAATTCAAGTAGACTATAAATACTAATTTCAATTTTAGATATGAGCACTGGGAAGGGAGGGAAGCACTATATTACCCTCTCCTCCAAACACAATCAGCATAAGCAAAAGAGAATATAAAATTAAATTCTGTACCCTGACATCACTTCTAGATGAAGTTGTCCTGACACAGTTAAGAAAGCAGGAACATTGAAGAAATTCTCCTCAGGTAACTTTATGTTGCTTGAAGGCTGCAAAACACAAGCCACAGAAAACTATTACATATTTTGCTTTTTGTGCCAGAACTAAAAATCACAGTGAAATTCAACCTACGCAAGGACCAATCATTCTCATGAAAATAAAGGTGGATCTCAGCACATACTCAAAAGAGAAAATGCCTGCTTAGAAAGTGCTAAAGTTGTGCAAGGTTTTGCCCCATATTTTAAAAAACATACAAAAACCAAAGGATGGAGTACTTTTGTTATAAAGTATACTCCTCCATAAAAAGTGACCTTGATTAAGGGGCAAACCAAGTCAAGGGTTTCTAAATTTATAATTTTAAATGTGAGGAATTACATAATCTCTTCAACTTCTGACCTATGGCTGAGACTCAACTTTCTCAAGGGAATAGCCTTTGGAACACATTATTAAAATAGTAATAGTGCTTTTAACAGAGATTTTTGTTAACACATTATACATTTACAAACAAATAACAATCAGCCCTTCGTAACCATAGGTTCTGCATTTGCAGATTCAGCCAACCTCAGATCAAAAATATTCAAAAACAGAAAAACTCTTATCTGTACTGAATGCACATAATTTTTTCCTTATCATCATCCCTCAAACAGTACCCTGTAATAACGATTTACATAGAGTTAACATTGTATTAGGTGTCATAGTAATTAAGATATGATTTGAAGTATATGGAGGATGTACATGAGTAATAAGCAAATGTATGCTGCATTTTTATATAAGGGACATAAGCATTTTCAGATTTTGGTATCCTTGGGGTCCTGGAATCAATCAACTAGGGATAAACTGTATTAAATTTTCACTGCAATGAAGAGGTAGAAATAATATGACCCAATCTTTTAAATGTTGTTCATTATAACATTAGGCATTTATAAACTTTTAAAGGGAGAGGATGATTAATCCATTTGAAAAAGAAACCAGCCAGCCAACATTTATAAGAGGTGTGCTTTAAAAAAAAAAAAAAAAAGACAGGCAGGGGGGGGGGGGGGGGGGGGGGGGAAGGGGGGGGGCTTAATATAGTTAAGAAAGATTCTGAATCAAGTAATTACTATCGTACCTACTTTTTGGAAGGAAGCTGAATGATCTACTCTCACATTTCAAACTGCACATCTATTTGAAACTGTTTTAGAGTTAACAGCGAAGTTACTGTAAAAACAATAAAGCCAATTTTAAGTATATAATAGAAGACGTTAAGACTCCTTTGAAGAGGCTTAACACTAAACACCAAATCATGGAAACATCTGAAATAAAGGTATCATTTAATTTCATTGGTTATTCTAAAAATATTGCAAACTATGAAAAGATGTGTGGGTATACAGTTAAAATTACCACCTGAAAAATCTAATTTATTTTTTCAAACTTACTTTGATATTGACCCTAGAGATCCTATCAATGAATTATTTTTTAAAAGTCCATCTTTGGGCTGGGGATATAGCTGAGTGACAGAGTGTTCGTCTAGCATGTACAGGATCCTAGGTTCAATCCCTAGGACTTTAAATCACAACAAAAACTTTAAATCCCATTAGTGATGAAAGGATAGTTTTCAAGGGCTTACACAGGCAAGACTTAACTGACCTCAAAATAAAAGCTACGGTCTGTGGTAGTTCATAACTACTTTTTCACTGAATAAGGTCCAAAAAAATTTGTCAGTCTATCATACCTTCTCTCCTTCATTTCTTTGGTTTATAATTTGCATAAGCGTTTATCCCAACTTAAAGCATTTTCTGTCATTCCTTGTACATTTATAAAACTCTGGTCTTCATGACTAGATTTTAATCTTTTATTTATTAGCACTAGTACAAAATGGATTCTGACCTTATATATTTAACTATTTATTTATTTATTTATTTATTTATTTATTTATTTATTTATTTATTTTTGAACCGGGGATTGAACCCAGGGGCACTCCACCACTGAGTCACATCCCCAGCCCTATTTTGTATTTTATTTAGAGACAGGGTCTCACTGAGTTGCTTAGGGCCTCGCTAAGTTGCTGAGGCTGGTTTTGAACTCGTGATCCTCCTGCCTCACTCGGCCTCACTCGGTCGCTAGGATTGCAGGCGTGTGCCACCATGCCCGGCTTAACCATTTTTAAATGGGTGCAAACATAATGACATTTCATTATGCCTCCCAAGGTTATGTGTGAATGCTTATCACTGAAATCACTACATTGTTATATTTTTTCTACTTTATATTACAATTAAGTCATTAGATTTTTTCTTCCATATTTTTCATTGGTGTACACAAAATAACAATATAATTTGGCCAATATCATTCCCTAGTATTTTTCCCTTTCACTTCTCTCCCCTCTCCCCTGGTATCATTGTAGTTTGCTTTTTTTTGTTTGTTTTTCCCTTCAATTAGTGCCTTATAGTTATACATAGTAATGGTTTTCATCCTGACAAAATCATAAATGCATGGAATTTGATTTTGGCTCACAATCCCCTCTGGTCCTCCCTCTCCTCCCCCACTCTCCTTCCTCTACTTTGCCAGATTTCTTTTCACTTGTCTATTTGTTTATGTTTATTGGTTCTTTTTACTTATACATAAAGGTGAAATTCCCTGTGATACATTTAAATGTGCACATAACATGATTTTTTAAGAATTCATTCTGGCCAGGCATGGTGGTGTATGCCAGTAATTTCATTGGCTTGGGAGGCTGAGGTAGGAGGACTCCAAGTTCAAGGTCAGATTCAGCAACTGAGCAAGGCCCTAAGCAACTTAGCAAGACCCTGTCTGAAAATTAAAAAAAAAAAAAAAAAAAAAAGGGGGGGGGGGGGGGGGGATGTGGTTCAATGATTAAGTGACCCTGGGTTCAAACTCTGGTACCAAAAAAAATTAAAAAATCATTCTACAGTGCCTCCCCTTTTCCACCTCTCCATTCTGCCTCTTGATCTCCTTCTTCCACATTATTGATCTTCCCTATATATTATTTCATATCCTCTTCCCTCCTCCTTTCCTTTATTTGATTCTAGCTTCCATAAAAGAGAGAGAAGATTTGATCTTTGAGTTTCTGAGTCTGGCAAGCAAATGCCATAATTTCATTCTTCTTTATGGCTGAGTAGAATTCCATTGTGTATATGTACCAATTTCTTAATTCATTCATCTATTGATGGGCACCATGGTTGATTCCATAATTTAGCTATTGTGAACCGTGCTGCTCTAAACACTCAAGTGGTTGTATCACTATAGTATTTGATTTTAGTTCCTTAGGGAAAATACTGAGAAGTAGAATAGATGGGTCACATGATGGATCCACTCCCAGTGTTTTGAGACTGCATAATGCTTTCCATAGTGTTTTACTATTCTGCAGTCCCACCAACAATGCACAAGTGCACCTTTTGCCACACATCCTTGGGAGCATTTATTGTCATTTGTATTATTAATCTTTGTCATTCTGATTGGAGTATAGTTTGATTTGCATTTCCGTGATTACTAAGGATGTTGAACATTTTTTCAAATATTTGTTGGTCATATGTATTTCTTCTTTTCAGAAGAAATGTCTATTTAATTCATTTACCCATTTATTAATTGGGTTATTTGATTTTTTGGCTCAACCACTGAGCCACATCCCCATTTATTTTTTATTTCGAGACAGATCTTGCTAAGTTAGGGCCTCCCTAAATTGCTGAAGTTGGCTTTGAACTTGCGATCCTCCTGCCTCAGCCTCTTGCGCTGCTGAGATTACAGGCATGCACACAATGCCTGGCTAGGTTATTTGATTTTTCAGTATAAAATTTTTTGAGTTCTTTATATTCTGGACATCAATTCTCTGTCAGAAGAGTAGTTAGCAAAAATATTCTCTCATTCTGCAGGTCCTCCCTTCAAATTCTTCATTGTTTCCTTTGCTGTGCAGAAGCTTTTATTGATGCCATTCCATTTATTAACTCTAGGCATTATTTCCTGAGCTTCAGGAGTCCTATTGAGAAAGTTGTTGCCTGTGCCTATATATTGGAATGTTGATCCTATGTTTTCTTCTAGGAATTACAGTTTCTGTTCTAATTCCTAGGTCTTTGATCTATTTTGAGTTGCTTTTGTGCAGGATCAAAGATAGGGTCTAGTCTCATTCTTCTACATAACCAGTTTTCCCAGTACCATTTGTTAAAAGGCTGACTTTTTTCCAATGTATGTTTTTGGTGCCTTTGTCAAGGATTAGATGATTGTTTTCATGTCTTCTATTCTCTATCATTGGTAGATTTGTTTTTATGCCTGTTCCACACAGTTTTTGTTTCTATGGTTCTGTAGTATAATTTGAAGTCAGGTACTATGAAGCCTCCAACATTGCTTCCTTGGCTTAGAATTACTGTGGTTATCCTGGGTCTTTTATTCTTCCAAATGAATTTTAGGATATTTTTTTTTTAGTTCTTTGAAGAATATCATTGGTATTTTGATGGAGATCACAATGAACCTGTATATTGCTTTTGGAAGTATGGCCATTTTAACAATACGAACAGTGGAAGGTTTAAAGCAACCAAGTGAAGAACTTAAAAATGGGAGAATTCACCTACCAATAGCAGAATGCATGCTCATTTCAAATGCACCTGGACTATTTTCTAGGACAGATCACATTCAAGACCATAAAAGTCTCAAAAAGTTTTTTTTTGACAGACTGAATTTTGATTCATTGTACACAAATGGGGTGCAACTTTTCATTTCTATGTTGTACACGATGTAGATTCACCCCATTCATGTCAAAAAGGTTTAAAAGACTGAAATCATACAAAGTATCTTCTTTGATCACAATGGAATAAAACTAGAAATGTAAAATGGATGCATTTACCAGGGAAAAGAGCGGTGATTTCTCAAAAAGTTGAAACAGACTTACTATGACCTAGTGATTCTACTATTAGGTATATATATAAAGAAAATTTCATTTTTAAAATGAAATTTTAAAATCAATATTTGTATATAGATGCTTATGACAACTCTATTCTCAGTAGCCAAAAAGTGGAAAAAAATATCAGTGGAAAATGAATAAACAAAATGTGGTATATACATAATATTCAGCCACAAGAAGGAATTTATGTCCACCTATATATTATTCAAATTGAATATACTTACATGTACTAAAACATGGATGGACCTTGAAAACATTACATTAAGTGAAAGAAGACAGACATATAAGGCACAAATGATGTGATTAATTTATATGAAACAGACAAACCCATAAAGACAGATGGGAAAGAGTTACCATCTGTGGGGAGAGGAAAACAGGAGGGACTACTTAAGGGCAAAGGGTTTTCTTTCGGGGTAATGAAAATGTTTCAGAGCCTAATAGACATGATACTTATCAATCATTATGAACATAATAAGTGCCACAAATGTACCCTTTAAAATGGTTAATTTTGTGTTAAATGAATTTTACCTCAATTCTATGAAAAGTGTACATAAAAGAATAATTATTAACCAGGTGTGGTAGCGCAGGTCTATAGTCCCACCTAATGGAGGCAAAGGCAGGAGGATGGCTTGAATCCAGAAGTTTAGGGCTGGCCTGGGCACCATAGCTAGAACTTGTCTAAAAAGAGTAATTTCTGAATTTGACAAGTTAAAAAACTAACCTAGAATAGCAAATTTAAGATTTAGGACTGCAATATTAACTTTGTGATCTTAAATACTTCACTAATAATGAAGAAATAATAAAAGCAATGAATTAAGTCCCCAGCTTTGTGACTGCCAGGGGGAAGGATTTCATTTACGAGATCCTAAAACCACATATGTATGATCAGCTGGAATACTGACAAATCTGAATACAATAAAACTAAGGACTTATATTTAATAAAGGAAGATATAGGCAAAGGTGATAGATGAATGACAGAATGACAGATTAAGAATAAAATATTTACAATACCTAAAATTGACAAGTGATTAATAAGATATATGAGTACCAATTGCCAAGAACACAAATTTGCTTCCCAAATGGGAAAGTAAAGTTATAGAAAGCAATACTCAAATGACCAAGATGCACATGAAGACTAACTCAAACTCACCAAGAATTAGATAAATGCAAATTAAAAGTAGATAGCTTAATAAAATGTAAACATCAGATTGATAAAAATGAGAAAGTTGAACAATATCAAGTGTAGGTGCAAATTCACAGTGTGGTAGCGGAATTCTAAGATGTGCCCCCATGATTCCCAGCTCCTGGCTATATAACCAAAAACCAATCACTGATATGGATTGATTTTGCAAATTTAATTGAAGTTCCAAATCAGATGACTTCAAGATCCAGAGGTTATCTGGGTATACCATGTTTAGTGACATGAGACCTTTAACAGTACAAAGTTTTCTACTGCAACAGAGATTTATTTGCAAGACAAGGATCTGCTGCTCAGATGGAAAGGAACACATACAAAGTTCCTGAGAGCAGCCTCTAGGAGCTGAGAGCAACCTGGGCAGCAGCCAGAAGAAAACAGGAGCTTCAGTCCTACAACTGCAAAGAACTGAATTCTACTAGTAAAGGGAGTTAAGTCTGGCAGAGAACTTCAAAATGCAGATGAGAATGCAGCCAGATGGCTTCAGCCTTGTAATGTCAGAACCCAGTCAGGCCATTCTGGACTTCTGACCTACACAACTATGAGCCAATAAATGGTGCTGTTTTGGAAAACTAACTTTGTAGTAATTTATTACAAAGCAATAGAAATCGAATTCACAAGCCAGGCGCGGTGGCGCACGCCTATAATCCCAGCACTTGGGAGGCTGAGGCAGGAGGATCGTGAGTTCAAAGCCAGCCTCAGCAACTTAGCGAGGTCCTAAGCAACTCAGTGAGACCCTGTCTCGAAATAAAATACAAAAATAGGGCTGGGAATGTGGCTCAGTGGTTGAGTGCCCCTGGGTTCAATCCCCAGTACCAAACAAAACAAAACAAAACAAAACAAAACAAAAAAACGAATTCACAGGAAATAGGTACCCCCATAAAATGCTGGTAGAGTATAAATTAGTACTGCTATTCTAAAGAACTTAAATAAAATTAAGATCGTATACACCTTATGATATGTATACTTGAAAAATTTTCACACAGATCCATTAGGGAATATGTATAAGACTACTGCAGAATTTTTTTCTAGGTATAAGTTAGAACTGGAAACAACTAAGAGTTCATCATTAGGAGAATGAGTAAATGGAATGTAGCAGACACATACCATTCAATACTCTATAGCAATTAAAGGCAACAAATTTATCTACAACATAAACAGAACTTCAAAATGAGTTAAATGAAAAAAAAGAAGGAAACAGAACAAGATGCTAACACGTCATCATTATTGTAAATTAAAAACATAATGTAAATTTGCTGCAATGTTAATAAAAATTCTACAAATTACTTTTAGTTGGTAAAATTATAAGGCTACCCAGTTGACCTAGCCCTGCTTATTTAAAAGTCTACCTGAGCCTCCTAATTTGAAATACTTTTAATTATTTCCATAAGAACATGAATCTATCTCTGGGCTTTCAATTCTACCACAGGTTTATCTGTGCACCTCTATCACATTATTTTTATTTAGTGACTTTATACTGTGTTTTAATGTTTGGCTATTCAAACATTTTTGATCATTAAATTTCTTACCATGAATACGAAAGGAGATTTTTTCCCATGCTTTTCCCATTGTGAAATAAATTTGTGTCCCATCTCAATTATGTGTATCTCCCATATTTCCAGATGCCCTTCAATTCATTTTTCAACTGAACAAATATTTACAGAGTTACTAGTATGTACCAGGTACTAGGCTAAATGCTGGATACAGTAGTAAGATAGTAAGTCCCCAAGGAACCCAAACATTTTTTAATTTCATGGGTTAATAGTATGAAGCAAAAAGTACTTATTATTATGAAGCTCTGAACTTAAGATTTCTGGAAACTTGGGAATAGGTCTAGAGGAGGTTATACTCATGAAATTCCAATTTACCACATTGTGAATTGGTCTGTTAACAGCACAAAAGAACTTAAAGAACTTACCCCAAGTATCTTACTCCTTTAGGGGTACCAAGAAATTCTGGCTCACAGATTCCTGAAAATACTAACTGCTGTATATTTTAATGACTGAGAGTGGAGGTATATGAGCCATGTGATCACAGAGAGTGACTCAAAAGCAATAAGCCGGCCAAGTATACTGAAAAGCCAGTCAATACCACTATACATATACCTAATAGAGGGCTAAGATCCCGAGCACTAATGAGGCCAAATGCTGGTGAGGATGTGAAGCAGCAGGAACTCTTATCCAAAATGGTGCAGGAACTCTGTAATGCCCTTCTCAGTTTCTTACAAACTGAACATCCTCTTACCATATGAATCAGAGATTGTGCTCCTTACTATGTACCCAATGGAGCTGAAAATTTGTCTACATTAAACAAAAAAACTGTACATGGACGTCTATAGCAGTGTTATTCATAATTGCTGGCACTTGGAAGCAACCAATATGTCCTTCAGTAGATGAATGGATAAATTGAGGTACAACTGGGGAACAGATTATTCATCACTGAAAGGAAATGAGCTATTAAGCCCTGAAGAGACCTGGAGGAACTTTAAAGTGTATGACTGAGTAAAAGAAGCCAATCTGAAAAGGATACATATTGTTTGATTTCAAATGCAGACATGGACCTCATAATTACATTTCAGTTAACAATGGACTGCAAGTATGATGGTGGCTCCACAGATTATAATGGAGCTGGAAAATCCCTATTGCTTATTGAATGCATAGCTGAAGAAGAGGCAGGGGAAAAGGAAACTAGGGCAGAAGAAAAAGAAAGAGTCCCAAGGAAATTCACAGTGAAGGGTTTAACAGAAGTTAACGTAGGTTAATGTGATAAAATTTGAGTGGTGGTTTTTAACAAAAAGGTTTAAGAGGTAAAAAGAAAAAAAAATTTTTAAAGAGTAAAAACTTACAGAATAAGGATATAAAGCAAGAAAATAATTTTGTATAGGTGTGCAATGTGTTTGTTTTAAGCTGTTATTATAAGAGCCCAAAAGTTAAAAAACTAAAATTCCATGAAGTATAAAAGTTATAGTACACTAGTGTTAATGTATTATTGAAGAAAAAATTTTTCTTTAAAAAAAAAAAAATCAGTGTAGTCTAAGAATATATGTCTGTAAGTCTAGAGTAGTGTCCAGTACCATCCTAGGCCTTCACATTCATTCACCCATCACTGATTAACCCATAACCACTTACCCATTCATGGTAAGTGCCCTGTACAGGTGTTCCATTTTTTATCCTTTATACTTTTAACGTACCTTTCTGTTTAAATAAACAAATACTTACTACAGGGTTACAGCTGCCTACAGTATGTTACATGCTCTATAGGTTCAGGCCTAGGAGCAACAGGCTGCATCATACAGCCTAGAGAAATAACATGCAGGTGCACTCTTAGGCTTACATAAAGATGAAATTGCTAACAATGTATTTCTCAGAATGTATCCTGTCATTAACTAAAACATGACTGTATGTGACATTATGGAAAGGGCAAAATTAAGGAGAAAGTAAAACGATTGGAAATTATCAGAGGTTAAGAGGGGAGGGATGGGGGGCTAGGGTTGTAGCTCATTATTACAACACTTGCCTAGCATGTGTGAGGCACTGGGTTTGATTCTCAGCACCACATAAAAATAGATAAAATAAAGGTATTGTGTTCACCTATAACTAAAAATATTTTTTAAAGAAGAGGGGAAGGATGGTTGGATAGGTAGAGCATAGAATATTTTTAAGACAGTGAAACCATTCTTTCTGATACTATGACACTGAATACATGTCATTACATAATTGTCAAAACTCAGATTATACAGTACTAAAAGTAAACCCTAGTGTAAACTATGGACGTTGGGGGATAATGTGTCCGTGTAGGTTCATCAATTGTAACAAATATACCATTTTGGTGTGGGATGCTGCTCATGGGGGAGGCTATGCATGTGTAGGTATAAGGAGGATATATGGGAAATGTTTGTTCTTCCACTCAATTTTGCTGTGAACTAAAATTGCTCTATAAAAAGTTTTGGGTTGTTTTTTTGGCCGGGGGCAGGTACCAGAGATTGAAACCAGAGGCACTTCACCACTGAGCTATATCTCCAGCCCTTTTTATTTTTTGAGACAGGGTCTATGCTGCTGAAGCTGGCCTTGAACTTAGGATCTCCTGCCTCAGTTGCTGTGATTATAGGTGTGTACCACCACACCTGGCAAAAAATAGTGTTTTGTTTTTTTTAAAGTCAATATATGGATCTCTAAGATCAATAATGCTATAACCTTCATGCACCAAAAGAAAGTTTCATTTCTATCAATTCCGGAGAATGTAACAAAAGGGAGACAAAGAACTGCTCAGGCAGTGTGTGTGTAGCACCAGGAAGCTAAGGAGTCTGGTTGTATTCACATAGAGTACAACTTGGTCTTTACTCTGGTATCTTTATTGCAAAGATGAGATTCAGAAACAGGACCTTTTTTTTCTTTTCTAAAAACAGTTTATAAATGTGTCTAAAGGTTTCGGAAATGGAAGATAAGAGCAAGTAAATGAATACTGAGGAACAAGTCTGAATAATATTTCTTAAGTAAGTACTTTGGAAGTATACTATACTAGTAATAAAGCATAAATTCTCACTAGAAATAAATGAAAACTTCAATTTCTAAAATATTAAAACTCTAGAAAAAACAGTTTATGATACAGGGTCATAAGGGTTTAAGGCATTTAAAATATTGATAATAATTTACCTATGAAAACAAAAATGTTTCCACTAAAAGCATTTGCTGAAATATCACTAAATATTAATTTTTCTTTATTCCATTGAGATATACAGCACACATGCAGAAAAATACAAAAAATGTAAGGTTTAATGATTTACCACAAAGTGAATGCCTTTATGTCTATGACCCAGATCACAAAACAGAACAGAAACAACATTCTGGAAAACTAGTGCCCATCCCTATAATCCCCTTTTCCTCCCAAAGGTAATTGATAACCTGACCATCAATTCATATTAATTTTCTGTTTCTGACTTTATGTAAATGCAATCATGAGTATGTATTCTTTCATATCTGACTTCATTCACTTTCAATTTACAGTTATACTCAGCTCAATGGTAGAGTTGTTTGCCTAGTGTTCATGAGGGCCAGCACAGGAAAAAAAGTTATAGTTAAGACATCACTTATCCATGTTGGTTGTTGGTAAATATCTAAATATCTGTATTGTTTCCAGCTTGAAACTAATATGACTAATACTTCTGTATACATTTTGTAAATGTCTAGTGATATGAATTTAATACAGGAAAGACTTATGGAACCATAGGGTGTACACATCTTTGATGAGCATTATGCCTGTTTTCCTGAGTGGTTACACCGATGGCCTTTGCCACAGCACTGCAAAGATTCAGCACTACACTGTACTAAAACAGCAACTGTCAAAATGTGGTTTGTAGGTATCTAGGGTTTCACAACACCCTTTTAAGGAAATCCACGAGATCAAACCATTGTCATAATAATACTAACAAGTTATTTGTCTTTTTTTACTGTGTTGACATTTATACTGATGGTGCAACAACAGTAGATAAAACTTTTCAAATCAAAGCAGTGGCACCAAACCACAGATGTAGTCATTGTGTTTTTCACCATTGCATACTCAAAATGGAAAAAAATTAGTCACACTTAAGAATGTCTCCCCCGCCCCCCAGTAGGGTGTGGTTAAAAATGTCTTTGATAAAGCCATTTCAATGGTTAATTTTATTAAATATTGACCTTTATAATCTTTTTAATATTTGGTACAACAAAACAGCATTTGTTCCACAAAATGAAGTATGATGGTGTGTTAGGTTTGTGTCACTGTGACAAAATACCTGATATAAACTACTTAAAAGGAGGAAAGGTTTTTGGCTTACAGTTTTAGACCCTGTTCAGTTGACTCTGTTGCTTTTGGACCTGTGGTGTTCAGAGCATCATGGTGGAGAGCATATGCTGGGGCAAAGATGCTTACCTAATGGTGGCCAGGAGGTGAAGAAAGAGTAAAGGGGCCAGGGTTCCAACATACTCTTCAAGGGCATGCCCCCAGTGATCTAACTTCTTTCCTGTAGCCTCAGTTCCTAAAGGTTCAACATCTTCCTAAGAGTACCACAGGCTGGCAAATAAGACTTTAATGAGTCTTGGGAGACATTCCAGATCCAAATTACAGTAGATGACTATCAAGTAAAAGCACCTGTGTGACTGAGTTGAGATTTCAGTATGCTGCTTCATTTCACGAAATATCAATTTTAATTGAAAGAATGGCTAACATTCCTACCAAGATTATGCCATTTTAAATATTAATTGAATATTTCTCAAAAATGAGTGATAGGGAGTCTATCACTTCAAAGAAAACAACTGACAACTAGTTTGCAATTTTTTCCTTTTAACCCAATGATGAAATTTGAGCTTTCAAGCAAAAACCGTGATTTGGGAAATCGTGAACCTACCACTTTGAGCTTGTAACTTCCCAATCTTTATTTTTATGACAGTGCAAGCAATGTTAATGAATTTGATTTTTTGAAATTATATAATAAGATGTATCACTACCTGAAAATCTCCACTCAGAGAACTGATGTAAGATGCTACAAAATTAGGAATAGGTAAAAGATCCAAAGTACATCCTAGACCAAGGGATTTCAGTGTAACAGAGTATGAAAGGATGAGAATAAATTTATGATACTAAGTTATGGGAAGAGTGTTCTAGGCCTGAAGAACAGTGGAGAGATCAGTAAGTTATGAATATTCACCATTGTAACTAACGTTTAAGAAACTACCATTTGTTGAAGTTCTGTGTAACTATCACAAAATAGCTACAAAAATCTGAAAAAGTTATTAAAAGTACTGCTAATGTTGAACATTATTTCATTTAAAAATAAATATAATAAACCTATTACATGTTAACATGTTTCTATGAAAAATAATTTATAAAACTCACATAAACAAAAGCTCCTTGAGGTCTTCCATAAAGTTTCAGTATAGAAGTATCTTGGGAACTACTGCATCAAAACAATCTCTCCTACCAGGAAGGAAAGTGAGTTTGACATAATCAAGATCTAAAATAAAGTCTTCACAAATAGATGTTCAAGTAAAAAAATTATAGGCAGAAGTCTCACGGTCTTCCAATTAAACCTCAATCCTACTGCCAGAATAATCTTTATATAACTGCAATTTTGATTATTCTGATAAAAGCACAAAAATCCTTTTTTAGTTCCCCAAGTCTCTCTTGACCTGGCATACAAGGAACTTCATTTTCTGGATTTTACCTCTGTAAATCCTTCTTTCCCTACTTCTATTCTGTACTATAGTGATGTTTAATTACAAAATGCTCTCACTGACCCCTGGGTCTTTGACATAGTACACAGCTCCTTCTAACAAAACGTCCTCCATCCTATTCATGCTGTCAACTCCCACATGTTCTTCAAGATTCAGCTCAGGGCTGGGGATGTGGTTCAGTGGTGGAGTGCTTGCCTGGGATGGATGAGGCCCTGGGTTCAAGCCCCATCATTACAAACAAGAACAACAACAAAATCCATAAGACTTTAGTTCAAAGATCACTTACTCATGAAACTCTCTTACCTCTAAGAGTCACGGTCCAACGCCAACTCCATGCCCAGGTTATGAAAAATAATAATAATCTGTATGTGTGTGTGTGTGTGTGTTTATATGTGTATACACACACACACACACACACATACACACCATATTCATTCATCCAGCTACTATGATAGACTATTGAGAGACAGAGCAATGATTAAGATAGAAAATGTTGTGGCTGGGGATGTACCTCAGTGGTAGAGTGTAAGCTTAACACGTGTGAGGTCCCACATTAGCTTACCAGTAAACCTCCCGCACCATCTACACACAAAAGAACAAACAACAGAAAAATGCAAGCTCTTCTAATGTGAAGGAAAAAAAAGTGAATATGTAAACTAACAAGATAATTACAAGTTGGGATAAGTGATGCAGGTATGGGGCGGGGGCCAGGGGAACGTTCGGAACTAGAAGCAAGTAAGCAGAGATCCGAGAAAGAATGTCTTTGCTACACCATGAACTGGAAAGACTTCCAGGCACAAGAACAGCCAGTCGAGGCGATGGGGAGGTAAGAAGGGGGTTTTATGCATGAGAGGAGTACAGGCAGGTGGCTTGAGAGGATCAAGATGAGTGCAAATAGATGAGGTTGGACAAGTAGGCAGGAGTCAGATCATTTCAGGGCCTTTAAAGATCATGATAAGGAGGTTAAATCTTAGAACTCCAAGCAACCACTGAATCATTTTAAGTAGGGTTGTGGTACGATGTGTATAAAGGATTAATTATTCCAGTATCTGAGTAGTGAACAGATAACACAGGGACAAGACTGTTAAGTACAAAGTAATGAGCACCTTGAAATAGACTGGGAATATTGTAAAACAACGGAGAGACTGAGGATTTTTATTGAAAGGAACCCTAAAAAATTATTTACTGATAAATTATATGTGGGATTAGGGGAGACAGGCAAGAGAAGCATGAATTAAGTTTTGAGTTCTAGGTTTTTTACTTAAGCAAACAGACAGCAGTCATTTTTTATGAAGACATTTTAAAGACTGTTAAGACAAAGAGGCTTTGGAAGGAAGAAATCAAGAGTTTTATTTAATACATATTAGTTTTGAATGCACACTAGACATCAAAGGGAAAATGTCAAGTAGGCAGTTGATTCTACAAATCTGGAGCTCAGAAAGAACTGGAGATAAAAGGGTTGGTAGCTGTCAGTATGTAGATATACATAAAATCTTACAACTGGATAAAATCACCAAGGGAGGGATTACAGATGAGTGCTTCTCACTGATGACGAAAATGTTTCCTAGAAAATAATTAGGAATGTACAGGGGAATTTAGTGAGCAGGAGTCAAAGATGTCAAGCAAAATATTCAAAGTCATGAATAAATAAGACTTTCCTGCAGTCTCCCAAGTTTTTAATGTTCTGCCAGACCTTTGTACGGTGATCAGTAAATCCATCAAACAACATAGATTTAAGCCACCTGATAGTAATTACTTTTATCTAATTTGTATGTTAATTTTCAGTATGCAATTTTGTTTGGATGAGACTTTTCAGCATAAACCAAAAGGACTATTTAAGAATCCTTTGAATCCTTTCCTTCTTAATCTATGACTTAACTAACTTTCCCTGATCAGATAAAATTTCTAGGAGCAACACAATTTAATTCCGCCTTTCTCTATTATGTACAATAGAAAAAAACTTGGGTAAGTTGTTTTGCCACTGGAAGACAACAGCAGTCAAGAAAGTGAAAACCAAGGACAAGGAGAAATTTCAAAATGTGCGTAGCCCAGTGAGTTTTGTATCACAGGGGTCTAAAATCCTCTGTTTAAGAATTTCCAAGAAAACAGTAAATAAATATTTTGAGTTGCCCTCCAGTTATCTGTTCTCATTGTAGAACAAATATAGATGAGTACTTTCATGATCTCGAGGGAATGAAATAGAAAAACCCACACAAATCTGACTCTGTCTCCATATAAAATGTAACAAGGATTGAGCAAGTAGCAGTGAGCTGTGCAGTGGAAAGGAATATAATCAACAATGGAAAATTTACTTGACCCCATAATCACCAAAGTTACTCATGGCCTATTTTATCTCCTTTTGCTTTTTCCATCTTCTTGGCCCCTCACCTTCACTTTTTCCTTCATTCTATTTATTTATAACCCTGGAGAGGAAAGGTTGAGAACAAAACACATAAATATGAAGCATGCCACAGAAACCTAAGAAATCTAAAACCAAAATAGCATGCTACTGCCCAGTTTAAAGATCATGAAGGAAAAGGAGAATGCTCACCACCAGTGCATTCCACATCACCAGTGAACATTCTATTTTCTTTCTTTATCCCAGGTAAGGACTTATAGAGAGGCTATACCTTTCATGATGCAGATAGTAAAGAATCCAAGAACCTTTGAGGTAGATGAGACCTTACTTCAACTTCCCTTTTGTAAAAGAAAACCCAAAGCTTAAAGAGAATATGCACTGAATGTTAAGCCAAACACAACTAGTTTTTGGCAAGATCTGTAGTAGAGTCCAGGTTTCTCAGCCTTACAATTACCTTTCTAATATACCAAGTTGCTCCTAGATTTTTTTCCTATATTCATGAAATGAATCTATAGTATTCAAAATATCTTTTAAAAAAAGTTTATTATTCCAAAGCATGGAATTCTGAACTTATAAAACAAAACACAGGGACTAAATCTGCCATAAAATTCCCAATAATTTGCAGTTCCATAGTTATCTGTTTTCTATCAAGCTGTGATGAGAAATCCATAAATTGGGCTGCTATCATTGCTAAAGGAATTGTCCTGACATGCCATTAGACTGCATCTCATATAAAAAACTAAAGCCAGTGGAAACAGCCTCAAAAAATAGGCATTCTACTTTGCTGCTTATGTTAGTTTCAAGATTTTCCAATTTTTAACAAGCATACATGAAGGCCTATTGCTGATCGAATAACTTCAAGTAAGTCCAGCTTATGTTCCCATACTTTCCAATCACAAATGTGTATTATGGTGTACACTGAACTTCTGGAATATAAGTAATTGTTCTTAAAATAAGGGTCCATTTACATTTCAGAACACCCACTAACCAGAAAACCCACTCTCAGCCCTGAGAAAGGTTTTATTCTGGCAACTATTTGAGCAGGAAGAAAGGAGGTTGTTAGTTCAGACTGTTTGTAAATAGTCTGCTTTCCTGCTGAGCAGTCTGAGGAAGAGAAAGAACAGGAAAGAAGAAAAGGATCCTGGAGTCCCCAAGATTCAAGGGTGAGGCTGGGAAAAACAAAAGGTGAAGAAACAGTGCTGACCCTGGCCCCAGAAGGATTTGTACAGCTTCCCCAAAAGATAGAGGATTATCCCCATATGAAATGTTATATGGGTCACCTTACCACATTTGGGAAAAGCAATAGGTTTCCCCACCTTTGAAGCAAAGGATCAACTTCTTTAAAATTATATACATGAGATCTCTCTTCTACTTTGTCATCCCTGAGATTCATAGGGATTCCTGGCACAAATACGACCTCTGGAATTCCCTGTGCATGCACACTGGCCAGGTGACCACATCCTGAACCAGGTTTGAAGGAAAACAAGCTGGACCCTGCTTGGGAAGGGCCCTATCAAGTCCTGCTCATGACTGAGACAGCTGTTCAAACCACAGAACAAGGCTAGACTTATACACATATATAAAGGGAGCCTCAATTTCTAACAGGGAGAAACAATGGACCTCAGTCCAACATCCAAATTCCACCAAATTCATTTTGAAAAGGCTCTAATAATGTTCATAGTGATGTGGAAAATCACATCCTAAGAATTGATCATTAATGTAAACCAACACTCTGGTTGTTAAATTTGATGCCTGTCAGGTACTTCCCTGTGGAAATTTACATAATCAGAGGCAATTACCTGGGATGAACAAACACCGTTGTCTAGCATATTCTGAAGAAATTAATCTCTGGAAATCTAATAATGATGTTACCACTTAGAAGGAAAAGATTTACAACAAACTCTTAGAATAGAAATTAAGTACAATGAGACAAATGCCTGGACGGAAGGGATTAAACACTCTGTGCATTAAATAAAAGCAACTGTTACACTTGCGCAACAAGGAGGCCAGAAGCTCAAATGGTCTCCTTTCTGCGTGGCTGGACCTCAGACCCCATGGGCATGAGTTGCACAGCCTGGGGAAATAACTCTTGCAAGACCCTGTCACAGGTGTTCCCAGCAGTTAAAGGGCCTATGGCAAGAGCCCCAAAGACCATCTGACCTCCTTCTCTGGGAACCAATTATACCTCATGCCTATCTAGGTGTGGGGGGCAGGGAAGGGAACTGGCCTTTCTGGGAAATATTGTCTGGATGCAATGAAAGCCAATTCTTTGAGGAAATATCTAATCAAATAGTGCTTGTTATAACCTGAGCCAATGTCTTGATGGTACTGAGACTTTACCTGCCAGTTGCAGTGGAACCTACCCTTTAGTTCAATTGGCTATCCCTGTCACCCTGGCATTTCTCAGATCAAATCAATCTCTTCCCCAGGGTCATCTGATCCCCCCCATATTTATATAGATTCAATTGGAATTCCTCAAGGGGTTCCTAAAGAGTTCAAAGCCAGGAATCAGCAGCAAGTTTTTAATCAATTCTCTCTTGGTGGTCTACAATACATAAAAATGTAGATTAATTAATCAATTGATTACAATCAACAAAGGATTATTAATTATATGAGAGAGACTCTCAAGGAAATTGCAAAAAAAAAAATAGATGCTTCTAATAGAATGATAAGGAAAGAACTAATCACATTTATTACTATCCCATTAACTGCTGCATTGGTGTGTGGGGGGCAAAAGGACAGTCAGTGTAGATAATGAAAGATTCCATCGGGGAGATGGGAGCTGATTCAAGAGGAAATAAAATGCTAATAACTCCAGGGCACCTACCCCCTTACCTGTTGCCAAGGTTACTTGACTACAGGGAATTGTTCCTCCCTGCAAGGAGCTGTTAATCAGTAGCCCCTGGGTGACTCCCCTCCTACCTATTTCCCTGGGCAGCTTCATTCCTGCTCTTGGATCACTCCATCTTTTGAGTCATGCAGAATGGGAGGAGGGGGCATGAGAACAAAGGAAATCTAAAATCTATAAAAGGGGAGAACACCCCCACTTCCTCAGGCACCGACTTGGACCCCCTCCTCTGTGCAGGAGCTTCTGTCCTCTCTCTCTGTTCTAACCTTTTTTTTTTTTTTTGCGGTGCTGGGGACTGAACCCAGGGCCTTGTGCTTGTGAGGTAGGCACTCTACCAACTGAGCTATATCCCCGGCCTCTGTCCTAATCTTTAAATAAATTTTTTTGCTTTTACCTCCATGTTTCTTGGGTGCTCAATCTTTAATACCAGGAGAATAGGACTCAAACCTGATTCTCAACAACGGTATTATTGGGAGTTAAGACCACAATTAGATGTTACATGATACCATGTATAGGAGGTCTTATTCAATGATCAATGGAGACAGCTCTCACCAAACTCACTCCAGTCTCACTTCCAAATAATCCTCCTGTATTAGATACAGTTGAACTTGAATGTCAAAAGATGTTATCCAAATTTGAAGCAAAGAATTTATATGGATCTTATAAGAGGGGGAAACTGTAAGAGAACGGAGCTATTTAAAAATTCCCTAACAGGTATCCATTCACAAATATAGTTCTTTTCTGTGCCTGCCCCAACTTTAAATTAGCTAACGCATAGACTATAACCCTGAACTCTTCCTCTCAGGCACAAGGGGCAGTGCTTCATCAGGGGTAAATACAGGTGGACTACACACTCAGGTGTGCTTGTTCACCAGATTCCCTTTGGGGGCGCAACCTTCCATAGAAGTACAAGTTCAACTTGCTGACTCACTTCTGTGCACACATTGGATTTGTTGTGGCACCTTGGTATTTCTCCCAAATTAACAAGTAAATTACAACTCCGGACAGAGAACACATAGAATGTAGCCTTTAAAGCACTTCTTTAAACACCCCATTCCCCCTGATGGGGAGAATCACAGCCTCTGGGACAGGAGTCCCTGTGTTGCTCCTTTGCTAGCAAAGCAATAAAACTTTTTTCCTTTTTCTCAAAACTGTGCTTGCACTGGTATCAGGGACAAGAACCAAGTTTTTGTTTACATGACTATAAAGACAGATGTGATCCGTTTCCATTTTCTAGCTTTTTCCTGGAGAAGGGAAACCTACTTTCCAGAGTTATATCCCTGAATCAATTATCCCCCCTAAAGAACTTAATTGCCACTAAACACAATTAAGTATTTAATAAATATTTATAAAACAATCATGCGAAGCATTCTGAATCCTTCTATCAAATTTCTTTCTATGAAAGCTAATCCCTTATCTCTATGCCATCCCCAAATATGAAAATTTAATCTCATCAACAATTACTACAAGAACATTATTTTCTTGCACTTGTTTCATGGAGAATAGTAAATTACTGATGTATGGAACAGAAGGGCTTGACTGTCCTTCACCTCTAGCTGTGGTGCTTAAGGATAAGCCATTATAAGGAATAGTAATATAAATTTCACCATTTTAATGCTGTCCAAAAAAGACTCTGTAATTTTGGGGGGATCAAAATATATGCTGAAGTCAATATTACCATGGAATACTTTTTAAAAAAATGTTTGTTGTTGCTGTACATGGACAGCATGCCTGTATTTTATTTTTTATGTGGTGCTGAGAATCAAACCCAGTGCCTCACACATGCCAGGCAAGCACTCTATCACTGAGCTACAGCCCCAGCCTGACCATGGAACGCTTTCTACAAGGATCATGGCCATAAAAGAAATCCCTATTTCTAACAAAATCCCATTTCCACAAATAATTATAACTGGCACTGGCCTCAACAAATATAAGCTCAGAAGGCTTGTGTATGTTTATGCAGCTGACATTTTCTTTTTTATGTACGACTACTTAATTGAATTCTAGTGTCCAGAAGAGTGACATGAAAGTTTAAGTTAAACAAGAACAACAAAACAAACCCAGAGAAAATCTTTTCTACTTTAATTAGCAATGGAAACAACTACTCATAGAATTGTCTCCACATTAAAGATTCAAAGACCTTTAGCAGAGATGAACTAGTCAACCTAACCACTTCTGGGAAAATGCAGGCCAGGAATGAAGATAATTTTTTAAAAAGTATGTCCTTGCAGCAGATATGCATAAACTTCTTCCTAAATATATTCAGAATCCAACCACATTTTAGGACCTACTGCTTTAGCTCTGTTCTAAATCACTCTGTCCACCAAGTTTATAGCAACAGACTTTTTAAATGAGCTTCTCCTCTTCTGTACCTGCTCACTCCCCCAAAACTACTCTTCCTACAGCAGCTAGGATGATCTCATTAAAATATAAGTAAATTGTTACTCCTTTGCTTCTGCAATGATTTGGATACGGTTTGAGGATATCCCCCAAGATTTAATGTGTTGAAATGTGAGGCATTAAGAGGGTGGAAACCAAATCCCACCATGTGTTTAGAGGTAGGGCCTTTGGGAGGTGACTAGCATCAGATAAAATCATAAGGGTGGAGCCCCCATGAGAGAATCTCAGTGGCCTTAAAAGAGACAGAGACCTGACACAAAAACACTTGAACAGCCTGCCTCTTGCCACGTGATGCTCTGTATCACTTTGAGACTCTTCCAGCAAAAAGGCCAAAAAGGCTATCACTGGATGCAACCCCTTTGACCCTTTACCTCCAGAACCATGAGTCCAAATAAATTGCTCTTCTTTATAACTAACCTAATTTGTGGTATTATGCTATTAGCAAGATAAAAGAACTAATACGTTTAGAACATTCCAAAGACTTCCCATCTCAGTTAAAGTCCTTAGGATGGTCTTTATCTGATGCTCCTAGTAGAAATGTTTCTGATTGTCAAAACTGGGAAGAACTACTGGAATTTACTTGGTACTGAGTTTTAAATATCCCATGGAGCATTTGTGTTAATGAAGTATGTGAATTTTATTCTTTTAATAGAATCTGAATTTTCCAAAATGTATTCTCCGTGAAAATCTAGGGAAAGCTATACACTGTTGGATATAGAATTCTATCAAGAATTATTCCCCATTTCACAAAGTCTCACTACCAATACCAAACTGTTCATGGTATCTGAGACACCAATATAACACACTTATAATGAGCCCTAATGTATAGCTGTCAGTTAGCAACTATATGACCTTTCTATGTAAAGATTACTTATGTTCTTCCACATCATAGCATTTATACAATGAAATACACTAATTACACTACTTGTACTTTATTTCTTCTTTAGATTAAGGAGGAAGAATTATACTTTTATTCATATGTATAAACATTTTAATGATATATATTTATATTTCATTTTTAGACAAAAATGAATTATTTCAATATATTTGTTACTTTTAAAAAAGTGTTACACCTAATGAAGTTGAATCTCAATCACTTGCCACATACAATCTGTACCTATTCCCAACCCCCTATACAGCCACATGTTGCTTAATGACAGGGAGAAATTCTAGGCAATTTTATCACTGTGCAAACATCATCAAGTGTACTTCTACAAACCTAAATGATATAGTTCGAACACCTGAAGTGGCCTCTTTTTTCCCCCAACTTTTTTTTTTTTTTTTTTTTTTTTTTTTACTAGGGACAGAACCCAGGGGCACAAAACCACTTAGCCACATCCTCTGAGACAGGGTCTTGCTAAATGGCTTAGGGCCTAAGTTGCTGAGGTTGGCCTTGAACTTGCAATCCTCCTGTCTTGGCCTCCCAAGTCACTGGGATTATGTGTGCACCACCATGCCCGGTTACAGCAAACATGTTTTTCTAAATAGGATTGTACTCATAAATACCATGCAGTAAATACATAAAACATTTAACAGTTAGTTATTACCGTTAGAGTATTATACTACATGTACATAATTGTATATGCTATACATTTTTATACCACTGGCAGTACAGTAGCTTTGTTGACAGCAGCATCACCACAACATACAGCAATATGACATCACCAGGCGACAGGAATTTTTCAGCCACAAAATAACCTTTTAGGACTACCATCATATAGGCAGTCTGTCTTTGACATAAACATCACTAGGTGGCGTAGGACCAATCTTGTGTGACGTGAACTCCCACTGTTCTTCCCCTCCTTTGCTATGTTCCATCTACACCTGCCTTTGTGGTAGTTCTAACCAGAGACTTTGTATTTGGTGTTCCTTTGAACTAGAATGTTCTTCCCCAGTTACCAACCAACTACTTCCTCAAATCATCACATTTTTGTTTGAACATCTCAGCAAAACTTTCCCCAACCACCTAATTTAAACTAGAATCCCCTCCCCACTCAAACTCTTTTTCCCAATATACTTTTCTCTACAATCCTACTCATTTATCTATTCTGATTACCTACTGCCCAATAACAAATCCTCCTAAAATAGTGGTTTAAAACAATATTGCTGTCTTTCACCGTTCTGTGGATTGCCTGGGTTCAGCAGGTTGACTCTTGCATGGGTTCTCTTATGTGGTTAGTCAAACAGCTCTGGGAATGGAGTCATCTGAGGCTCCAATGAGCTAGATATCAAAGTAACTTCTAAAACTATAAGTGTACTGCCTCAGATGGGATAGCTCAAACAGCTGGTGGTGAGTCAGACATTTGACCACACAGCCTCCCACGTGACTAGTCTGAGTGTGCTCAAAGGATGATGGCCTCATGGTAGCCAGACTTCTCGTATGATACTGACTTCCCCAGAACTCACACTGCAAAAGACCAAAGGAAGAAGCTGTGGGGTTTATGACCTAGCCAAGGAAACATCATTTCTACCATTTTCAATAGGATACACAAGCCAGGCGTGGTGGCGCACGCCTGTAATCCAAGCGACTTGGGAGGCTGAGTCAGGAGGATCGTGAGTTCAAAGCCAGCCTCAGCAACTTAGCGAGGCCCTTAGCAACTCAATGAGACCCTGTCTCTAAATAAAATACAAAATAGGGCTGGGGATGTGGCTCAGTGGCCGAGTGTCCCTGAGTTCAATCCATGGTTCCAAAAAAAAACCCAAGAATAGGATACACAAAACCAGCCCAAACTATGTGTGTGGCGGGAGGTGTTTAGGGGGATAAGAGAAGAGTTCAAATGCTAGGAAGCTATCTTTGGAGATAGTGACCACAAAACCTACCACACTCTCTATTTTATTTTTAAATTTTATTTGTTATCTCCCTTCTGCAAGGATAACATTTAACAAGGAAAAAAACTTCTATGTACTTTGTTCAGTACTACATTTCTAACATGTTATATATTTAATTAGAAGAACTATTGAATTAGACAAGTAAAATGCATAATTATTCACTTTATCTGCTTGCTTCTCACCACAAGTCAAACTCCTACTAATTTAACTTTCTAAAAGAGACCTGGGATGAATGTGGCTAATTCTGGAAACAGATAGTGAAAGACAAAATCGAGACAAAAATCAAAGATGGAAACATCAAAAAGGGTCCTGTGGATATCTCTCTGATCACTCCAGCACCTAGTTTCTCCTTGTCAGAAAGCTTTCCTAAAGCATTTACAAAAACCGAATCATGATTTGAAATTTAATTATTCTGCATAATTACTATCATAAAAGGTAAATCCCAATTAAATATTTGTCTGTCTATGATATCTATGTGTTAGTTTTATCTTGTGGATAAAGAAAGGCTGTACATTTCTTGAGGATCAGCTCATTTATTTTATTGTTTGTTCTATTTAGCTATACATGACAGAAAAATGCATTTTGACTCATTGTACACAAATGGAGTACAATTTTTCATTTTCCTGGTTATACATGATGTAGAGTCATACCGTTCATGTAATCATACATGTACATAGGGTAATGATGTTTGTTTCATTCCACCATCTTTCCTTCCCCAACCCACTCCCCTCCCCTCATTTTCCTCTACACAGTCCAACTTCCTTCATTCTTCCTTTATCTTCTCCCCCCACCCCTGTCATGTATCAGCATACACTTATGAGAGAAAACATTCGGCCTTTGGTTTTTGCAGATTGGCTTATTTCACTTATTCTCCAACTTCATCCATTTACCTGCAAATGCTATAATTTTATTCTTCTTTATGGCTGAATAATATTCATTTTGTATAAATACCATAGTTTCTTTATCCATTCATCTTTTGAAAGGCATCTAGGTTGGTTCCACAATCTAGCTATTGTGAATTGAGCTGCTATGAACATTGACGTGGCTATGTCACTGTAGTATGCTGATTTTAAGTTCTTTGGGTATAGGCCAAAGAGTGGGAAAGCTGGGTAAAATGGTGGGTCCATTCCAAGTTTTCTGAGGAATCTCCATACTGCTTTCCAGAGTGGCTGCACAAATGTGCAAGCCCACCAGCAATGTATGAGTGTAACTTTTTCCCCACATCCTCACCAACACCTATTGTTGCTTGTATTCTTTTTTTTTTTTAATTATATTTTTGTCTGAAGGAGACTGGCAGCATTACTATTTATAGTTATTCTGCTAATTAGCCTTCAACTATTTGTGAAGCACATAAATTGTATTCTTGATAATAGCCATTCTAATTGGAGTGAGATGAAATCTTAGGGTAGTTCTGATTTGCATTTCTCTAATTACTACAGAGGTTGAACATGTTTGCATGTATTTGTTGACTGATTGTATATCTTCTTCTCCGAAGTATCTGCTCAGTTCCTTAGCCCACTTATTGATTGGGTTATTTGTATTTTTGGTGTTAAGTTTTTTGAGTTCTTTATAAATCCTGGAGATTAGTGCTGTATCTGAAGTGCGTATGGTAAAGATTTTCTCCCACTCTGTAGGCTCTCTTCACATTACTGATTGTTTTCTTTGCTGAGAAAAAGCTTTTTAGTTTGAATTCGTCCCATTTATTGACTCTTGTTTTTATTTCTTGCACTTTGGGAATCTTGTTAAGGAAGTCAGGACCAACTCATTTTAATTTAAAAAATTTTTAATTTAAACTTCTCTACACAGGACCCAATACTCACTTATGCATAACTACTATACAACAGAAAAAAAACTAACTAATGAATTCTCATAGTTGGTAAAGGCAAAGAGGCTACAGGTATGAGAAGAAAAACGGTGTTGATCACAATTACCTAGCCTATCAATCCTGTGTCTATATTTAGTTCTTGCTTAACTTAGTCCATTAATGTTTTCAGTATTGATTATTAACTGTTAGTAAGCTTCTAAATTTTCCATGCTAACACTGCATCTGAGATCAATTAAATCCAAATTTCTAGGGGGTAGTATCCAGGCATTCATGCTTCTTAATGTTCCTTGGTAAGTTTAATATGCAGTCAAGATTGAAAATCTCTGGGTGTGGTGGTGCATGCCTGTAATCCCAGCAGCTCAGGAGGCTGAGGCAGGAGGATCATGAGTTCAAAGTCAGCCTCAGCAACTTAGCAAGGCCCTCAGCAAGTTGGTGACACCCTGTCTCTAGATAAAATAAAAAAAAAAAAAAAAAGGGCTGGGAATGTAGCTCAGTGGTTAGGTGCCCCTGAGTTCAATCCCCAGTACCCCTCCCCCGCCAAAAAAAGATAGAGAATCAATGCCTTAAACTCTCCCTTTCCCTTATCCTCATCAGTAGTCTTCTAAACTAGTAGTGAAGGGGGGTGGGAAATGAAGTTAGAAAAAGATTTTAATTTATTCAAAAGAAGGTAAAAAAGCAGGGAGGGATTCATTTTAAAAGAAAAAAGGCACAAAATAAGATGGCTAAATACAAAAACAAATGCATAAGTAATTACAATAAGGACTAAGTTAAATGACGAGAAAGCAAAGACTCAGATTTATTTTAAAAAGTATTTGAGCTACATGAGTTTTCAGGACATATGTACAATATAAGACAAAGAACGGTTTACAACAAAAGTATGAATGACAGTGAAAGAACATGCCAGATAAATACAGATCAAAACCAAGGAGGGGTTGGGGGTGTAGCTCAGTGGCAGAGTCCTTGCCTAGCATGCATAAAGCCCTGGGTTCTGTTGTCCAGTACAGTAAAAACAAGTAAGTTGGTGTTCATAAATTAATATCAGAAAATAAACCATAGGCAAAAAATATTGCTAGGAAGAAAGAGGGCCACTATATGATAATTAAAGGATGATTTATCAAGAAACAGTTCTATATTTGCATTTATCTAATAACCTCAAAGTAAGAGCAAACACTATGAGAAAAAACAAAAAAAATATAGCAAGGGACTGTAACAGATCAATAATTGACAGTTAAAGAACACTAAGTTATCAGCAAGCACATTGTAGATTTGATCATACAATTAATAACCTTTTTTAACAGACATATATTGAACATCATACGAGGTACACAGAACATTTATAATACCACAATACAATATTAAGTACCTGAAAATAAACAAAGATGTTAATAATCTTGATAAAGAAAATTATTAAACTCTATTGAAAAACCATTAAAGAATACCTAAATATATGAAGTGATATACCATGTCCAGGGACAGAAGACTCAACACCATCAAAATACCAAATATTCCAAATTGTTCTATACAATCAATATTATTCCAATTAAAGATTAATTTAATTTAATTGGGTTTTTTGAAGCTTATCAAGAAACTCCATAGTTTACATGGAAGGGAAAAGGATCAAGAATAGGCAAGAAACTCCTAAAATAAGGAGAGAAAATTTGTCTTCCCTTTTTTTATCAAGACTTATCAAAGAGCAATAGTAATTAAGACAGTAAGCTAAAGGCATAGGGATATTCTGATAAACCAATGGAATAGAATAAAGCATGTAGAAATAGGCATATTTCATAAATGGAACCTTGATTTGTGACACAACTGGTCATTGCAATCACCAGATAGAAGTGGATTATTCAATAAATGGTACTGAAATAATCAGTTATCAAAAATTAGACTTCTCATATTCAAAAGACAGTTCCAGGTAAACTGAAGACCCATGTATTTATTAAATGTACAAACTACAAAGTTTTAGGAAATAATGTGTAAAGGTTTTCTTAAACAAAATACAAAAGTTCAAATCATAAAATACTAAAACTTGATTATATTTAAAATTAGAACTCTTTTCATTAAATGATAGTACAGAGAAAAAGGCAAGGCACAAACTCAAAGAAGACATCTGCCTAACATAGTCAACAACAGATTAGTATTATCCAGAATATGAAAACAAATCACTATGAAAAGACAGCCCAACAGAAAATATTACAGAAGAGGAAATGAATGGCCAATATTCATAGGAAAAGAATCACAATCTCAATAGTTATCTAAGAAAAGAAGATTAAAACCACACTAAGATTCTACTTTCTATCCATAAGACTAGCAAACATGAAAGACTGAAAATAACAGGTGTTGGTAAGGATGTGGAACAGCATACCCTACTGGTGGGAGTTTAAATTATTTCTTCCCTTCCTGGTGAAAATTTGGATTTATTTAGTAAAGCTGAAGCTAAGAACATGCACTTTGTCTACTCTGTATTCACCTTGGAAGGTATCCTGAAATCACCCAGGGTCTTAAAAAATACTAAAGCTTAAGTCTTGTTCCCGGAGATTTTGATTTAATTAGAACATAGTACTGGAAGGGGGACCTCATCACAATAGGCTCTGATTCCATTTGCATCAACTGAAAACTGTGTAAAACTAAATATTTAGTCTAGGGGTACACTCATGTGATAAAACTTTTTAAAATAAAAAAAGCATAGGAAAAAGAAACACAAAATTCCAGAGAGTGGGAGAAGAGAGAGAGATGGAATGGAAGGCACAAAGTGGGGGAATCAAAGGTACTAATAACATTCTTGTTCTTAAGTTTAGCAGCTGGTATAGGTACATGCTCTACACTGTCTACACATTTTATATTATCTGATAGATCTATAATATTTATTGCAAATGAATTAAGCATTACTAATAGGTTACCTGTGAAAAACAAAACAAAACAAAACAAAAACAAAAGCAGTAATGTACCATGCCTGCCATCAGTCGGCTGAGTAAATGTTATCTTTTCTCTCTCAGGAATGTAAAAGATTACATGTAAAGAATGACCAAAAAGAAACAGCAAGGAGGTTTTATTCCAGGGAGGCACTCATTCTTCAGAGTTGTCTGTTATCTATTTACTTACAGCAGCAGACTTTTTAAAAATACAGTTGTGCCCCTACTGCATGGCTGTTAAGTTTCTCTGAGCCTAGTTTCCTCATTTAAAAAACAAGGACAATCCATCAACGAATATTCATGGAGCACCTACCCATGTGCTAGGTATGATGTACAAGGATATCATGGTTTCTGTCCTCCTGAAGGACAAGTAATTCCTACTTCAAGATGTTGCTGCAAAGATCACATCCTATCTATCTATTAATCTGTAAAATAAAGGAACTTGACATGAGTATTTGGTATTTCATAAATATTATTTTTCTTTTTTCTCCTTGGGTTACTTAAAGCTAGTAAGTTCCTTCTGTTTAGAGGTCTAAATCTACACATATATAAATACAAATACACATATGTATATATTATATATAGTGTATAAACACACACCAGTGAACCAACACACGATAATAAAATTATTTGCAAGTATTAGTTGACTTAATAACATACTATACCAATGTTGGATACTGTTATTAGTTAGATCTATTCTCAGGTTAAATGCTGGTGTCTAAATAATATTAAAAGTACTTTAAATTTATGAACCCAAGGATAAGTGGATTTAGATCTCATAGTATTTTTTATATTTATAAGGATTTGACTTAAAATATATCCTTATAATGGCCACAATTTGGTTTTGATATGGCTAGCTTTCACATTCATAGTTTTGATGGCACTGGTGGTAGGATTTTGTTTTTCTTTTAAAAATATAAATTTTTGCCAATACCTATTGTTGCTTGTATTCTTTTCTTTTTTTTTTTGGTACTGGGGATTGAACTTAGGGGCACTCGACCACTGAGCCACATCCCCAGCCCTATTTTGTATTTTATTTAGAGACAGGATCTCACTGAGTTGCTTAGGGCCTTGCTAAGTTGCTGAGGCTGGCTTTGAACTCGCGATCCTCCTGCCTCAGCTTCCCAAGTGCTGGGATTACAGGCGTGCGCCACCGAGCCCGGCTTGCTGTATTCTTGATAATAGCCATTCTAATTGGGGTGAGATGATATCTTTGGGTAGTTTTAATTTGCATTTCTCTTATTACTAGAGATGTTGAACATTTTTTCATGTACCTGATGATTGCTTGTAGATTCTCTTCTATGAAGTGTCTGCTCATTTCCTTAGCCCATTTATTGCATGGGTTATTTGTATTCTTGGAGTAAAGTTTTTTGAGTTCTTTATATATTCTGGAGATTAGTGCTCTATCTGACGTGTATGTGGCAAAGATTTTCCCCCACTCTGCAGGCTCTCTCTTCACACTGCTGATTGTTACCTTTGCTGAGAAAAAGCTTTTTAGTTTGAATCTATCCTAATTATTGATTCCTGCTTTTATTTCTTGTGCTTTGGGAGTTATGATAAGGAAGTCTGGTCCTAGGCTGATATGATGAAGATTTGGACCTACTTTTTCTTCTATTAGGTGCAGGGTCTCTGGTCTAATACCGAGGTCCTTGATCCATTCTGAGTTGAGTTTTGTGCAGGGTGAGAGATAAGGGTTTAGTTTCATTTTACTGCATATGGATTTCCAGTTTTCCCAGCATCATTTTTTGAAGAGGCTGTCTTTTCTCCATTGTGTGTTCTTGGCGACTTTGTCTAGTATGAGAAAACTGTATTTATGTGGGTTTGTCTCTGTGTCCTCTATTCTGTACTGTTGATCTACCTGCCTATTTTGGTGCCAATACCATGCTGTTTTTGTTACTATTGCTCTGTAGTATAGTTGAAGGTCTGGTATTGTGATACCTCCTGCTTTGCTCTTCTTGCTAAGGATTGCTTTAGCAATTCTGGGTCTCTTATTCCTCCAAATGAATTTCATGATTGCTTGCTCTATTTCTATGAGGTCCGTTATTGGGATTTTAATTGGAATTGCATTGAATTTGTATAGTGCTTTTGGTAGTATAGCTATTTTGACGATATTAATTCTGCCTATCCAAGAACATGGGAGATCTTTCCATCTTCTAAGATCTTCTTTAATTTCTTTCTTTAATGTTTTGTAGTTCTCATTGTAGAGGTCTTTCACCTCTTTTTTAGATTGATTCCCAAATATTTTATTTTTTTTTTGAGGCTACGGTGAACAGGGTAGTTTTCTTAATTTCTCTTTCAGAGGATTCATCACTTATGAATAAAAATGCATTAGATTTATGAGCATTAATTTTATATCCTGCTACTTTACTGAATTCATTTTTGAGTTCCAGAAGTTTTCTGGTAGAATTTTTAGGCTCCTCTAAATAGAGAATCATGTCATCAGCAAAAAGGGATAGTTTGAGTTCTTCCTTTCCTATTCGTATCCCTTTAATTTCTTTGGTCTGACTAATTGCTCTGGCTAGCGTTTCAAGGACGATGTTGAATAGAAGCGGTGAAAGAGGGCATCCCTGCCTAGTTCCAGTTTTCGGGGAGACTGCTTTCAATTTTTCTCCATTTAGAATGACGTTGACTGTAGGCTTAGCATAGATAGCCTTTACAATGTTTAGGAACGTTCCTAGTATCCCTATTTTTTCTAGTGTTTTGAGCATGAAGGGGTGCTGTATTTTATCAAATGCTTTTTCTGCAAAAAAGTACACTCATACATTGCTGGTGGGGTTGCAAATTGGTGCAGTCACTCTGGAAAGCAGTATGGAGATTCCTTCAAAAACTCAGAATGGAACCACCATTTGACCCAGCTATCCCACTTCTTGGCCTATACCCAAAGGACTTAAAATCAGCATACTACAGTGATGTAGCCACATCAATGTTTATAGCAGCCCAATTCACTATAGCTAGATTGTGGAACCAACCTAGATGCCCTTCAATAGAGGAATGGAAAAAGAAACTCTGGTATATATACACAATGGAATATTATTCAGCCATAAACAATAATAAAATTATGATATTTGCAGGTAAATGGATGGAACTGGAGAAGATCATGTTAAGTGAAATAAGCCAATCCCAAAAAACCAAAGGCTGAATGATCTCTCTTATAAGCGGTTGATGACACATAGCGGGGATGCGGGGAGGCATGGGAAGAATGGAGAAGAGATGGATTGTGTAGAGGAAAATGAGGAGTGGGAGGAGGTGGGGAAGGAAAGATAATAGAATGAGACAAACATCTATACCCTATGTATATGTATAAACATGCAAACTGCATGATTCTACTTTGTGTACAACTAGAAAAATGATAGTTGAACTCCATTTGTGTACAATGACCTAAAATATAAAAAGAAAAAAAAATAAAAGAATAATATGAAAGATTTAAAAAATATATAAATTCACATTGTTGAGAGACAAAATGGAAATAACTGTGCACTAGCACAGTTCTTTTTACAAAAAACAGTGAGGCTTAACAAATACTTACAGGATGAATCAATCCTATAATTTTAGTCCAGTTGTGTGGCTGAAATCATTTTAAGAATGCAGTCCACTTGGTGGGTATGCGGGATGGAAGAAGCAGTTTGGTCTTTGGAGAGAAGCAGCCCCAGGCTCTATCAGCTCACAATCTGAGGCTTTTTTTTTTTCTCTTTTAGCCATGGTGTTAAATCACAAGATTCTCACTTCACAAAAGAAGCAGCAAAAACACACCATGGGTGGGAGCACAATAGCTTCTTGAGTCAGTTCTATTTTTCAGTGTCCTTGAAAACAGACTCTCTTCTCTTAATCTAGTGTGGCATTTTCTTTTTCTCTTTAAATTAATTTTTTAAATATTAAAAAGTAATATATCAAATTAAAATTGGGAAATTTAAAAACTGGTACCACACTCTGAAAGCTAATTCATATTAAATAACATCTTCATGTATTCCTGGCAGAAATAAAAATTAGTACAACCTCTATAAAGAACAAATTGTAAATCAAATTACAAAATATTTATCTCTCCTGAGTAATTACTTTTAGAACACTATAACTATATTCATTCATGTGTCAAGGTGAGTACATATAATATTCAATGAGGTATTACTGGTAATAGTAAAAGAATGGAAATAAAATTCCATAAGTAAAAGAGTATGTTCAATACATTAAAATGTATATCTTAGAGACACACTGGAACAGCATGCACCCTTAAAAGAACAAGACAGATTCTTGGAAGATTAAACAGGAATTACTGATAAATAAAAGGTGCAGAGCATTGTCAATAGTAAGCTATCATACGTGCAATAAGTAAATATATGAAAAGATCTGGATAGTCTTGTGTAAGCAAACAATATACCTGGATGACTAAATAAGAAATGGGTAACAATGACTACTTGAGGAGGAACTGGATAGCTGGGAGTCAGGATTTTCTCAGTTTGAATTGTGTATCATATATATATGATATATATAATACATATATATTATCTTTTTAAAAAATAATGCATGAATAGGATAAGAAATTCAAAGAATATAAAAGAATAGACCCATGCTCCAGGGCAAATTTAATTGAGTCTATTTTCCTCAGTATGTTGGAGGGTTAGGCATTTTTCACATGCAGAATCTGAACCTCTTTAATAGAAATAGACATTTCAACATGATTGAAAATGACTAATCTTTTTTTTTTTTTTGAGGGGCAGGTACCAGGGATTAAACTCAGGGGCGCTTGGCCACTGACCCATATCCCCAGCCCTATTTAGTATTTTATTTAGAGACAGGGTTTCACTGAGTTGCTTAGTGCCTCGCTTTTGCTGAGGCTGGCTTTGAACTTGTGATCCTTCTACCTCAGCCTCCAGAGCTGCTGGGAAAATGACTAATCTTAAAGTTGAAAGTTCTGCAAAACTAAAATAGCCCTTAGAAATATTAATCAGCTGGGCACAGTGGCACATGTGTAAGCCCAGTGACTTGGGAGGCTGAAGCAGGAGGATTACAAGTTCAAGGCCAGCCTCAGAAAAATAGTAAGGACCTAAGCAACTTGGTGAGACCCAGTACCAAAAAAACCAAACAAACAAACAAAACAAAACAAAACACCAGAAAGAAAGAGAAAAAAGAAAAGATCAATCAACAAGTACTTGAATGTTCTAGGTAGTGTTCAGCTTTTCTCTGAAAGGAGCATATATATAATCTAGATGGGGAAATGAAAGTGATGAATAAGAAAACTTTTGAAGAACAATGGAATGTTAAAACAGGCCACTGCGACTGCATACAAGAGTACAACACGAGTTGGAGATGAAAAGTTTAATGTTAGCTGAAAAAAGTGTTTTTTTTGGTTTTGTTTCGTTTTGGTTTTTCTCAGAAGAGGTCTGACTTAGGTTAGCCCACATATCATCTAAAAAGTTTAAGAGTGCAAGGCCCAGTTCAGGGGAGGGGTAAGGGGAAGTTTAAAAGAAAACAGGTCAGAATAATTAAAAAGTGAAAACATCAAGCAGCATCCAAATGATAAGTTACACAAAATTTACAACAACCCAAATTCCTGAGGCCCACTAGCTTCTTATTACCATTTGTAGAATGCACGACACTTTAGAAAGGAGAAATGATAGTGTTTACATCAGCTGATCTTGTATACCATTTTCCTTATTTTTAACTAGCACTTTGAAATTTTCATACATGTCATTCATTTAAGCCTTATAAGCTATAAATAGTGTTATTCACATTTTGCAAGTGAGGAAATTGAGGATCCAATCCTGGTGGTAAAAAGAAGTCAAAAAGTGACTAGTCTTTTTGACCCACTAAATTCTGATATGTTAGTATGGGAAGCTCCTCAGACCCATTCTTCTGTGGAACTGGTAAAAGTTTTTAAAAAGAAACAAACAACAACAACAGTCATTTAAATTCTCTGGCCATGATCCTAAGAGCACTCGACGAATGAAAAAATAAGTATTCAGGAAAATCTACTAAAACTTGATAAGGACTAAGGAGTCTGCTGTGTTTGAACCACAGCCACTCCTTTCCAATCCCCTCACAGCCTGGAATGACAGAAACTCCACCCCAGGATGATAAAGCCAAGAACACAGGTTCTGTTTACTCCAAGCCAAGGTCGAAGGTTCTGTCATGGGCTTCGATTTCCAGGTCAGAAGAGGCAAGCCCAGGAGACCTGGGGCTGCTGTCACTCCCTCCACTGAGTACTCAGCTTCTAAATCAAGGTGTCACACAGAGAAGCATCCATTGTCCATGCCTCCAGCACTAGGGCTCTGACTCTATCAGGCCCTATAATAGAGGTCAGATTCCTCCTCAAAGACACTGACTTCATTTGCAAATGAGTGGAAAACTTCAAACTGAAGGGTCCCCCCCCCCTTGTTGTGGTAAAAGGCAATACGAGATTGGCAGATTCATTGGAGACAAAGGTTAAACTGTAGATCTATCCATATGCCAGAAAGTATAAAAGCTAGCTGGGAAGAGCCCTTTCAAGGTCACAATAAATCTCATCCACTGACCTTGAAAACTATCCCTTTAAAGGAGTTTGAAATTGAGTGGATCAGTTTGAGATACAGTTTATGCTCTAGGACATGGTTAAAACGTTGGAGAAATCAAAATGCATGTGGTCAGGGGAAGAAACAGCCAAAGGAAGCCCTGACCAAACAAGTGCCATCTCTGGGTGATTGTGGGCACACTCAAGCCTGTGCCTGAGGATAACATCACAGCCTTTGCCCTGTTGAGGGGTGGGCAGACTTGTATGTACAATATATAAAAGAACTCCTTAGACTCAATAAACAACAAAAAGACAAATGACCCAATTAAAAATGGGCAAAGGACTTTCTCCAAAGAAGATATAGAAATGGTCAATGTGAAAAGATGCTCAATATCCTTAGTCATTAAGCAAATGCAAATCAAAACTATAATGAGCTACCACTTCACATTCGTTAGGATGACTATAAATCAAAAACAAAAAATAAGCAAAGGCAACGACACAATGAAATTTGAACACTCATATGCTGCTAGTGGTTATGTAAAGTGATATATATTTTCCTTGGAAAATAGTTTGGCATTTTTCAAAATGTGGAACACAGAATTATCACATTACCCAAAAATTCTTTCCAAAAGAAATGAAATGATTTTTATCTCCATCCATAGAACTCTTTCATAAATGTTCTCAGTAGCATTACTCACAACAGCCAAAATGTAGAATAACACAAATGTCCACTAACTGATAAATGGATAAACAAAATATGGTACACCCACACAATGGAATACTAGTTTGATATAAAAAGAATGAAGAATGGACACATGATACAACATGTGAACCTCAAAACTGTGTTGAGAGATGCCAGATGCAAAAGACCACATGTCATATGAATTTATTTATACGTGATGTTCCAGAGAAGGCAAATTTACAGAAAGTAGAATTGTGGTCAGAGGGTGGCTGGGAATGAGATGGAACTCCTAATGAATACAAAGCTAATTTCTGGAGTGATGAAATTGCCCTCAAGTTAGAACATGGTGTCTGACTGCACCACTTTTTGGACATACTAAACACCAGGGAGTGGTATACATTTAAGTGAGTAAATGTTATGGTATGTGAAATATGTCTCAATAAAATTGTTTTTTTTCTTAAAACAACAACAAACAAAACAAAACTGCTCCATCTCCTCATTCCTAAAGCTAGTCATCTTTATATTCTATAATTTACCAATATGAACCTTCTAATCTATTCTAATCTAATAAAAACCCCTCAGCTCAACTCAATTTTCCAATTCTTTTCACATTGTTGCCCCTACTGGGAATACCCTCCCTAAGATACAATTAAATCACATGTTCATTTTGAAGATTTTTCTGACCAACTCAATTCTCATTGACAATATTTTGCTGTCAATTTCATATCACTTATAATTGGTAACACTGTAACCTCAAGTGTAGGGTCTCACCTTATTCCTCATCAACTTCGAGTCTGCCATAGTCTCTAATTCTTGCCTTAATCTCTTTTATCTTCTCAAACTACAGATGCATCCGGACTTTTGATGGCTTTATTCTCTGATAAACCCATCATAAATTGAAGATACCATAAGTTAAAAATGCATTTAATATGTCTAATCCACTGAACATCACAGCTGAGACACACAGTACATTATAGAGTATGGTTGTTTATCCCCAAGATTGTGTGGCTGACAGGAAACTGTGGCTTGCAGCTGCTGCCCAACATCATGAGAGAGTATTCTTATCAAGTATTGACAGCCTGGGAAAAAGATCAAAATTCAAAACTCAAAGTATGGTTTCTTCACTGGAGAATATTAGCTCAGTGTTCGATTCCTAGCACCACAAAACCAAAACCAATGCATGGTTTCTGCTGAATGCTTATCATTTTTGCACCATCATGACACTGAAAAATCAGTAAGTAAATTGGGGACAGTCTATAGTTGCTTCAGAACTATAAAAAACCAAACATAATTTTGGAACCTCAGCTAGGACCTTAAGACAAAGAAGATAAAGTATACAAATAATACTGTATGATAAATAATACCAAGTATTAAGAAAAAAAAAAAAGCATGCTCCTTACTTTATCAAATCCTGCCAAGTCATCAGGTTTATAGGCCAGAACCTCAACTATATCTTTCTATCCCTCATAACACTGAGGACAGCAGTTGAACACAGATAGTAAGAAATGTCTGCTGAAAAGCAAATAAATGCCTTGAATGTGACTGCTTACATCTACTCAGTGGTCCCCAAATCTTAATATCCACAGTCAGAAAGGAGGAAATATGGGAAAGAAAACAAACGTGATAAGGCATATATTCACTTCTCAATAAGAGTATTAGAAGTAAAAGTTCTTAGTGTACTTTTTAAGGTCACCTCTTAACTAAATTCATACTAGGCATCTTTAAATGATTACTGACACTTCAATGCTGTCACATGAAAAAAGAAGGCTGTAAAGAGAAGACTTTTTGTGTGTGTGTGGTATTGGGCATTGAACCCAGGACACTCAACCACTGAACCATGTCCCCAGTTCTTTTTATTTTGAGACAAGGTCTTCTTGCTAACTTGTCCATGCTGGCCTTGAACCTGCCTCAGCCTTCTGAGTAGCTGGTATTACTAGTGTGCACCACCACACCTGGGAGCGCAGCAAGAGTCAAGAATTTAAATATAAAAGTTGCATTTCCTAAAAGCCACTTCCTAAAAGCAGCTGCGAACATTCACACCCCTATGCCTTACTAGTAACCAGGAGGAAATTAACAATGAATCTTGTAAGGACACTGGTGTGTGAGGTGAGAATAAGAAATAACCCTGCTTACAAGGGCAGGAACAAAAGGCAAGTCTTAGTATCTGAACTTCTAAAAGCAACAAAGACAGCAGGTTGTACATAACACAAGTCATTCTGATCTAGCCTCTGACCATAGGATCAATGAATTCAAGAGCATGTCTTTATGGTACTCTAATTCCATTATGTAAAATTCCCCTCTCTGGCCCTGAAATGATATGAACTTCATTTCCAATTTATTTAGCTTTAGAAATATAGTTTTTCGGGCTGGGGATATAGCTCAGTTGGTAGAGTGCCTGCCTCACAAGCACAAGGCCCTGGGTTCGATCCCCAGCACCACAAAACAAAAGACAAAAAAAAAAAAAAATATATATATATATATATATATATATATATATATATATATATATATATAGTTTTTTGTCTTCCTATTCATATTATCCAGTTACTTGCCTTTGGCTGTTTAGAGCCCAAAATACACAGACTATAATCATTCAAATCTGCTTAGATTTTCCTGGTAGTAAAGAAAGTAGCTCCCAATTTACCATTATGTAAGTTTGTTTAATTTGGGTCTCTTTAAAAATTCCCTTATTATTTGTAAAAACTCCTTTAAATTCTACTTTTGTTTCTCTTTGCTTTTTAACATCCCATTGTTTAGATGAAGGGATCATGACATGCATTTAAGGCAACTAATTTGTCTTCACTTCAATATTCACAGAGAGAAAATAAACACCTAGAAAAGAATGTTTTTTAGAATACACTATTATTTTGTCATTTTTCTGTCTTCTTTGAACTCATATACAGATGCTAATACTTCCACTTTAAACATTCAACAGGGTTTTTTGTTCTTTTTTTTCCAAATGGCTAATTGTTATCCAGATATCTGGATATATATGAAGTCATATATGAAGAAAGATGACATTTGATTACCATTTCTAATAATAATGATTTCGATATGTCAGGACAACTTTTCCCAGTTAAAAATTGTTCAGGAATAGAAAAAGAAAGAATTGTTATCAGGAGCCAGAAATCCCTGAAACAGAGAAAGCAGTTACATGCATGTTTTGTCAGCTGATAGAATCAACAAATGCATAAAGAACCACCTGAAGTTTTAGATATAATGAAATCAGCAAAAAAAAAAAAGAAATATAAAAAGCACAACTAATCAAGTTAGTTCTCTTTGTCCATTAGTATGCAACTGGCCAATGACTTTAACAGCTATAAAACTAATAAGTGAAAGGCTTTCAATTGAGCATAAGGAAAGTTGGTAATTTTTTTTTTCCCTCCAAGAAGGGCAGGCTGGCAATGTCTGACACAGTAGGAGCTCCAAAAATGATTGTTAAACAAATAATTAAACTAAAAGCCTTCATGGGATATACATAAATCATTTCTTATGAAAATGTAAGTTTTAAAAGAATCTGAAAAAGGAAATATTTTTATGTGTACTTTTATATTTTATTCATCTTCTAAAACATGATTTATGTTCAAGTATCAACTGTTGGTTGAATTTCCAGAAGAAATATCTTACAATCCTTATTAATCTCTTTAAAGTTTTCTAGTTAACCATTTCAGTGGCTTAAGAAAAGCAAGTGGAGTGCTAAATTAATAATTGATTCCTTTTAGTCACAGTATTAGTAACATGGCTGGTGGGATAAGAAGTGAGAGCAGTGGAATGTTTTAAGAATTACTACTGTCAATTTCAGATGCTCCTTATGGTCTTCTACTCACACAACTTTTAATAAATTTAAAACAAACCCTCAGTAGAAAAATATCAAACAGCAATATTTCTCCAAGATGGGAAACACAACTCACCTCAACTTGGAAAAGCTCTCCAGCCCCCTCACAGTCATTGGATGTAATTATTGGAGTATGAATGTGCACAAAACCACTGTTCTGGAAGGAAAAGAAAAAACACTCTTTTCAGTATATCTGCACATGAAAAAATTCCAAGAACATACGTCATGTTATATTATTAAAATGGAACTCTGAGAATGCCACATCATAATCCCTCCCTAACCCCCCGAATAAGAAGATGTTGAAAGATGGTTGAGTATTTTAGTATGCACAGAAGCACAAAGAATTTTAAATTTGGAACAGGCTTAGAAATTAAGTTATTCAATCTCTTTATTTCAAAGATAAGGAAACCGAGTCCCTGAAAGATTGAGTGAATTGCCAAAAGCCACGCAAGTAGTCAGTGGCTAAGCCAGGGCTGGAACCTAGTGCTCAGGCTCTCAAATGCTATTCCCTCATCCTACTTCTCTAAGTTACTGGCATTGGTTCAACAAACACATGTGCGCACGCGCACACACACACACACACACACTCTCAACCAAGGCTAATGCATAACAATGCTGCCCATATTATTCATGGAATGCAAAGTAATCAATATGAAGTTCAGTTATGTGGGAACAAAACCTCAATGGTGATAAACCATCAAAAAGGAGAAAAATTAAGGCTAATAGGGACTAAGGAAATGCACAGCAAGAGAGGCAGAAATGACTAGTGGGAAGTCTCTGTCACGCGATCGATGGCACAATGCGCTGCCTGTGGCACAGACACTGCACTGCTTGGCCTGAGGAATATTCTGAGCAGCATCAAGTCCAGCCATCACTGAGGCGCCCAACTGTAATTCTTCCGATCAACAGTCTGGGACTGCTTCCATTAGTGAACCACAAAAGCTGTCGCTAGTAGGATTGAGATAACTCATCAACTTCAAGGCTATACTTCTCTCATTCTGACTATGGATGAAGGCAAAGGTTATAGTCAGTACAGAGATAGAAGGTAGCTAAAAATAAATTTACAATACAAAGCCAGAATAGTATGTGTTCAATGCAAAATTTTAGCCTTGAAATCAGTCTCACATCTCTGCCAAATTCTGCCTGTCACTGGTAGAATATAACATCACCAGGTCTTATCAGGGACTTCCCAAATATGAACTTTTCTGAATTCAAGAATTCTGGCTACAATACAAATTATTTAGCCAATGACTTATGATACAGGCTGATTAAATAGTCAAGCTATAAATTAAAAGTCTCAGAAAGTATTCAAATATATACTTAACCTGAGAGCAATGTGCCTAGAGGTGCTGCATAGAACATATTATAGAGAACTAAGGAAATACAATCAATAACATGACTTCAAAAAATGTTATCTCCTAGAAGCCAAGAATTATGGACATGAATCATTTATTCCACATGAATGTAGGCAACTATGAGCATGAGTGGAGTAAACAAAGAAAGGAAGTGAAAAATCCAAAGGAAGTGAAAAATCCAAAGGAAATGAGGGTGGGGAAAGGGAGGTAGAAAGAGAGGAGAAAATTTAATGGCTGGATATAATTATCAAAGTTAGAACTGGTCAAACGCCACAAGGAACAGCACTGTAAATCTGAGCTCAGTAACTACACGGGATTCAAAACAAAAATCACACAAGGAGTAGGAACCATTTTTAATACTTAATTAATGCCAAACCTTTCAACCTTTTCAAGCTTTAATGCTGCTAGCAAAGCTTATCAAAGTCTCTAACATTACCAAAAGTTATACAAGACAGAGTACAAGGGGAGAACAATAAAGCAGTGTAAACAAAGTCCAAAACAGAGGAAAAATAAAGATAAAATGGAAAGTAAACAGCAAGGAGAGGTGGAATGCTGTCAGTATCTGCTTCCAGTGAGGCTCCCGGTGTCAGGTGCTGATACCACCTCACAGCAAAGGGGTTCCTACATAGAGATATCATGGCCAGAAAAGGAGCATTTAGAAGTAAATGCTTTTCCCAATTGTTTAGACTCCACCCGCTACCTCCAAACGAAACAGTTTGATACACATTCTAGAAACAGGTATTTTAGAAGAGTCTGAGTATCCAAAAACTACAAAATTCACATACTAAGGCCCATACACATCACTCAGAAGACTAATGGATTTTTCTTTACACATAACTGAAATAAATATCATTATTTAACCAGCACCAACAAGAAGTGTGAGAGGAATTGCTAGACAGAGGCATGCCATAGGCAATGAGTCCAAAACCCCATAAAAAACAAACAAAAAACAAACATAAAAAGCAGTCACAGGCACTCAAAAGCATAGCAGTCTGGGGCCATCCAACACAGGGGTAAAAACCACTCCACTCCAGGGCAGGTTTTGAAGTACTGCCATCCAGAGGAAACAACCCCTGAAAGGCACAGCAGTCTTCTATTGCTTCATTTGAAAAGACGAGCAAGTGTGCAATCCATTCCAGGAATACTTAGAAAAAAATGGGCCAAAAGGGAAAAAATTTCAGTTACTTGAAACACTTGGCTCTTCTAAACAACTCATTTTGAGGACTGGAGACAGCTAAGTTTCAGCACATGGCACGTATGTCAATCTTATGAGCAAACCAACTTATATACAGAATATTTTCAAGACTAAAACCAAAAGATAACTCTAGATTTTCAAAAAATCCTAACTTAAGAGTACTGTTCAAGTTTCTATTTCTTCACACATTTTTCAATTTTTACTGATGAATTTGAAATTTATGAAAATTTTACATTTTAACACTTAACATCTTAGGGAATCTAAAGTAATCAATCAAAGAAATAGTACCAAATACTAGATAATGCATAATTATTATTTTATATGTCCGAGAGTGCTACAAGTGAGTACTTCAAACAAGTCAAGCCTAAATGCCACACATACAAGTGGATAACATAGAATGAGGCATCAGGATCATATTTTTCAGGGCATGATAATTAAAAAATGCATTCATAGCACTCAAAAAGTATCTACCTTTATGACTATCGCCAACAGTGTTAAAATTCAAATTATTTTCAACCACTTAAATGTTTTAAAAATCTTACTTATTTTTCTTCACATTTTTCTAATTTACCCTCTTATTTTTTAATTTTTCACATATCTGTTAAAGCTGCAAGTAATAAAGAAATGTATGAAGTAGGTAAAGTCTAACTTGTTAATGGATTGCCAATACCACCACCTTGTGGACAAAAAAATCCATAGAAGTGTTTCATTGTGAAAGCAGTCCACTTTATCAACTGTTGAAGTCTTGAGGAAACACTGTGTTTTTAGCTCTGAACAGATTTTATGTTTGTATGGTTCAAGCACTACTGAAAAGACACCTGGAAGTTGAATATGAAAGTTTGAGCGCATATGTAAACAGACCCTTTCAAATTACAATGGGATGACTTTGTATAATGTGATTTATTTTCCTTTGTTTAAGAATGCGCTTTAAAGGCACAGTATTCTTTGTCAGTTTCAATAGAAATTAACTTTGATGGAGCTTTTTATTTTTAAATTTTATTTATTTATTTTTGGTACCAGGGATTGAACCCAGGGGCCCTTCACTACTGATGTAACCCAGCCCCCTTTTTTTTTTTTTTAATTTTGAGATAGGGCCTCACTAAGTTGCTGAGGTTGACTTCAAACTTCTGATTCTTCTGCCTTAGCCTCTCAAGCCACCCAGTTGATGGAGTTTTTGGGGTTTTTTTTTTGGTGGGGATACTGGGGATTGAACTCAGGGACACACAGCCACTGAGCCACATCCCCAGCCCTATTTTGTATTTATTTAAAGACAAGGTCTCCCTGAGTTGCTTAGTGCCTCACTTTTGCTAAGGCTGGCTTTGAACTTGGAATCCTCCTGCCTCAGCCTGCTGCTGCTGGTAGGGGCCCTTCAACTCAGCAACTTGTTGACTACATTCCACTGTGGCTTTCCCAGGTGGAGGGAAATGGTTGAAAAGCAAAGATGAGACAAAATGCCTTTATTCATTAGATCAACCTACTTAACACCAACAACCCTAAAATAAGTGCTTAGTATTCACATAATACATATCTATGACCAAGATGGAGAAATAGGAATTGAATTTACCTTCCCACTGGAAACAATCAGAAAACAAAAAACAATAAAAACAAAAAACAACCCAAATGAAGCAATGATTTTTAGGATAGTGGATATCAGACAACAAAAGACACTGATCTCTGAGTAATGGGAAGCAAATGTTGAGCCCTACCAGTCAGCCGGCTTACTACACTGAGACCTTTCAGGCCACAGCATAGGGAGGAGGTGGTAAGGTGAAGCCCAGAAGACTCCCTGACTTGAGGAAAGATAGCTGAGACCTGTGTGGCTGGAGTTCATGGGACACAGTATCAAAGAAGAGAGAATTGGACAGAGAACTCCAGAGATCTGTAGAAGGTCACCCAGGAGTATTAGGTAGAGAACTGATCAGTGCCTACAAGGAAGAAACTATTCAAAACTGGGGAAAGAACTAAAAAGATTAGAGGGAACAGTGTTTACGTGCTGGCTGGATGTCCCCACAAGCCAGATTAGAAAAATCTGGTTCATAAGGCACTAGGTAGAGTACTTAGTAGCAGGGAATACTTAGTACTAGACTAAACACTGTTCCAGACCTGCTAAACAAAAAATAGAAGCAGACCCAAAAGGATCAACAGTTTTCAAGTAACTTAACTGCATACCAGAACAAAGCTCAAGAAGCTTTATAAATATCTAGGACCCAACAAAGTAAAATTCACTCTGTCTGGCAGGTATGCAAAGAGACAGGAAAATACAACCCATGAAACTAATCCATGCATCAATCAAAACTGACCCATAGTCAACTCATGTTAGAATGAAAAGGACATAAAAACACTTTTTAAATTAAAACTGTATTCCATGTGCTCAAAAAGTTAAGTAGACATGAAAGGTATAAAAAAAAAAAAAGCTCAAGGGAACATCTAGACACAAAATGTATAATGTTTCAGATGAAAAACTACACTAGGTAGGATTAACAACAAATTACAACAAATTTTTCACTGCAGGAAAAAAGATTGGTAAGCTTAAAGACATTGAAAGAAAGGGAGGAAAAACATCCAAAAGAAATAAACAAAGGAAAAGGATTTTAAAAAAAGAAAAGTATGTCAGTGGGCTATGGGTAGCATCAATGCCCTAATATATGGATGATTTCAGTTCCCAAAGGAGGAACGTAACAGAAAAATATTTGTAGTAATACTGCTAAAAAAAAACTGTATGAAAATGATAAACTGAGGATCCATGATATTCAACAAACCCTAAATGAGAAGCAAAGAAAACTGCATCAAGGCACATCATGAACTGATAAAATTCAGTTGCTATGGTTTAGATATGAGGTGTCACCCCGAAGGCTCATGTGCAAGACCACCCAACAAAGTTTAGATTGGGCTATGAGAGCCTTAACCTAATCAGTACGTCAATCCACTTGAATGGATTAATGAGGAGGTAAGTATAGGTAGGTAGGGTGGTGGCTGGAGACAGGACATGGAGGGGAGAGGGGCATGCCTTTGGGGTACATATTTTGTACCTGGTGAGTAAAGCTCTCTACTTCCTGATTGTCCTGTCCTGAGCTGCTTTCCTCTGTCACAACCTTCTATCAGGATATCCTGCCTCACTTCTGGCACAGAGCAATGGAGTTGGCCATCTATGGACTGAGACCTCTGAAACTGTGAACCCCAAATAAACTTTTCCTCCTCTAAAATTTTTCTTGTTAGGTCATTTGGTCATAGCAGCGAAAAACTGACCAAAACATCAGTGATGAAAAGAAAGACAAGTTAGGCACAAAGGAGTAAAGATAAGGATGACATTAGATTTCTCATTGGAAGCAATGCAAGTGAGAAGATATTACCATGGCAACCTTAAAGTGCTTAAAGAAAAAAACCTGTCCACATAGAATTCTGTATTCGGAAAAAGTATCATTTGAAAATAAAGATGAAATAAGGATGTTACAGACATATAAACTTTGAAAATCATAGATATGTTCATCAACTTGGTTGTGGTAAAGAGTTCACAGGGGCTGGGGATATAGCTCAGTGGGTAGAGTGCTTGACTGTCAAGCACAAGGCCCTGGGTTCAATCCCCAGCACCGCAAAAAAAAAAAAAGAGTTCACAGGTACATATATGTCAAAATTTATCAGATTATACACTTCCTGTACCAAACAAACAAAGGGACTTGGAAAGAACAACTAACAGAACTTTCAGAAAAATGCTCCAGCGTTACAATCACTCAACTTCTTCACAAGAAAGCATACCTGGAAGCAGCGCACCTTACCTTAAAGAAGGAATGAATAGCAGCTGTGGCTTCACTGCGAATCCTCAATATAGAACCCAGAGCATTAGTCCTACACCTAAGGTGAGGGTATTGTCTCACGTACTCCAGAGGATGCCTCTCTTTATATTTGATAGGGAATGCCTGCCAATAAATGAGAAAAAAATTAGCAACTAAACCCCCCCAAAAAAACCTGTTTTATAAAATCAGTTTCCAGAGCATTTCTTAAATAGCAGTGCTTCAGAGCAAATAAAATGCTTTCCTTCTTTATTTCTTAATCTATCAGATTATAGCCCACATAATTTTTACCAGCTAGTAGAATGGCGGGATGATTCAGAGAGATGTGGGTTTGAAGCCAGCTTTAGTACTTATTAGCTAAATTAATTAATATCACTGAGGCTCACCTATTATTTACCAAGACTCTATCCACTAGCTGTCTGTGACTTCTTACAAATAGAGAGGTTAAGCATATAATTATGCAAAACAATCCACTGTTTGGCACATAGGGGTTCAGAATATTGTAGATATTAAAGATTAAGGTTTCCACCATTGTGCACATGCAGCGGGGGTTCAATTTCAAAATCACACAAATGTCTTGAAATCTACAATCATAATATATATTGGTGCCAATTTATTATGGTTTATCAACATGTCACCTAAGAATATGAGGGATGGTCAATAGCTATCTTTCATTTAGCAAAGTACTAAAGATTTTAAAAAAAAGTTTAAAGGAACTTAAGGCTCCAACTTGAAATATTTCTCCCTGTCCACACTTATATTACAAGATTAAAAAGTTACATCATTTTAGACAGAAAACAAAT